>VXAY01001460.1:244815-295186 GCA_013399855.1 Oxyruncus cristatus | reverse complement strand
GGGGCGGGCGCGGCGGGGCCGGAGCCGGCGAGGGCAGAGCGGCGCTGGGAGCGGCGCTGGGAGCGGGCCGGCCATGGTGGGGCTCAAGGAGGAGCTGCTCAAGTCCATCTGGCACGCCTTCACCGCCCTCGACCTCGACCGCAGCGGGAAGGTCTCCAAGTCCCAGCTCAAGGCAAGCGCGGGTGGCGGGCCCGGGGGACGCGGGTGCGAGGGGCCGCGACGCGGCCCGGGCTGTCCCCACGGGCCGCCGCCACAGCCGACGTGGGGGCGCGGGGCTGGGACCTGCCCGGGCTGGGCACGGACACCCGCTTTCTGGGCTCTCTTGGGGATGCACATTGCATTTTACCCACCCAGGCTGTGCTTCATCCCACGGCATCCCCTGTCCCAGCGCCCCTGGGCGCCTCCGTCCCGCGGGAGGCTGGCCCGGATCCCCCCTGGAGCCCGAGCAGGCTGATTTTCATTCAGCCCAGGCAAGCGCTTCGTCCTCCCCGGGATGTCAGTGCACAGACCCTTGTTGTGCTTCTGGTCCGCTTTCAGCCACATGTCCTTGGTACTACCCTTTCTGGCCAAAATCTTTTGTGGGGTAGCCACAAGGTCCCATCTATAGGGGTTGGCTGCGTCCAAGTGAAATTCACGGCTTGCCAAGGGGAGAGCGAGGTTCCACAGTGCCCTCTTATTTGGATATAAACAGGAGAATTAGTCAAGAGGCTCCAACTGTGCCATTCTTTCCTTAGCTTATACGCTGAAGTAGTGTTTGTGCTCTTAAAAGAGCTCTCAGGCAGCTTGCTGAATTCAGTCCCATCTTGGCCCTGCTTTATGGGACCATCTTGGCCTGGGAATAATAGCAGGAATCTGGCTAAATAAATATTTTGAATAAGAACGCAACACCTGTTGACATTTGGGACTGTGGGTCCTTGTACTGAGTGCTGGGGTTGTGTGGGACTCAGCAACTCGCCGAAGTTGGCGCCTTTCGTGGGATTAACTCCATGAGTGGCCGTGCTGTGGGCGGCATTTCCAAGTGTGACTGGTAGCTAATGAACTTTGTTTTTAGAATTATGTAATGAGTGTCCAGAACAGGCAGCATTCTGCAAGTTCCTCTTCTCCTTTTCTTCTGTCGGGGCGATCGGGCCGTGAGATAGAGCTGAACTTGGCCAGAAGTGACTGTGGGGCAGGAGTCAGGCAAGAGGCCAGACCTGACTGAGCTCAAGCTGAAAACATGTGCAGGTCCCGGGTCTTTTACAGGTGGTGTCATGAAAGTGAGTATTTGTGTAACAGTGTTGCAGGACTAAGTGAAGCAGGTTGCAGAGAGCCTTTTTTTCTGTTTTCATTGTCCTGCTTTTTAAAGGAATCCTGTTTTCCTGTCATGCTACCTTCCACACCTTTTGTGCACTGACGTGATACATGTGCTCAGTGCGCTCACCTGGGAGTGTGTCTGCAGCACATTGTGGAAAAGCTGCAACGTGGTCCACAAGTGCTGGGCTGAATGAAACAGCTGAGGAAGCAGCCAGAATGCTGGTGGGCTGGTTCTGCTGCTCCCTTGGTGTCATTGCTTCTCCTCTGAGATCACTGGCTGGCCCAGGTCGACTAAAGCAGCAGTTGTATTTCCAGACTGAAGCAGTGTTGTGCTCTGCTGTCTCACTAGACCCCCATGTCTACAAATGCTTGTGTCTAAAAAAAGGTAAAAAAAATAAAAAGGAGAGGGGAATTAAACTTATCTCCTTGTTACCTATCAGGCATCTTCCTGGACAGTTTTGGTATTTCTATCTGCCTGTGAGAGAGAAGGGATGAAAAAAATGTGGGGGTCTATGTGTCTGTGCAGTTCTGGCCATGATATCAAGGCTCCTGAAGGAAGTGTCAAGTGGAGAATCTGGGAGTGCAGAAACAAGTCTGAAGTGAGGCTGCTGCCTTCTCTATTGGCCACCAAGAATTAGTTTTCAGGAGACACAGGAAGGGATTGTTCTTCCATGGACTTTTTGAGGCAAATGATGAATGTGGTGTCAAACCGATAGTCCTGCTCGGGAGGAAAGGTGTGCATGATGGCAGCAGCCCCATATGGACGTGTTGGAAAAGGCAGGCAGGACAGCAAAGAGAAGTTCGTATCTGATTGAGGCAGGTCTATGTTGTACTAAGAAGGTGTTTCACAATAAAGTATTTCTCATCCACGTTACCACGAGGAAGATAAGCACTCTTGTAAAATGGAGAGATGATGCTTGGAGATAAAGAGCTTAGTAGAGATCTGTGCCATTGGGAAAATATGTTTAATAATTTAGTGGAACTAATTTTTTTTTAAAAAATAATACAACCATATTTGTTTTTGAGAATGGTAGTGCTGTAACCTGCTGAACTCTTCCCTCCTCAGTCAGAAAACTTACTGGCAATTAATCTTTGGTTTGTGTAATCCAGTATAAGGCGTTGCCATCATGTTACACAGACGTTCCTGAGTATAACAGGTTTCATTGTTAAAGACAGCGATTTCTAGTTACTCTGCCTAGAAGTGGTCTTTGAGCCTTCCATAAAAATAGATAATTTTCTTTAAATACTATGAGAAAAATAAGTGTGTGTGTGTCTGTTATGTAGCTGAGGCCCTGTTGTGAAGGGTTTGCATCACATGTTTGTTTTTAATACATCTGGAGCAAAGGGATGGAGGTGAGTCAGCTGGATTTGGAGAAATGGCAAATGCTTGGAGGAAAAACTAGGACTTGCTTGGAATAGTAAGGTTTGAATGAGATGTCTTTTATCCATTTGTATCTTTTGTATATGTTCTGAGCTGCTGAGAGAAGAGACAGTCAGATCAGTCGTCTGTATAATTTTGAATATTGTCTTCTTCAGGATGCACTGATTTTTTTTTTTTTTTTTTTTTCAAACTAAAATCTCTAANTTGCTCTGATTTTTTTTTTTTTTTTTTTTTTCAATCTGTAATCTTCAGAAATTCTACTGTTATGCTGGCTGCAGATGTTAGCCCTTTTTCTACACCAGCAGAAACATTTGTCTATTCTGTTCTTGAATTACAGCTTTAAAAAGCTGGACACAACCATTATTTTTTCACTGTGTTTCAGCACATTCAAACACCTGTACAGCAAGGCTCAAGTGTCAGTTCTGTGTAAGCAGGTACCGCTGCTGCTGTGGTTTGAGCATGAGCTACATGCTTCCTCTCCTGTATTTAAATCCAGTTTCATTTGCAATCTTCAATTTTAAAACTGACTTATTTTAAAAAGTTTCTGTAATGTGCCAACATTAAATCCGCTTTTCGTCTGGTTCTTCAAACACTGTGGTTTTAAATATAGTTGCACTTGACAGCCAGCAGAACTGCTTGTAGCATGTGTGTGTGATTGGGTCTTGGAAAGAATACACATCAGTTAGTTTTTACACTCTGGAAGCTCTTCGTGCGTTGCTCTGTGGCTTGTCTCTGCTCAGGCAGTCAGTTTATTTGGCTCTTCTTGTTTTATGTGCTACATTGGGGTGGATTTTCTAAGTCTTAGGGTCTTGGATTCCTGGTGTGATACCTACAGAATGTGGATGGTGAGCCACTTGTGAAAATACTGTCTCATTTGGGCCCATAATATGTGGGTGACTAAAGTTACTCATTAGGCTTAGAAAATTTAAACCGGTCTTTTCTCATATCTGGGGTGTTTATAGGGTTATTATATCTCTTCTCTTTGTTTTGCCTTCCTACTAAATGTGAAGTCAGTGGCCGGTGGGAAGAGGAAGAGTGGTGTAATCAGGGGCAAGAGGGATGGTCCGAAGGGAGAGGAAGACCTCGAACAATGTAGCGAGGCAGTGGCAGGGGTGAGAGCCTGTGACGAGTGGGCAGGACCCAGGCCGGACAATTGGCTTTGTGCGGCAGTGAAGGGTGGTAGGAAATTAGTCACTGTGACTCACTGTGAGAGAGTTGTACTCTCGTGCTCTTAACGGGGCTCAGAAGTGTTTGTGTGAGGAATTCCATGAGGAATCGTGTTGGTGAAGTGTGAGAGAAGGGATGCTCCTCTTCCACAGGAGGTGGCAAACCAAGGCCACTTGTAGACTAGAACGGGGCATTAGGAAATGACAGGGCCGTGAGACTGTGCTTAAGGGGAGCAGCTCTCAGTGGAAAAATGGGCCTGTTTAACATTTGTCCTTGAGCCAGCAGTGTGCCCAGGTGGCCAAGAAGGCCAGTGGCATCCTGGCTTGTGTCAAAAATAGTGTGACCAGCGGGACTGGGGAAGTGATTGTCCTCTGTACTTGGCACTGGTGAGGCCACATCTCAAGTCCTGTGTCCTGTTCAGGGCCCCTCAATTCAGGAAGGACATTGAGGTGCTGGAGTGAGTCCAGAGAAGGGCAACAAAGCTGATGAAGGTTCTGGAATGCATGTCCAATGAGGAGCAGCTGAGGGAGCTGCGGGTGTTTAGCCTGGAGAAAAGGAGACTGAGTGAGACCTTATTCCCCTCTATAACTACCTGAAAGGAGGCTGTAGCCAGGTGGGGCTTGGTCTCTTCTCCCAGGGAACCAGCAACAGGATGAAAGCTTAAACTGCACCAGGGAGGTTTAGGCTGGACATCAGGAGGAATTTCTTCACAGAAGGGGTGATGAGATATTGGAACGGGTTGCCTGGGGAGGTAGTGGCATCACTGTCCCTGGAGGTGTTTAAGGAAAGACTGGACGTGGCACTTGGTACCATGGTGGTGTTCAGTCAGAGGTAGACTTGAGGATCTCAGAGGTGTTTTCCAGCCTAATTGTTCTGTGATTCTGTTTTGTTCACTGGTTTCAGGAGAGATGTAGAAGAAAGGTGCAGTACACAGAATATGTTTAAAAGGAGCTTTTCCTAAGGTCTGGGAACTGCAGGACAGAAAGGCAATTCCCTCAGCAACTGGACAGATGCAGGCTGGCACCAGTATGTGTCTGGGGGCCACAGGGGGCACGCTGATAATGAAGGCAAGAGGAAGAGTGAGCCTGTTGGAAATGGTGACAAGGGGTCTGTGAGTGCCCAAGGGTGAAGGGAGCAAAAGAAGGAACAGAGAGGTGATGTGGGTGAACCTGAGCTGGTGGAGGCTGGGCTGGAATACACTCATGTGACTGGGAAAGAGGTTGGGAAAGTGCTAAATAGTGAGACTCCGACACGGGGCATATACGATGCTACTTTCACGCTGGTCATAAAAGGAAAAGGGAAAGCACTTGTGAGTAGCCTTATTTTGGCTGGCTGGCTGCTGACAGGGATGTCAGGGAGAGATGAGCCAAGAATGTCTTGGAATGAATTCACACAAAGCCTCTGAATGGAGCTGTCGGGATCTGTGATGCCAACATTTTAAAATCCGAAAAAGAGATGGGGGAGGGAGAAGACCCCCCTGACAGATGGAAAAGAAAAGGAAAAAAACACCGAAGAAGCCGACAATAGCCACTACAGGATTAGTCTGCCCTGGTAATGCTCCTACTGTCATCTGGGCCAAATTTTTGTTGCTGAGCAATAAGCAATCCAGCAGATCTTCCCATTCCCTGTAGAAACACAAATCACTTTTATGGACATGGTTAAATGGAACTACTCAGATGGTAACAATTCAACACGTGCTAAAGTTTTGGAAAATAGGAGCTCGGAGGGGAGCAGCTATGGCAGAGTAGAACTGAATGTAAAGCAACATGAAGTGGGCCATAAATAAAGTAAATCCGAAGTCTGTGATGACCTTTGGTGTTCAGCTGGCGTGTTTCATCTGGACATTTGTATTTAGAGCAGAACTCCTTCAGTGTTCCCAGGGAAAGATGGGATGCCACTAGGCATCTCTGTTACAAAACTTCTCAGGGAAAATGAAGGAATGGCACCTGGAGTATACTGGTGTCATGGACCTTGTTCAGGCTGCTTGTGCTGTCTCATGGACTCCCGTTTGGGGACCCCCACCATGTGCTGCAGCACAGAGATGAGTCTCTGGGCTGGGGTAGGAGTTGGCTCTGGCATGAAGGTAGATTGTTAAACGTGGCATCCAGAGCATAGTAAGTGAGGAAAGAAAAAGCTGCCTAGCAACCCTGTGGGCACGGTGAAAGGGGGAGGGGAATAATCCTGAGTGGTGCAAAACTTCTTCATGGTTCATGGAGTTTCTGCAAGACCAGGTGATTTTTTTGTACCCCAATTAATCTAGTGCTCATCTAGTTTGGTTTGTTTTTTTTTTTTCAGTTGTTCATTAGAATAGAGTATATTATGGTCCAGATAATGTGTTTTGAGAGAACAAAGGAAAACGAGACCTCAGTGCAGAATTTTTCAGGCTCACCCTGCAACTGAAGAATTCAGCTGGCGCTTGGCCCCGTTGGAAAACGGCAGGCTTTGGCAGGCACTGAGGAATTTCCTCAGTTAGGAAAGGAGAGCACTGGGCACAGGGGAGATGGCAGATAAGGCAGATACTAGAAAATCATTGAAAGTGGAATTCTTTCCTGGTAAATTGCTTGCTTAATGTGGAAACCACCTAGTTTTCTGGCAGTCCAAGCACAGCAAGCAGGCTGAAAAAAGGAGAAGAGAAATAGGTAGAAAGGACATGATAAAGTATTTTTTTGAGACTTTTAGTTTACTTTGGTAGTAAGCTTAAATGAGTTACGATTTTAGAATATTTTTATTAGCTGAGTGGTTTTTTTGTTATAGTACTGGCAACTACAGCGTGGTTGGAAAATGGTGGTCATCTCTATCCCTCAGAAGTTCAAGAATTCCTCAGGCTTCTATAAATAACAACAGAAGCCTTAAATAGAAGGGGAAACACACATGATTGTATGTTCCCCCAACCCATATGTAAATCACATGGACTCAATTATTTGATTTGATTGGTGGTTAAGAAATAAGGATAGTCTGAAGGAATATACACTGTAGATGAAGGGTAGTGTGAAATATGATAACTTCTAAATGCTATTTTACTGCTTTCTGAAGTACAGCTTTTGTTGTAGTGTGGCTGATGCTGTTGTTTTAAGTGTTTTTAAACTTTTACACCTCATTAGCTCCAAT
Organism: Oxyruncus cristatus; assembly: GCA_013399855.1. Taxonomy (NCBI): domain Eukaryota; kingdom Metazoa; phylum Chordata; class Aves; order Passeriformes; family Cotingidae; genus Oxyruncus; species Oxyruncus cristatus. The sequence goes on along the minus strand of VXAY01001460.1, from coordinate 288,237 downwards.
GTCTTAGTGCTAGCATTCATCATTGCAAATATGTGTTTCTCGTGGAAATGTCTATTCTTCTACAAGAAAGTTTAACTTTGGAGGTATGCAGAGAGGAATTCTCCTCTGAACTAATCATTTGTTTTGGGCTATCCTTGTAGAATTTTCTGCTAACTAACTTAGATTCTGCATATGTCCTTACCATACATAAGAAAAGTAAGTGTACTTTTTTTCTGGGGGGAGGAGGGTGGGTGGGGGAAAGCCCAGACGTTTTAAGTGTGTAGCATTGGTTTGATTTCCTAGGCTTTTCGAACTTCAGACTTTCACTTCTTGTTTTGCAGCTAACTCCATCTTGACCACTTTATGTCTACTCACCTAAGTAGACATGCTTATAAATTTTCTGCACATTTTTTTACTGCTTTCTGTTTGCATCATTTGGGTCTCTTTTTTTTTTTTTTAAATTTTATGAAAAACTAAAACATATGCCAAAATTCAGTTGCAGTCTGTTCCGTGTAGTTGCTGATTTAAAAAGAGTGATACCACCAGCAGCACACCTTTTCCAAAGATGGGATCTGTTTTATTTCTGCTTAATTTTGGTTTACTTGCGTTTTTTGCCTTTGGTATGTTTTTTCCGGGCAGAACCATTCCAGGGCGCCTGAAGTTAAATCCTTAAGCCATGTTTACGTAGCTGGTACTTGGTCTTCAGAGGCTCAGCTCCGCATCATGTCAAGGGAGGGCGCTTCCCAGTGACAGGGTGCTTAAGACGTGGTGGGCAGGACTGACCTGACTCCAGACAGTGTGAACAACGAAAGGGATGGTGCTTTGCCTTTTTTGGGGAAAATGCCAGTGGCACAGGAGTTGCTGCTTGCCCAAGCTCTGCCTTCCTGTTGCCACTGAGGTGTTGGTTCGAGTGTGCAAAGCTCAGCTCAAGCTAAAGAAGTTGAGATGCGTCGGCTACCAATTAGTTTTCAGTAACTCAGTACTTCCTTAAAATTAGTCAAGTGTGTAGTCTCTTCTTGAAGGTCATTTCTCAAGAACAGACATGAGTGCTGGTGGCTGTTATGTTCCTCACATAATTCATGCAAATACCTTTTTAAAATAAAAATTTGAGAAGCACACCTAAACCCTTCCCCTTTCTGTAACATTACTTTTCCTTTGCCATCTGAAACGTGGGGTGAATGTTGAAAAGCAGCTGAAAAGCAGATGAGAGAAATCCATAGTTAATGCTTTAATCTGAGTGGTCACTTCTTTGTAAACTAAAGTTACGTATCAAGTTGTTTTCTCTGTTACCCATTTGCAGTAGATATAAATATTTATAATTTCAAAGACTAGGTGTTTGTGGTTGTTTTCTGATTTCACTCTGTAAATACTGTCTGATGTTTCTATGTGCCTCTCCTGGTTTTCAGCCACATGGGTATATATGTACAAAGGGGAGTTCTGTGGCTGCCTTTGCAGTGCTGTAGGACTGGACCTCTCTGTGCTCACATTTCTTCTGGAAACGTGCAACTGTCTGAAGTCGTTGAACCTATTGTTTCAGTTATGTTTTGTTTTTTGACAAAAATTCATGGGGCAGAACTTGTGCTGACATCACAGTGTCGCTTTGCACGCAGTTAAGGCTGACAGCAGTGTCACTGGTTTCTCTTCTGTCCGTAGGTCCTTTCTCACAACTTGTGTACAGTGTTAAATGTCCCCCACGACCCGGTGGCCTTGGAGGAACACTTCAGGGATGATGATGAAGGGCCAGTTTCCAATCAGGGGTACATGCCTTACCTAAACAAATTCATCTTGGAAAAGGTAAGTTTTGGAATTCTTCTTGTTTTTTCTTTTATCAGTTGTTGTTATTGGAGTGCCTTTGCAGTAAACTGGTGTGAAGGCACTTGTGGTGATGGGGTCATGATGGGGTGGGTACTCTGGAGAGCCTGTGCTTAAAAATGGAAGGGTGCACTGTTTTCTACTTCTTTCTTCTCTCCTTGGTTTCTATTTCCTGTTACGTCTGGCCCTTGTCTAAGCTGTGTTCATGCAGAACCACGTTCATATTAGTAAAGCACCCCAGATTTGAATTTATCAGAAAGTGTCTTGGAGCTATAGATTGTCCCACTTTATACTACAGCCACGAGAGAATGTTGTCATAGACTCCTTTGCAAACAGAAAGGGCAAAAATATCTTCAGTGTTCTTCACAAGGTATTCTAATAAGTACATCCTTTCAGGGAAGTTACAGTGGGTGACATTAGGCAGTGTCGTTAAGTTTTGTCTTGCAAGTTTTTTCCTTTCGTGTCTTCGCACTTCTGCTGTGCCTTGTTTTGGGGGAAACCCTGCTGTAAAGCCAGCAGGGTTTCCCCTGCTCTCCTCTCCATCGTGTTCTAAGAGAGGTAGTCACTGGGTTTGAAAGTTGAAAAACCCCAAGCAGCTATCTTCCTGCTCTTTTTCTGAGAGCTAATGTTGAGATACTGCACTGGACAGTAAAAACCAGCCCACATTATATTGCTAATATGAGCTTCAATACCACTGATTTCTCATACACTTGGGGTCAACCCCAGAAACCCTCAAGCTTCAATGTTGTGGCTGCACAGAAACAGAACTGTTTGCCTTCTTTTATTATGCTAAAAAGTCCTAAACTGACACACACTGTCAAAAAGTCCGAAGCAGCAATTGCAGATGATGCAAACTCCTTAGCCTGATTCGCTGATTTTTGCTCCTTCTTTATTCTACATGTAATACTGGTGGAAAAATATGACATAGATATAGATATATATATAATGCAGTCTGGCAGCTTGGAAGTAGTAGAAGCATACCTAGCTAAGACTTAAGAACTCCTCTGTCTCTCTAGTCTGTATTTCTCTCGTACCCAGAGAGTATGAGAGACACCCCAAGAGTGTCCTGTTTGATGTGTGGGAGTTGTTGGCCATTAATACACAAAAAGATACCAGATTGGTAGAACCAGTGTCTTAGTTCTTTGATACTGAAGACTCTTGCCCCTAAGAAGCTGTGATCTCGTTTCTGCTTCGTGTTGGCCGTCTGAGCTCCTGTAAGGTTCAACAGAGAGCAAGCAGTTTAGATAAAAATTCTATGAAAAAAGAAAAGGCCTTAATTTATTTTGACCAAAGGATTACAGTGGGAGAGGCTGAACCACTGTCGGTTTATACTATTTGTAGGCAGTAGCAAGTCATTAGGTTAAAAAAAAAAAAGAGATATGGAAGGCTTTTTCAAATATAAGAGTGCTTTATTGTTAATGGGTGTTTATAGGAAGAATAGTTAAGGAAATGAGGAGCAATTGCATTTAAATAACATTTTCATTTGAAAATGACAGATCTGCCTATATAAGCAAGTAGGTGAGAATTTGCAATGTTTAGCTACTCTGGGGCACCTTCTTACTCCATGGTAAAAATAAAGGATGAGCTACCTTGCTTTCTCATGAAAGGAAAGAGCATGATTGCAAATAGTTTCTTGTGTTGTTTCATTCAGACACTGATCTGGCCTCCAATACCTGATATACCAGTGCCATTAGTTAATTGTAAAAGATGAAAATGTTAAGGAACAGAATTAAATTACCTGTAACTTCATGTTGTTTAATTCTGGCTAAATGCTTGTAAACAGTTGAGATATATGCTATTAAAAATTAGTGAAGTTGTTTTGACAGAAGGCTGTCTTCTTGGATGGGAAAAACCTTGACTGTGACATCTCTTCTTTTAGAGATGGCTTTACATCGGTGCCAAAAAACAACATGCAGTGGGATGAAGTCACTGGTTCATAGCGTGTCTCCTTTGTTTAAAACAAACAAGCAAAAAAAGCACACAAGAAACTCCTTCTTTCTTCATTCTTCCAAGGCGTAATCTGTTCTTTTAGATGGGGTGATTGTAGAAGAAATGCTGTTAGTCTGTGCTGGTGAGCAGAGCTACTAAAGAAGGAGTGGTGCTTTATACCCCCAAATACAGAGGAAGTTCTCTCAATTTTATACATCTTGTGGTAAATAATTGATATGAGTAAGAGCCACCTGCTCAAGAGAGATTTTTTTGGTCTCAAGGTATTTTTCTATAAGACATTCATAAAATGTTTAAAGAATGAATTCTTAGAATGGTTTTAAAACTATGTAACTGTGAGTTAAAATTTTTTTGAGAGGACTTTGTAACCTTTGGAAATACATTCTATTGTACTCTTAAATGCAGTTGTAGCTTTTTATGTTTTTTTTGGTGCTGTTACTGCCCTATGTGTTACTCTGCACTACAGCCTCTTTATACAGAACCAAGGAATCGTCAAGAAAGACATAATTGTAAAGACAGACAAGGTAGTTAAATGAGGTAAATTGGTTGCAACTAATTTCCTTTATCCACATAGGGAATTTCAATAAACAGTTTGATTAATTAGTATTGCCTAATTGATGATTTGCAGTATCACACAGCTTGTTGCTTAGCAGATAGATGTATTTAGAATTTTCTTACATCCTAAACAAAATCTTTCTTGTTCTGTGAGTGTCTCTTTCAGCAGAGAGCTGTAATTTGCCAATATAATCTTTCCATAATTTGCTTTCCTTGGTTTCATGACTATTTTTTAGCATGTTCTGTTATTTTCAATCTATATCTTTAAATACTAGTTGAAAATGTTTCCTTTTCAATGATGGCGACTGTGGTATTTTACAGCAGGCCTTATTTGGAGCAAGGGAGAGTCGTAGTGGGGGGAGACAAAGAAGGACATTGTTCTAAACCTCAGGTTATCTCATCTTCCAGGCAACTTCATGAGTGCTAGTTACACTACCAATGCTTGTTATATTTTTGGAAAGCTGGGGCTTGTGTGCTGTTGTAATTATTGTTCCTGAATAGTTCCTTATCAGTGCCTCTGATCTAGGTGACACATGGGCTCCACGAAGTCCCTTTCAGCATAAAGTCTGTAAAATGGACTTCTATGTCTATGATGGGACTGGTGGCACAGAAGAACTATTCCCCTGTGGCAAAATGGTTCTGAAACCTCCTACTTGACTGCTGCATAGTCCTGGTGGCAGTAACAGGTGACCTGGGCTCTGACACGCGTTCCTGAGGCGAGCGCAGTCCGACTTTGCCGTGTTAGCAGGAACTGTGCACTTGCCCAGCCAGGGCCTGTGCCTTTCTCCACCCGTCTCCCTGTGGTCACTGATTGCTGCTGTGCCTTAAAACATGAGCTGCTCAGAGGGCTTCCCATCTTATTTACAGTGCTTAGAGCACTTGCCAGGTGGTGGCTGTAGGAAAGAAGGTTTCCCACCCTGTTGGCGTCTTCCTCGGGAGGAGCATAACCACTAGGACATTACCAGGGTGGAACTGCTCATCATCTGGGTGGCAGAAGCTGTTCTAGGAAGGAAGTCAGGCTTCACTGGGCGGGGTGGGGAGGACAGACAGAAAAAGCACAGGCAAGAGTAGCCAAGGGATGAGGCATGGGCAAATACAAGGAGGCAGAAGGAAACACGGCTTCTAGCCCTTCTTCCAGAGGGTCTTTGTCCTCTTAGTTGGTGTTTCATTCAAGACCCATGTTTCTTGCACCTCTTATATTAGGAGGGGCTGAGAGAGTTGGGATTGTTCAGCCTGGAAAAGAGAAGGCTTTGGGGTGACCTACTTGTGGCCTTCCAGTACCTGAAGGGAACTTATAGGAAAGATGGGACAAGACTATTTGTGAGAGCATGTTAGTGACAGGACAAGGGGAATGGCTTCAAATTGAAAGAGAGTAGGTTTAGATCAGATATTACGGAAAAAATTCCTTACTGTGAGGGTGGTGAGGCACTGGAACAGGTTGCCCAGACAAGTTGTGGATGCCCCATCCCTGACAGTGCTCAAGGCCATGTTGGATGGGGCTCTGAGTAACCTGGTCTAGTGGAAGGTGTCCCTGCCCAAAAGCTTGGGGGTTGGAACTAGATGATCTTCAAGGTCCCCTTTCAACCCAGACCTTTCTATAATTCTATGATTCTATGATTCCTGTGTGAACACAATGCTGAAGCAGCTGTAGCAGCTGTGGCTCCTACAACTTGCACCTCATTCCCAGAAGAGTTCTAGCCTGGAGCCAGCCTCTTACATCAGCACTGACGGTGGTGGCCTGCTCTGCAAGCATACGAAGTCTATGGTTTTCTTTCATAGGCTCACTTTTATGCCTGGAAACTGCTCTGTAAAGTGCTTCTTGGCACAGGTTGGTTTCTAGTTTACTTCTGTCTTTTTTTCTCTTTTTCCCTCCACCCACATCAGTTCAGTGACTTCCTTAGTCTGTGTTTGCCTTGGCCACTGTGGCTCACCCTCCACTATATCTGACCACTTACCAGAGTGGATAGGAAATCATACAGTTGGCATTGGTGTTCTTCAAGCGTCTGAGATGCGTGCTCTGGCCTGTCATTAGAAAATATCACATTAGAAAATGACCACTACTGGTGCCATTACCACAAGAGGTACAAGAACATGTTTCTTAGACACATTTTCCAAAATCTCGAAGGCAAAACATGCCTTTATCAGTTACATGTTGGCAAAGAAACATCATTGCTAAGCTGTAGGGAGATGATAAATAGGTTTGATCTATAACATAAATGAGGGTTTAAAAAGAAAACAGAGGACATGAAAGTTCTTGCATATGCCAATAATTCACTGATCAGTATGTGCATTTGCCAGGTATGATAAAGGATAATGAAAACAGGAGGCTTTTTTTTATCAGTGAGGTGAAGATTTGCAAGTCTGAGAAAAGGGGAAGGTTTTAAGTGGATTAGCAGTTGAGGAAAAAATGACTCTATGTTTATGAATATCCTACAAGAGTTATGTTGGAGTAACGTGAAGTGGAAAAACATATTAAAGGTCTTTCCCAGCTGTTGTTCCACTATTGCCTTCAGCATATCCACATACAGTTTTGGCTGTGCTGGTTTCCAGATTTGCTATATACAATCTCAGTAACTCAGTGCAGTAGAAGGGCAGTTGGAACTAAGACAGTTCTGAAGATGGTTTGGAAGCTGAAGCTAATGTGCCAGAGGAAATGCAGAATGCAGTGTAGCCTCCTTCCCATGAAGTCAGGGTTTTATTAACTCCACCAGAAATTGGAGGTTGGATGTTAATTTTGCTGGAAAAAATTCCTTATTTGACTCCATGCAGAAAGTCAGACTAGGCTGCTACAATGCTCTTTTTGGACCCTGATGTTTCTTGCAAACTAGAATTTTCTCGTTGCCTTTTGTATCCTGTTAAACTTTGTCTGCCTGCTATTCTGTGTCATTCGTGCATATCAACTTTATTTTTTTGTTGTTCAATTTCTTCTTTTTAGGTTCAAGGAAACTTTGACAAAGTTGAATTCAACCGGATGTGCTGGACTCTCTGTGCTAAAAAGAACCTCTCTAAAAGTCCTTTGCTGATTAGTGATGAAGATGCATTTAAAGTGTGGGTTATTTTTAACTTCTTATCAGAGGACAAATACCCTTTAATCATTGTACCTGAGGAGGTAAGAAACAAAAACTTAAGCCGTTTAACACCAGTTTGCTTAAGGTCCCAGTTGAACTGTTAGTTTCCTATTCTCTAGGTATTTAAGAGAAAATACTGTTTAATATAAAACTTCTATTCCCCTTCTTTTAATAATGTTAGGCCTTGGGTGCATTTTTCTTGTCTTCCAGGATGCATATATGGGGATTTCCACAGGATACTTTAGATATTGATAGCTCTGTGTGTCTATCATTTAAACAGCCTGGACTAAATGGGATGTGCTGCTTGTCCTCAGTAAATAGCTTATTTTGCTTTTTGTGAGGACCTACTGGTGCTGGGGACACAAGCTCCTGTACCAGCACTCAGAGCTGGTGAGGTTCTTGCTTCACTCATGAGTAGTTCATGGATGTGATCTCTAATCACTGTGCTCTCTTGGAGGTAGTTAAAATTTTGCACAGCCAGTACACTGGCGTGATTTTGAAAAAAAAATTCCCCCTTCTGTTCTGTGTTACCATGACTTGCAAGATGAGTCTTCAGTCTCATGTCACCCTCCTGATGAAAAGGAGACATACAGACTTTGCTGATGATGTTTGTTTCTGATCAAAACCAGCCACCACCTGAACCTTTTTGCTTGAAAGGGATGAAGGAATAATAGCACAGGGATCTCTTTATACTTTAAGTTCGTGGACAAGTATCAGCAGTGCTCAGATAGGTATTTTAACCCTACAGCAAGATTTCAGTATCTCTACTATTCTCCCCTTCGGGAAGGGTGGGAAAAGAATCAGAAAGATCAGAACTGTTGGCATAAATAATCCCTTGCAAAATCATGTACAGGAATCCCAGGGGTTTGCAGTTTAGCACTGGAGTACTGAATAATAAATATTTGCAAATTGCTGAACAGCCAGAGATCAAAACGGTGTGATTTACATGCCACTAACAACATAACTGTTGGACTCCAAGGTGTTGTGCCAAACCATAAAGTACAGATAACTTGCCTATCAAAATAAACTGCTCAGTTTTGCTTTCTTACTCACTTTTTAGCAGGAGACTTTCATTCTGTGCAGCGTTTCTGTTTCTGCCAGTCTGGCCCATGCCAGGGCCCTACCTGGCATGCTACGTTCCCATGAGAAATGGGACAGTCTTCTTGCTTGCTTTCCTGTTTTTGATGTTGGTTCTGGGAGATAGGGATCATGGTTCTAAAAGGTAGAACAGCTCCTTTCTTTGTGTTGCCAGATTTGGCTTTGGTAGAAAGTCAGAGCCGCTAATAAATGTGAAAACTGAGACTCCAATCCAGGCCTTTGACTTGTCAGTCTGTTCCCCACTGTGCAGCCTGCCTTACCTGCAGGCAGCCATTTCACATCTCTTCAACTGTTGGCGTGGTTAAAAGCTTCAGACCTGCCAGCTGTGGGGTGTTTCTCCTTGCTCCCCCTCCACAAGCAAGCCCCAGATTCATGCTGCCTTCTGCAGCTGATGCCAGGTGATGACAACGTGTCTGTGTGTTGGCAGATGGGCTGCAGAGTCGGCTCCCAGCCGAGGTTTTTCAGATTTCCAGATTTCATATCTGCTGGTTTTTACTTTCCTTCCCATCCTTAATGCCCAGGGATAACCTGTATTGCTCTTCTACTTGGATTATTTTTCAAATTCGTAGTGTGGATCTGTGTCTGCATCTCCTTGATTGCAGCAAGATTTAAATTGTGCAATCTGTTTAAAGGGAGCTTATGGGAGCCTGACTGACAAAGAAAGGCTGCTCTGTTCTTATCATATACAATGCCTGTATTCACTCCACCTTCTGCCTCAGACCACACAGGTAATGTAATCAGCCACTGGAGGAATGCTGGCTGTTAAAAGCACTCCTTTCTGGTTTGCACTGATCCTCTGTCAGGTTCTCTGTGCTTCTGGAAAACTCCACATTTACTCATCTACCCTTTACACAAAATTCCAAAAGTAAAGATGCAAAGTCTCAATTTCAGTCAGTTTTGCTTTTTCTCTGTGACCTTTCGTGTCTGCCTCTTTTACAAAATGGCCTGCACGTCATGTGTGAAGTGAGGGGATTTTTGCAAAGTGAAAAGAGAGGAGAAGGGCGATGGCAGCACCACTGTGATATTGATGTTTTGCTGAGGGCAGTATAAACTGCTCATGTGTGACTATAGCTTCCCACCCAGGGAGCACTTTCCTTCCCTGCCTGGCTGTTGCCCTTGTTGTTGGCTGAGAATATTGCAACACACAGTTTACTGCTTTCTGGCTTGGAGTCCTTTGTGTGCTATCCAGCTGTTTCCCCTCCTCCCTCCCTTCCACCTTGGGGCTCTTGGGGATTTTTTCTTCTTCCCACTTTATAAGTAACTGAGAAACTTGCTGCATACTTTCGGGTTGGAAGAGTGATCCCTTGAAGATTTTTGCCTCCTGCCTCGTGGATGGCAAGACTACTTAGATCTCCAGTGAATGTATTAACACAACTTCATGAGGTTAAAAGGATGCCTTTTCTTCCTCCTTGCAGGCGCTGCTCTTTGGGACATGCTCAGGAGTCTGAATTTCCTCTTTTTTTTTAATTTTTAAAATGAGATAAGTGATTTCTGCAGTCATTTGGTATCTCATATCTGGAAAATTCTCCAGTTTGAGTGCAGTTTGAGGGCCTTTCATATTGGACAGCTGATTGTGGTGGGGCTGTCACCCCCATCTGCAGAGTGTAAAGTCTTGATTCCCTGCTGAGGTGTTGAACAGGCAGCAAGTTGGGAATGGCTGCAGCTCAACCAGAGAAGGGAAAGCAGACTACTTTGGAAAGGTTTCTGAGATGCAGGGTGAGAACAGCTTTAGAAAGAGCAAAGTGAGGAAAGGAGTTATCAAGAGAGAGTTTGAAAGCAGTGGAGAGGGCCACAAGGGCCAGAAATTGCTTGTTTAGCAGAGGCCAGGCTGAAAGCCAAAGGCAGTGACTGGCCTGTGCTCTTCACCTGCCTGGGAAGGAGGGATGTCAGCCCTGCACTTGAGGCAAATAAGGTTAGTAAAATCCAGCATGGAGTGTGCAGTTTTGGAACGTGACTTCAAGCTTGAGAGGATCGCTCTATGTTATGGGGAGAAGTCAGATGAGAAAGAGACAAAGATAACAAAGATAACAAAGAGACAGGAGCTGGTGGCTATTCAGGGCTCAGCCTTATACCCTGGTGTTGCTTCTGCTGGCTGCTGGTGGGCAGCACTTAGGAAAGTTGGAAAGGAGCAGAGATCCATGAATGTCTGTTTTGCAAAGGTGCTCCTGTGCCAAGCAAATGGTACCAAGTCTGAAAGCTCCCTCCCCTTTCAAGTGAGAGGCCTTGGTATGCAGCGTGAAACACTCCTGTGAACTGGCTGTGTGGTATTTCAAAAAGATACAGGTGAACTGGAGGAAAACAATGCTGTATTTTGTTTGCTATAGTTAAAACTAGTCCTGATGGGCAGCTTTCAGTGTCGATACAATTCCTGGCTAACAGCAGAACTACCTTCTGGTGCAGTGGGCAAAACTCTACCAAGCAGTTATCCTGTTAACATTCCCAGAAAGCAGGGGGCCAGGTGGAAGCTCCTTCCCTTCCCCGCAGCTGGTCTTTTCTATTAGATCATCTGAGATGCAGACATCCAAGTGCGTGTTTCCTTCAGCTCCTGTGGGCATTACCTCTTCCATGTGAGGGATAAAATAAAGACGGAGAGAACTGAAGCCATAAGAGGTGAAATACTCAATTTTGTCATGAGCTTTCCTTACAACTCGCCTCGTAGTTGCTACGGACTCATCTGTGTGCCTTGGGATTGTTTAACCAGACGTTTTTCTGTTTTATAAAAAGGTTTCCAAACACTTCCCCTTTCTTATTTTTGGACATGTGACTGCAGCCTTGGGAATGCTTTATCGCCTGAAAGCTGTAGTGTGTGGTTTAGCCGTGTTTCTGGGCCATCCTTCATGGTGAAACTCACAGATATGTACACTGCAAGCTGTGTTGTAATCTAGTGTTCACGTAACTTGTTTCAAATAAGCCAAACGTATTTGCTGTCTTTGCTTTCTAAGCCTGGCTTCGTGAGGAGAGATTTGTACGGTCATTTTTCACTTGTCCTTTAGCCTCCAACCGTACTAACACATGGCATTTCCAATCCTCCTAAGAGGCTCAAACCTTGTGTGGCTTTTTGTGCATTTCAAAAGGAGCTGATGTTTTTTGGCCTGAGAAGGTGGAAGTCTGAAGACGTGCAGTGGTGATTTTCTGGAGGCATTCCTTGCAGAAAAGGTTATTTTGTGACCATGTTTGCTTCCTTGTTCTGCATTCTAGTATCAGAAACTGAAACAGTAGTGAAATACTGGGAATTTACCCTTGCCCCTTCAGAAAAAGCATCAAACTGATACAGAAAGAACGAAAGCTACTTTAATTGACTCACGATCTCTACAAGTTGATGTCAATGGTTAGAAAGATTTTTAGTCCCTTACAATTTGCATCAGTTCTTTCCCTTTCACTGCCCTTTTCCTGGGTTGCTGCAGGAAACAAGACAGTTTTCAGCTTGTGCAGCAGGTTGGTTTTTTGGATTGACCTTTATTGCACTACTTAATGCTGATTTAATTTTGAGAAAAAGAAAGGAGGTAGTGGCTTACACTGGATAATGAACATGGTTTTGCTGGTGAAAAGGAAGAAACAAGTATTTGACTGAAATGTAAGTGCTGTTCTGTTGGGATGAAAAAAAAGGGGTTGTTGATGACTGTAAAAGGGGATGTGATTGCTTTCATGTGTCTTGCCCCGTAACATATGCTTCTACAGAATTTTGTACTATGTGAGCAGACTTTTGACATCTGCTCTGTTAGTATCACAAAGGTTATTTGAATATTATAAACCAGAATAGTCTCGTCTGCTGTGCTCTGCTGGGCATGAAGGCCTCCTGGGCATTATTTTTCTTATTCTGAGAGACCCACTTGTATATCAGAAAAATACGTGAAACATCTATGACACTTCACTCCCCATGGAGGATAGTGCCAGGAATACCTGGAAAAGAAATAGTTACTGAAACATGGGGAAAAGAAAGTGCCCTCTGAAAGAAGATACCAAACAGGCTACACAGCTCATGTTAGAGCTCTGTTCTTTATATTACTTTTGCTTTCTCCTGACAAAATTCTGGCTGAAATGTTTCTGTTGATTTGAGATGGAAGCTGTTTTTCATCCTGTGGAGCCAGTTGGTCCATACTGGTGTAGGTACTGGTGTGTGTCACTCCCATGTATTTTTACAGCTGTCTCTGGAAGTAGGGTCCATTCAGAGCAGCAGCAAAAGCTACTTCACTTTTGCTTTTCAGCGCTGCTTTTTAACCACAAGAGTAGGTTATATGTGAGACAAGAGACTTAATTTGTCAGTTATTTGCTGTGTTGACATGTGCCTCTGAAGGGGGGGAAATGCCATTTGCTCTGAGGTGTCTCACCTGAGCACATAATGAATGGTCTGTATTTGCTTTCACACTGATGCAACTTATTTCTTTATACTTGCCTCACGCTTCCATATTCACACTGCACTGCAACAGGCACTGTTGCTGTTGAGCAGATGTGTTAATTTTTTTCTGGGGACATTGGTTAGCCATGCACTTAAGTAAATGCAAGATAAAGCTTGCAACTTAGTTGTTTGGGTTTTTTTAATTTTAGAAATTGAACTGTAAGATGCACAGGTAATTTTTCAGTTTCAAAGAATTGAGTTAATGTATTTTAAAATAATGACATATTGTACGTACTTTAATGGGATTATAGGATATTTTTGGTCATGTTAGTGACTTGTAGATGGGGGGGTTAGCAGACTTAAGTGTTTAATTCTATTCTATGAATCAAAATAAGATAAAATGGGTACAAATTACATTAAAGGAAAGGATGTATTGGCTTATTTTTAGTGTATTATAGGATAACGTGTACTAGCCAAGAGTTTTGCATTGCTTTATTTCCAGACCATTAGTTTGATACACATTTTATTCATATGGCTTGAGCAAAAATTGGAAAAAAATTTATTCAGGTATGCTCTTTTTTTTTCTTGTCAGCAAGTGAGTCCTAGTACTTTGAGATAATTAACCAAAGGAATTTCAGAGCTGCATGCCTCAAGCAGTGTAAGAGGTTGTGAAATCTTGGAACAATACATTTTGAAGTTAAAAAAAGTCACCTAGGAACTTTTAAAATTATTATTACTGTCTAGCATTTTGGTAGGTATATTATCTACCTAATTAAGCCTGAGTTATTTTAGCTTTCCTTCCAGCTAAAGTCCAGGATTGTAGTTCAGAAATGGTGCTGCTCACAGGGAATGAGCTGAGTGGCAGGAACAAAAGTGGATGAAAAAGTTACTCCTGCATTGATGCCAAAGCTTGTTCCAGCTCATCAGATCCAGGTTTTAGGAGGTTTGTTTTGAAACAGCTTTGCAGTGCTCCTGTTCTTGCGTGCTGTGAAGGCTTTTTTTGTGTTTTGGGTTTGTTTTTTTTTTTTCTATAAAGCTTGTCTGGAATAGGAAGTAAGCTGCTTCCTGCCCTTAACTGAATTCTGAGGATTTATGGTAGCTGATGCTTGTAAGCCTTGAATTAGCCTTTTTTAACTTAAGGCTTTCAGAGAGTGAAAATCAGCAAAGTGTATTTTAAAGATTTTGAATTTGCATGTCACTTTTGCAAAGGCCTCTGTTAGACAATATCTTTGCTTGTAAGAATTGCATGAGGAGCTAAAAAATACTGAAGTATCTTACTCAGTGAAGCTGAAATGAAAAGCAGTGCTCTCCACAGCTCCTGGACCCACCGTGGAGGCTTATTCTGTGCCTGGCTGGCCTGTCTTCTAAGGCAGATTTAACAAGGAGGATATGACAACCACATCTTGGAGGTATATGCACTTCCTGCTCCTTCAGAAGAGCAGGAACTTTCCTCCTGGCAGTACAGCAGCTTGCTGTAGCTTCTCCATTTTGCTGTAGCAGGAGCCCACATGCTACGAGAGCAGGGGCTGAGACACCAAGAGCAGTGACTGAGTTGAAATAGTGAGAAAACCCGACTTCTCTGTAGGGTGAATTTGGTGTTCTACTGCACGTTTGTGTGTTTGCTGATCATAGATGTGAGGGAAAGGGAGGCATTTGCTTGTACCAGTTGGAAGGGAGAGAAGCAGCCATGAACTTAGTATCTGTGCTGCATCAAAACCTTGGGAGTCCTTGTGCGAAATGTGTCGGGGGACAAAAACACTTCTTTATTTCCTTGTACTCCGAAATCTCTTGCGTAGAGACTACTGGGTGCTCCAAAGCCTGTTAGACCAGCTGAAAGGTGACTGAGCTGTAGCCAGAAAGTTAATGTGTTCTATGGCAAAACATCCTCTGGCTCTCTTGGCCAGGGTTTTTCTTACCTGTAGGAGAAATTACACTGGGCTTTTAAGCAGTGCCGAGGGAGAGAGGCGAACCAGCGTTGGTGATTAGAAAACTGAAGTCCTGGAAATCATTTGGTTTCACTGCTTTTCAGTGAGGCATGTTTATGGGATCATAATGGGATTCAGAGTCTTAAGTCACTCGGTGTTTCCAAAACCATAGCTAAGATAGATAAACTGAAAGTGGAGCTGACTGTCCCGAAGGACTGACCATCAGAAAACCAGCGCTTGAGCAAATCCATGTTTTTTCCACATGCACAGAGAGAACATGAAAGGATCCTGTTGCTTTCTCTCCCCGCCTCCACTGGGCAGTGGCAGTTCCCACCCTGTCGCATCCCTCGTGCCTGCAGAGCAACCAGGATCCAGGATGAGCCCTTCCCTGCGGCTTTGTGTACCAACCCACCAGGAAGTGGTTCTGTGTTGGGCTTGTGGTGGCTGAAGAGCCAGCGCCTGGCGGAGCTGCTGCTTCCCCGTCCCTGCAGTGACTGGTGTGGGATTACTGGGCACCTTCTCCCCAGGCTTCCCCCTTGGGAGGGTTTCCTGTCTGCCTTGTCTGGTTCCCTGCAAAGCTGGAGAGGAAACGTGGTGAGCCATCACCCAAAATAGCAAAAGGTTTGGTCTGTCTACACAACTGGGCTAAGTGCTGTAATTGGTATCCTGCTGTTCTAAGTCACAGAAACTCAGAAGCATGGCTTTTACTTTGCTGTGCAGAGGTCTTTCTAGAAAGGCCCTCGCCAGTTATTTTGTTTAAAGAGCGATTAAGAGCATTTTGCATGTGCTCAAAGCTGCAGATGGGCTTAATTTAAAATACTGTGAATGAACAGTGATGAGCTTGAAACCAAGATAAAAACCCAGGCAAAACTAGAATCCAAGCCTCCTTTCCCTCTTTTTCATTCTTGTGTTCGTTTTGACTAATGTTATTGGTATTATTATCCTGTGTATGGTAATGCTTACAGAAAGATGAAAGATTAAAGGAGAAGGAGAGTCTGTTTTCTAAACAATAAAAACGGACATGAAAAGTTTGTATTTCTCTTGATACATCTGCCAAGATTGTGTCCAGGGATGGAGTGCTTGAGAGCTAGAGAAGAGGGGTCAGGTGAAGGCTAAGGTATGTGGTCATACCTTGGTAGTTTTTGATTTCTCTTCATGTCCAAATTGCCATATTTTCATATTTTTTTCCTAATTTGTTTGCTTTTTGTCTTACAAGAATACTTTCTGAAACTTCTTGCTTTCTCACACTTCAGTCGTCACAGTTTGGAAGCTGTTGCAGGGAAGGTCCCTTGTGTTCTGTAGGAATCTGAAATATTAAATGAGGCTGTCAGGTTCAATTCTTTGTTTTCTATGAAGGGAGTAGTCGTGGGATGGGCTTGGCAGTCAAGAGTTCAACTGAGACAGGAGCTTAAAACCTTTGATAATTAAACCACCTACGCTTAAGTGCCTACATGTGAGCGTAGGAATCTCTCTGTCATGTCTCTGGAGAAGCTTCATTTACAGCTCTGCAACACTTGACTTCCAGGCCGGCTGAAAATGATTGATTTCTGTTTGCGTTTCTGTACAGATTGAATATTTACTTAAAAAAATCACCGAAGCGATGGGAGCAGGCTGGCAGCAAGAGCAGTTTGACCACTACAAGATTGCCCTCAACACCAGTCGAGAGGGTCTCTCTGCGTGGGAGCTGATTGACCTCATCGGAAGTGGGCAGTTCAGTAAAGGCATGGACCGACAGACCGTGTCCATGGCCATCAGTGAAGTCTTTAATGAGCTCATTTTAGATGTACTCAAGCAGGTAAGAACCACAGAGAACTGATACTTTAAAGCAACAATTTATTGTGTCATTAGAAAATGCTCAATTTATACTGAAAATTTTTCACCCGGTGAATAATGAGTAGGAGGAAATCAGATAAATTATCTGTAAGGGTTCTTTAATATGAGTTTATTTTTATAAAAGAGAAGTCGTGCTGCTGTTCAGTTTGTCGTAGTTGTTGCAGGATTATGAATGAGTTGCTTGTTGGGAGAGCTTGTTTTTACAAAGTGAAGGAAGTGGGATCTGACTTGAAATACGGCCTTTTTTATACTACTGTCAGCTGCTTGTTAGTTGACAGAATAGCTGCAACACGCTTCAACTGGTGACAGCTCTTCAACCTTTGAGAATGCTTTTTTGTAGTTTCAGTTACATAGTAGGAAATACGGTTGTGCTGGTGATAACCTCTGTATTCAAACTAGGGGGTCTGGACAAGGGTTTTCCTCCAGCTGAAAGGTCTGCTTTTAAGTTGCCCCACTTTGACAGGGCAAAGAGTTGTGGAAGAGCTCCAGAGCACTCTCCCTTCTTGTTCTGCTTTGCAGGCTATGTGACTGACAACTTGCTTACCTGCACTCAAACACAAGAAGTCATGCTGGCCTTTATATTCTTAGCAAACTTTCTTTCTTCAGATTTCCAATGGCTGGATTATCGGTTTAGGAATCTCTGTAAAAACTGCATTTCTTTCATGGGATGTAAAAATATCACAGGAACCTGAGGGGTTCACAGCAGAGTTTACCTAGAGAGAGCTCTTTAAAATTGACTCCTACCTGGCAGAGAATTTTTTTCATCTTTGATTTCTTGGTGAGGAGAGAAACAAAGGCTTTCTTGGCAGGCATTCCTAAGCTATTCTGAAGAAGTCATCAGAAAGTCTTGGCACAGGAAATTCTTTCAGAATATCCACAGAACAATGCAAAAGTCTATTTTTGTTAACTGCTGGTTGCCTGTTGGAGGTGAGGGCTGGGGACACACAAACACATAGTCAGTTGAGGGCAAAATGAAGTCATTCTGTTTTTTGATACCGTGAAAATAAAAATACCAGTGTCAGATCAGTCCTTCTTGAAACTTGTGAGGAAGTCAGATTTCTCTTCAGTTTTGATACTGCACTGTGTGTTTCCCCCCACACTTTTTTTTTTTTTTTTTTTTAACTGTCTCCTTTCTTTCCTCTCTTGGTGCCTGGGCCTCTTACTCAAGGACGTCTGCATGCCTTTGAATGGTTGCTTGACACTTAAAAATAGTTTGTGGCAAGGTTTGGCCCAGCATCTCCTGGACAGTTACTGGCCCAGTGGAGAACAGAGTTCCCTGTGTGACTTCTGGATGTGGTTCAGTCACAGCCTGTATCCTCATACCTCGTTGATTCACAGACCTGTCCTGTTTATGGTAGTAATCATATGATTACTTCAAGGTATTAATTAATGACATATGGTATGGTAGCCAAGTGTTGTGCTGCCCCTTTTACTGTACACATTCTCGATCTCCAAGGCTTATGGACAGTAGCAGTGTTAATTAAATTTATAATACTTAATTTTCTGAAAGATGTGTCCTTCGTGTGATAGTTGGTGTGAAAAAGCTCCTGCAGAAATCTGAGGGGAAAATATCCATCTGGCTTGGCTTTGAAAGCAAATTCGGTATGTCAGGAAGGGAAAAAACCCCTGGTTATGACTTAGACTGTGCAAAGCATGAGAGACTGCAGCTGCAGGAGTCCTTCACATGGCCTTGCACCCACCCAGACCTCAGACCTGAGTATGGAGGCGGCAAACAAAGCTGTTTCTCTGTGCATTCCTGTTTCGGAGCAAGGGAGTGGGATGGCGCATGGGAATAGGCACGGCCTTGGCTCTGGAGATGTTGAAGTGGCTAGAAGGGCTGAGTGCAGATAAGATGTATGTGTAGGGAGTTGTTTGATTTTCTGTTTGGTTTGGTTTGTTTTTTAAACAAAAAAGCTTCTCCAACGGTACTGATTTTTTTTTCCCCCTTCAGACCTGTGCAATTTACTTTTGGCTTAAATGTGTCACATTTGCTTGTATCAAAAATTGTTATAGATGACAACCATTACAGAAAAAATGTCTCTTGGCCTCTTTTCCAACTTTTCCATCTCTTAATCTGGAATACTTTGATTATACTTTTTGTACGGCTTGTTCATAGATATATTGGTGTTTCACTTTCATCTGTGATTTGACTTTTTTTTTGAAGTTAAAAATCAGACAAAGGTATGTAAGAATTTGGGGACTATGGTTACAGAAATGGCAGGTATAGCTGAAACACTGGCCAGCTTTGTAGATTAAAAACTGACTAGGTCACAGCAGTGCACCTGATAAGATCCCTAAAAATCAGAGACCTGATAAAAGGACCAATTATTGTATCATTCTCTGTCAATCTTTTTCCATGAGATGGTTTTTGAATTGCCGTACCAGAGTTACTAGTATAACTGCACTTAGTATTGCTGCTTATAGTTTAGATATGTTAATATTCAGTAGAGGCAAACTTGTATGATTTAATCATGATACCAACCCTATTTATTGTAATTACAGAAGATTATAATTTTTATTCATTTATTTTTATAAAGCTGAGTGGCAAAGTATAGGCTTCTCTTTCTTCTTTTGAAGTAGTGTTGGTAAGGCTTGTAAGTGTTTTTCTCGTATAAGAAGTTGAGTGGGTCATCTTTCAAAGAAAATAAAATACTGTGAGGGAAAATTTGACATTGTTTAAGTTTCTCTGACATACTCATTGAAGTGTCCTGTATGGGATCACATCTTCAGTGGGATGCAGCTGCAGGAGTGTATTGACAGCGTAGAGCCACTCCCAGGACGGAGGTGCTTCTGCTTTGTCCCTGGGAATATCCCATACCTGGCTGGATTTATAGATGCAGGCCCACATCTGTCACTGGGCCGAGCACCCACACAGGACTGGCTGTTCGTATCAGCTGTCATTGAAGTGTCTCAGGTGAGTCTTAGTGATGGCAAATGTCTCTGCTTCCATCAAGAGAATTAAATAGTGAAAGTCATCAAAGAGGACCAAAGACTCATAATAATGAATTGGTAATGACAGATTGGTTCTGGACAGAACAATTCCACCCTCATGGACTAAAGAACCAGCAGTGTGGTGGTATTAGGAATGGAGTGTGTAGGTGAACCGTCTGGAGCCGTGAGGTGACTTCCGCGTGCTCTGTTGGGCCTTTACACCACATAACCAAAAGACCAGGTGGCTGAACAGAGGCCAGGCATTTCAGCTGATCTGTTGCTTTTAACAGGGCTATATGTTGAAAAAAGGTCACAAAAGGAAAAACTGGATGGAACGATGGTTTGTGCTAAAACCCAATATCATTTCCTACTACGTAAGTGAAGATTTAAAGGACAAGAAGGGAGACATCATACTGGATGGCAACTGTTGTGTAGAGGTAAAACCACTCCAAAAACTAAGTATGTCTCTGAAGATAAGAATGAAACCTTTTTTGTGTGCGGGATTGACTCCTTGTATCTTTTATTAACAGAGCTTTTTAAACTTTATAGAAAAATAGTTCGGAAACACCCTTTTAATAAAGGCTCCTAGTCCTGGTATTTACAGCTCTGTGGCACGTAACTGCATACGTGGGGTTTGACTGTATAACTTGATTTCAGTGTTTGCAAGGCTAATCCTTTTGTTACCCATTCTAGGCCTTGCCTGACAGAGATGGAAAGAAATGCCTTTTTCTCATAAAATGTCTTGATAAAACCTTTGAAATCAGTGCCTCTGATAAGAAGAAGAAGCAGGAATGGATTCAAGGTGAGGTTTCAAAAATGCTAGTTATGTGAAAGTTAGGGTAAGTGGAATTCTTACAGCTGTGCTTTACTCAAATTTGAAATTCTTAGTCTTGTGATTTTTTGATTTCTCTGTTTTTTGGCACATGGAAGGGATCTTCAAGGGGGCAGGGGCTCAGGAAGAACTGAGGATCCATGTAAGGGAAATCAGTTTCTGTCGTTTAGATGCCTTAATTTAGGCAGCCATAACCAAAATGAAATGGTTATTATTGTTGCTTTTCCTATATTGGGTTTACTTCTAGAGATGGGGAAAGGAAACAAGCATTGTAAATTGTTGCTTTGGGAGAGAAAGGGAAAGCTTGTTCACTTCAGCATCATAAAACACTGGGTTAGCTTTAACAGTTTTGCATTACTTTGCATGAAGTAGTCTGGCTGGGTGAGCTGAGGATAAGGCTGGGAATTAGGGCTTTTGTTTCTACTCCCATGGTGAAGTCACTTCTCCTGCGAGACCTGCCCAGATAACGTGCTCAGTGATGGTTAATCTGCAGAGTGAGGTGGAAGCCCTTGCAAAGCTGCTGCTGCTGCAAATGCCATTGGAATATGTGCAGCAATTAAATATTTGGAGCTGTGATCTTTCCTCCTTTACCCTGCAGCATGTGTTTCGTTGCACCAGAGTCAGATATATGATGAATGATTATGTAGGTCCAAAAAGGAGATTTTTTTTTTTTTTGCAGTTGTAGTAGGTGAATAAAATACAAAATCATCTGCCACTTCTCAGCTTTGCTCTCTGAATATTTCCTCTGAACACTTCACTGCATATAAGTGAATGAGAGCTACTGTCTTACTGGGAGGAAGTTTTCCTTTGGAGTGTCAGGAAGAATACAGGGGCGGTTCTAGGGAACTAAGTGAGGTGTATGTTAGGTAACATCTTATTCCTTGATGAGAGTCACTGAATCTAGGTAGTAAGAAATCCTGAAACGTCGGGGTTTTTTCTTGCAGCTGGGTATATAAGTCCATGGCCTTTTAGAAATCAATATTGGAATTGGCATAATGCAGTGGAATTACCAGACCTTATCCTTGTGGCACACAGCCAGTGCTGACAGCCAGGTGTCTTTCAGTTTTGGTTTGTGTTGACAGCTAGCCTGATGAGAATCAGGACAACTGACACCAGTTATTTCTCATTTAAAAATATATTAAAAAAACCCCGGCCCAAGGAACAACACCTCAAGTATTCATTCACAAAGTCCATCCAGGAAGTTTAGCACTTCCCTTCACTGATGTTCTCTTCCTGTCCCTCTGTCTCTCCTCTCCAGCCATCCAGACCACCGTAAACCTGCTGAGAGCAGGGAGCCCTCCACCCCACAAAGAGGCGCGGCAGAAGCGGAAGGAGTTGCGGCAGAAGCTGTTGGCTGAGCAGGAGGAGCTGGAGCGGCAGATGAAGGAACTGCAGGCGGCCAATGAGAACAAGCAAAAGGAACTGGAGGCCGTGCGAAAGGTGGGAGTGGGAGCTGCCAACCCTCAAGCCTTAAGCTCAATCCCTGTGGCTGAGCTGGGCTTCTTGGAGTGTAATCGGGCATCTGTTTCCTGGTCAGGTGTTTGAGGCACGTTGAGGAAACTCCTCCAGAGGAGGTGGGCTTGTGCCAGCACCAGTGCCCTGAGCATCTGGATCTGCAGCTGGAGCCTGCAGTGATGCTGCAGCACTGACTGCAGCCAAGGACTGCTCAGCAGGCTGGGGAACATCCTGGCCCAGCCCTGTCCCCTGTACTTAGCAGGGTATTGTCAAGCTACTGTAGAAGGACATGCCAACTCTGGGGCTTGGTGACTGGAAAACCTAATATTTTCAGTTACTGGGGGTTTTGTTTTCCTTTTGTGTCATATGTATCTATCAAACTTAGGGCTTTCCATCCGGATTTTCTTACATAGTTTTCCAAAGTTACGTGATTTGTATGTGTATGGGAACTGTTCTCTTTACACAGGTGCAGTTTCTAGTGATAAAAATTTACAAAGATTCCAAAGATGCAAAGTGATTTTATGAGCATTTTATGAGCAAAGTGATTTTATGCCTGTCTAGGCATAATTTTATTGGAGTAGTTTGGGAGAGATTTGTAGGGCTGAGGCACATAGCAATGTTTAAATGCACGTTCCATGTAAACGCTGGATTAACTTCTGAAAGCCTGAGAATTGGGTTAGAAATGTCCACAAATTAGAATGGTGAATACATTGTCCTTGTGGACAGTCCTTTAGTCTGAGAACTGGCAGGAGACACCAAGGTGCCTGTACTGTGGCTGCGTGCTCCAACAGCGGATTGAACATGCTGATCCATCTTTGGACTTTGGAACAACTGGTGCTTCTGCAATAGTTCTTCACAGACACTTGATAAGTATCCAAATATAATTTCTATCTTTAAAAAGAAGAGACTTGCAAGAAGAGTTACTGTGGCTTTTATTGCCGTGATAGCTTTTAGTGTGGAGTGGGACTTGGAAACAGCACATCAAACACCTCCCTCCCCACTGCTGTCCCACATTTCACCTGCTGAGTCCCTGCTGCTAGAGCAGTCCAGGTCTTGCTCTGTTCTTGGTATGAAGAGTCTTTTGTTCACTACCTTCCTAAATTAAGGTCGTTTTTCACATTCCCATTTAGAACAAGTCTGCGCCATTGCTTGAGTTTTTCATAAATCAAACCCACTAATTTTAGCCCTTTTAGAAAAAACTTTAATGATCTTTGCAGTGGGGGGAAGCTATAAATATTGTGAGAGCATGGCAAAGGTTTTCAGTCTAGAAAGCAAATAAACCCATCCAAAATACATATTTTTAAAAGTCTTGTCATTAAGTCACAATTTGTGGCAAGGACAAATTTGTCTTTTTTTTACTTAACCCTGCACTGACAGTACTGATGTGGGTATTACTCTGTTTTCCTTAAATGGAGTCCAACAGCAGAAAACCATTTTTTAATTTAATTTTAGCACCTATAATCTACCACATGCTTAAGATTCAGTGTGAAAAACAGACTTTAAAGCATAGCCTGTGTTACCTGCAACTGGCAAGTAATACACCTGTTAACAGAAATCATAAGGCTGGATTTCTGTGTTGTTGACTCTATGGAGAAAAAGTTAGGGGGAAAGATATCATGAGAGCAACCCCATAGGAGCAGTAGGATGTTGTCAGGCTTAAGGGAGTTTTATAAAAATCACAAACTAAAGGGAGAGAGTTGTGGCCAGAAGCATCTTTTGAAGAGGAGTGGACTAAAATGACTTCTCAAAGGAAGTATCTTAGGCTCAGACATGAACTACTGCATTTTGCCTAAGTGGAATTAGTGGGGAAGTAGAGCATTGAAAGAATTGAAAGTGTTTGATTAGTTAGAAAAATGTTCTTCAAGGAAAAGGCTTTGTAAATGGTTCAAGGAAACTGAATTGTTCTGGAAAGCTTAGAGGTTGATTTTCTCCTGATGGCAGTGAGCCACCATTTGCACACCATTTACATCTGCACTCTGCAACTGGTTTGTATTTTGATAGCTCCTGCAGAGGAAAGCTTCAAAAGAATAAGAGCTTTTGTCTAAAACAGATTTTTTTTTTTTTTTCATATTTTTAAATGGAGTTTTGAGTTGTGCACACTGAAGAGACTGAAAGGTAAGTTTTTCGTACTATGAGAGCATGCACCAGATGTGTGCACCCCTTCTGTTTCAATTTGGGGTCTTGCACGGGCTTCAGAGGCTCTGTGCTATCTAACAAACACCTGCTGGAATGGTGTGTTCCCGTTGATCCCCTCCCCAACAGTTGTGACTTCTTCCTGAACTGCATAGTTCCCAGTAACCTTACCTACCAGGAACTGATGTTCCTGAATTAAGCAGGAAGTTGCTGATATGGAAAGGACAAACAGCGTTTTCTTGTTGGCACCCACCCTTGGCTGGGACTCTGCACGTTCGCCCTCTTGGCTCAGTATTGGCAATGCTTGTTTAATTTCAAAGCAGGGAAGGAAATCAATCAAAAGGAAATTTCACTTAAATAGGCATCTTGAATTTGACTACAATTACATGCTTTCGAATGTTCTGGCAGAGGAGGAATACTGCTTCTAAAACACTGGCATCATTTAAGCCTTTCAAAGGAGAGCAATTCTGTACTGTGTTCTGCAGCTTAAAAACAGAAACTTGAGCCTTCTCCTTCACTTCTTCCCATCTATTTCAGACTAGAGTGATATCACAAGCACTTACAAGAATGAAAGTTTTAGCTTGAGAGTTTTAATTGCTTAGGCATCTCATTAGTTCATCTAGGTTGTGTGAGGGAGGATGCTTTAAATGTGGTACCTTCCAAAAATACTGATGAGCATGACAGAATCATAGAAAGGTTTGGTTTGGAAGGGACCTTATAGATGGTCTACTTCAGCCCCCCTGCTGTGGGCAGGGACACCTTTCACTAGCTCAGGCTGCTCAAAGCCCTGTCCAAACTGGCCTTGAACACTTCCAGGCATCCACAGCTTCTCTGGGCAACCTGTTCCAGTGCCTCACCATCCTCACAGTAGAGAATTTCTTCCCAATACTTAATCTAACCCTGCCTTCCTAGAGTTACCCCTTGTACTCTCACCACATACCTTTGTCAATAGTCCCTCTCCAGCTCTCCAGTAGACCCTTTAGGCACTGGAAGGTGCTATGAGGTCTCTCTGGAGCCTTCTCTTCTCCAGGCTGAACTGTCTCAGCCTGTCTTCATAGGAGAAGTGCTCCATCATTTTGATCATCTTCTTGGCCTTCCTCTGGAGTCATCCAATAGCTCCATGTCCTTTTTGTGTTGTGTCCCACTCTTACTGAAGGTCTGTGGAAACAATTTCCCCAGCCCAGCCTACTATGAAAGAAGCATCAGATAAGTTTCTTAAGAAAATTCTGTGAAAGAATTCTTTTGCTTTTATTATTGGTAAAGCTTTGGTTGGTACTTGAAGATTTCTAACCTCATGTGCATCAAAATCCTGATGCAAGGAAAAGCTGTGACAACTGTTTTTATTTGTAAAATGAAGATGCGACAAAAGTTGAGTAAGTTGCAAGAAGGCACGAAGGTACCAGCAGCTGTTTCCTAGGCCTTAGCTCTGAGTAAGCTAATTCTCCCTCTTAATTTCAAGTGATGATTGACATCCCCTGAACTGCCAAGTAAGGTAAATATTCTGATTGATAGAGGGATGTGATTTACAATAGCACAATCACTTACTCTAGTCAAAGTTCGTGGCACTTCGGTTTTCCCATGGCAGTTCAGTGCTTCTCACTTCTGTTTCTGTGTGAAGTCTATGCATGCTGGCATGTTTTCACTATGGGAACTCTGATGCAATCCTGCCTGAAATGTGGTTTTCCTTAATAGTTTTCTACCCCATATGAGGTAGAGAAGGGTATCTCTCACTTGTGCGAAGCAGGACTCAAAGAAAACTTGGAGATGGTTGGGATAATTACCTTTTAAATTTACCTTTAATGCTTTTGAAGGTTTCTTCCCTTTTTGTTTGAGCTTTGACAAATTGGTTTTGTCCTCCTTTTCTCCCCCCCCACCCCACATCCTTCTCTTCCAGCAACTGGAAGCAGCAGCTGCTCGTGCTGCTGAGGAGGAAAAGAAAAGACTTCAGACTCAAGTTGAATTACAAGATCGCTTCAGTTTGGAGCTGGAGAGAGAAAAAATGGTGAGCAGAGCACGTGGGGTTTTGGTACGATTACACACAGTGAGCCGTGCCTTCAGCAAGGGCTTCCCTCACAGGAGCCACTGAAAGGATTCCACAGATTTTGCAGGAGGCTGGAGAATGCAACCTGTGTTGCATTTGCTAGAGATGTAGGAATGAAATATTTTTACCAGAGAATTCAGATACTGGCACAGCTTGGCTACAATTTGCTTAGCTTTCAAAGCTTAAGTGTTACTGGAAAATTGGGGAAAAAAATTGACTGTTTAAAGGATAAAATGCAGGCTAAAGTTCTTGCAGTTTTCAAAGATGGAAAACCTGAGGCCAGTACATACTATATGAATATGCAAAATGAATGAGGCATAATCAAAATGCATTTTTTATGTTCCTAGAACTATTGCTTTTTTATGCTGTGTCCTCTTTTACATTTATGCACACACACAAATATAAAAAATAAAGTTGCTGTTAACCTACACTGAGAATTTCCAAAGGAACTAGTTCTTAATGTTCAAGGGCTTTATCAGGCATAATGAGTTTTTCTGTTATCTGGAGAAAAGAAGCAGAAATAGTTCAGTCAGTGTGATGGGACATCTCAGGACATAAATGCACACAGTGCTGCTTTATGGGCGAGTGTGAATTCCTGAATGCAATCACTTTCTGGGTCACTGGGATTTCGGTTAGCTGAGGGAAAGCAGACTGCAGACCAGTGGGGCAGGACGTGCCACCCTCCCACGCGTGACTGCAGCCTGTCGGGGCTATGCAGGACATGCCGTGTGCTGGTAAATGCCAAGGGCTTGGTGCGTCATCCCACCTGCCTCCTGCTGACCCAGCACAGGAATGGCAGTCACAGTGCTCCTGGTTTCACTCTCTGGTCAGAGAAAGAGGGATGATAAGGATCAGAGACTGGGGGATTGAGGATGTGCAGCATTCCCTTACCTTCCTCTGTCCCTTAACTTTCTTTGTTGTAGTGGCTCTTCCCTGAGCAGAGCCAACCTCCTTAGCTGTTTTACAGCCCTTTATCCATCCTGTGCTGATGTGGTGCCATCATCCAGACAAATAAGCATGTAAGACACACTGCTGCCAAGGGAGGACTTGCCTGAGAAAGGGAGTGGAAACTGTCACTAAATCAGCCTGACCTTTGTGTCTGGCCACTCTGCAAGTGTTCTCTTCCTTTAGTTTAGTGAGTATCTGTAAGCAAGAAGATCAAACTGACTGAAGTTAGGTTTGAATCCTCTGTAAAAATCCTGTGCTGCAGGAAGTAGGGCAATGTAAGTGACCTGTATTACTATTTTTTTAAGTGCTCTTAGTTAGATATCTACAATTCTAGCCTCAATTTTGTCAGTTCTGCTCTGCAGGCAGCAGGAAAGGGTTTGTCTCTGAAAACATCATCTGAGGAAAACCTGGCAATTTCTTTAAAAATTGGAAACCTAAGCTGAATGTTAACTCGTGTCCCCGATTTATGCTGCTAGGTAAGGCAAAAAATGGAGGAGCAGGTTGCTCAGAAATCATCTGAACTGGAACAGTATTTACAAAGAGTACGTGAACTGGAAGAAATGTATAAACAGCTACAGGAAGCATTAGAGGATGAGAAACAGGCACGTCAAGACGAAGAGACTGTGAGGAAACTTCAGGCCAGGTATGGCTTTGACCAGGTAGAAAAGTATTTCAGTTCCCCACCCCTCCCCTACCAATAGTGAGTAACTGTGCCGTGCTATGAATGATTGTTTGCCTCCTGGACGTGCTGCTGGAATGGGGGACTACCTTCAAGTCAAAACATAGGATAGATTTTATTTTTCCTCAAGATAGGAAGGCTCAAGCTGGTATTTAAATATGTTTGATTAGTCCTTAGTAGAGGGAGTGCCCAGCAATTTCAGCAGAGCAGGCACACTTATTTTTCCATCAGGTGTTGTGCTTGTCAGCATGTGGAAAACTGAGATCACGCTGTACAAGCTTTTCAGTTGTTTATTTTATAAAGCACTAACTGTAAATACATATTTTATCACAGGTTTAAACTGTACTGATAAAGGGTTAAGTTTCCTCTTATTCACATGGGCTTCTTTTTACTGTGGTTTGTTTCTTTGTATGTTCGGTACCCCTAAGACAATGAAGATAACTTATGCATGCTTGTTTCTTCTGGGGCTCTGTGTTGTGTGTTTGCATTATTGACTAAATTTTCTGAATAGCCCTTTGTTGCAGTCAGACTGCTTGCACTCCTGGCATGATCAGCAGCTTGATGCTGAAGGCAAGCCAACAAGCAATAATTTTTTCCCTGCTTCCCAAGCTTTTTTTTTTTAAAAACCCCCAATCTATTCCTACCCTTTAAAAAAAGGAGGGGGGAGATAAACAATTAACTTTGCTTCCATACATATGTGCTAGGTAATGGATACAACTTACTTTAAAGTGCAGTTAACAAAACAATCCCCGTTGCAGATTGCTGGAAGAGGAGTCAGCAAAGAGAGCTGAACTGGAAAAATGGCATTTGCAGCAGCAGCAGACCATTCAGATGACAGAAGCAGAGAAGCAAGAGCTAGAAAACCAGAGAATTATAAAGGAACAGGCTCTTCAAGTTGCTATGCAGCAACTGAAACAACTTGAACTGGAAAGGAAGGAGGCCCTTGAGCAGTACGAGGTGAGCTGTTCTGTGCATCAGCCTCTCATCCACAGATTGACTGAATTTGAAGTTCATCAGTATTGTGCTTCTGTAAGGATTAGTATGGCACAAAAGTTATAATGACAGATATGATAGTTGGGTCAGGTTTTTTTGGTCTAGACCAGTAGATACATTTGAAGAAGAGGACCTATTTCAGACACACCACCTCCTTTATCTATTTTTGTCCCAATTTGCATACAAACCAGCTCAGTCATATCCTGAAATACTCTGTAGGCATTTGTTTTCTGCTGTAGACTCACTTCGTATGCAGTCCCATTGCTGTCATAACTGAATGCCTTTTGCTTCTGAATTAGTTATTCTTGCAATGTTTTGATGATGTAATGGCACAGTATTGTCTTCTACAGATGAAATATCAATATGTTACTGTAGGCACTCAAAAATGTATTTAAGCACTGAATGGCAGTCATGAATTAGCTCAGATTCTCAATGTGTAGCAGTGCCTCCTGTCCCAAATGCCAGGCCTGTTCTCTGCTCTGCTGAGTGTTTTTGGTGAAGGTCAGTCATTGTGTTTGTGGAAGAAATAAGAGTCAGAATCCAGCGAGTACAGAGTCTGAAGTGCGGTACAATTTCCAGGACTGGGGAGGTGTTGATCCTGCATGTATTTAGGTCAGGAAACAAAACCTGGCTGGGTTTCTGTTTAACTGGGGGGAGTGTTTATGCTGGTTTGTGTGCCACTGAGGTGAGCTCTGTGAAGGACAAGCCAGTGAGCTCTCGACTGGCACAGAATACAAATGTTGCAGTCACTGTGAGCAAGGGCCCACGTGGGGCCGTTGTGGACTCTTTACAACTTCCCATGTTGGTGTTACATCTCACACCATCATTGGATTGCTTTTCACTAGTACTTGCCATTTCTTTAGGTGAAATCTCACTTTTTTTTATATGAAGCATCATTTAGTACTCCAAAGGAATTGCTGAATACAATAGACATAAAAAAAAACCCCAAAAAATCCACAGAACAGTTATTTTAGAAATAATTAAACATTCTAGCCTTGCATTTTGAATTGCCCAAAAGCCCAGTTTAGACTGAAGAATGCCTCTTTCTTGCTTGGGCGTAAGAGCAGCAGTCCTTTCCCTTTTTTTATGATTTCTCGTAGTGAGAGATACCCACTAGCCGGTTTTAGTTTGGAACAGAAAATGCATCTTCCTGTTTTGAAACTACAGTTTACACTTTCAATCTTTATGAAGATGAGCCCTGCTTACACAGCTACAGAATCTTTTAAAAACAAGTTATTTTTGGATTCTGGTGTGAGAACTTTTTTTTTTTTTTCCCCAGTGGTGACTAACTTGGGATGGTTAGAAATGGAGGTCTCACTAAACAGAGGGGCTGGCTGAATTGGCTTGGTTCTGGCTTTGGGTTTAAAAGATGTTTTATCTTTTTATATAAACAGAGTAAAGTTGTTCTTGTTTTCAAGCAGGCTGTGTCTTATTTCAGGAGGTTAAGAAGAAGTTGGAAATGGCAGCTAATAACACCAAGAGTTGGAAAGATAAAGTAGCTCATCATGAGGGATTAATTCGACTAATAGAGCCAGGTAAGTTATCAACAGAAGAGTTACAGAAATATGCATTCTTTCTGTCTCAGGTACTTAGATCACCTGGTGATTTACTGAAGTCTGCCTTTTCCTGTAACTTACTGCTTTCATGGCAGCCTATAAATATCACAGTCGTGAGAACTGCTGATAGTAACTTTCAAGTCTTTACATCTACTGGCCCTACTATAAAGATTTTATTGTCGTTATTATTGTTGTTTGTTTCTTTTATGTTTAAAACAAAGCAAGGATCAGCCTGAACATTGCATCGTGTAGGTGTTGAATGCAGTTAGCATTCAAAACCATGAAGTAAATATTTGATTTCCGGAAAAGTTTAATTTCTTAGCTGAATTAATGGCATGCCAGCCCAGCAGCTTCATAATGCACTTCTGGAGAGATTACTTTTCTTCAAGGACACCTCTAATGGCAAGAAGAAGAGGAGTTTCTTAAGACACAACTACTTGAGGGTGGGGGTTGGAAGTTGGGAGATAAGGAGACAAAAGTTTGCAGCAGTTGACAACTCACACCAAGTACCTTTGGTGACAGCAACCCAGGCATTCCTCCCTCCTTGGACAGGCAGGTCCTTGGGTCACCTTTGAGAAGGTTTCCAGTCACAGAAGAGGCAGCACTTACCAAATCCTCCTGTGGTGACTGACGGTGGGTGTGTAACATCCCTGTCAGAAATGCCCGTCTCAAGTATTGCACTCTGTCTTCCAGGCTCCAAGAATCCTCACTTAATCACAAACTGGGGCCCAGCTGCCTTCACTGAAGCTGAACTGGAGGAAAGACAAAAGAGCTGGAAAGGGAAAAAAGCCACTTCTGAGTGATGGCAGTGGCTGACGTGATGTCTGTGAATGGCAGCCCACCTCCCCTCGTTCGGCTTTGCACAGAGCAGCCTCTCGCTTGCAAAGTTCTTAGTTTGCTCAGCAGGTTGGGCCTTTGTACAGATGAAATACTGTTTACCACATCAGAGTGTCTGCTCAGAGCTGAGCAATTACAATATGTGGTGTCTGACAGTACTTGCTGTTTGTTCTCCCTCATGTTTCCAGAAATTCTCTTCTTTTATAAAAGACTTTTCAACAGAAGATTTTTATTGAAATGTAGCTTGTGACAGAGTTGTTTATGCACTAGCCTGTAACAATCTGACAGCAGCTAACCAATCAAGCAGCATCACTTTCCTTCCAAAAGGTGAGGGAAGCAATTGTTCCATTGGTTGAGTTAGTATAATTTAAACACAGGATAAGTCAGTCCTGGAGGTTGTGACCAACTCAGAGACAGAGCATTACCTTTCCTTCCACTGAGCCTCCTTTTACTTTTTCTCTGTCTATCTGCTGCTCTTTGCACCGTGCTTAGTGCTCAGATACATCCTTTAGTGAGTGTGGGCTGGCAGTACCTGCTGCCTAGTTGGATTTGGTGTCCTGTTTTCCTCTGTTCGCGGGAATACAAACAAAAGAACTGGAAATAGGCATGTAGAAAATGCTGCTGGAAGACATTTGGAAAAAAAATAGTCGTGTAAGACTGTTTTTGTACTGTCTCACACCTGAGAAGTGCTAAATAAAGCCTTGAGAGTTCTCTTAATAGCTTAAACGATGCAGTTTTGTCTCACAGATTTTGGACGCAGGTGAATGGAAGGTGGTAGCACAGTCCAGGTATCATCTGCATCAAGGCTGTGTTTGTGCAAGAAGTGTGATTAGAACATACCACCATTTTTAGATGTAGCACTTTTATCTTAATTGGAGGCCAGATTAAAAAAAAAAAGTAAGAGGAAAACTGAATTTGATTTTTTTTAATAATAAAAATGATAAATGTGTAATGATAACAGCTTTAGAAAAAAAAGTAATTCCTGTCAGTAAAATAACTTCAGTGTTTCTAGTACCAAGGCTTCCCAAAGAACCTGCTGCTCTGCCTCACAATTCTCTCCAGGGACAAAGCCAATTATTTCTGTTTCTTTAGGGAAAAGCAGCAAGTCTGTGACTTTGCTCCACAGGTCTCCCACACCAGACAAGAAGTCTGTCCATTGCTCAGTAAAACAGGATTCCTGCAAACTTGTACAAAGCTTTTGAGAACTCCCCCCCTCGAGGAGCAAGTGCCCAGTGGTGTGGCTTTGAGTCAGCTTCGACTGTACCCCAGGCATCCATCCCTTAGCACCTGCTTGTTAGTTCAGCTACATGTTAAATTATTTTTCGTAAACAAGAAGTGGATTTTTCAGGCGGATAAGCAGTGCCTTCCTGTGCAGCACTGTGATACTTGGATCTTAGAAAAGCAGAAGTTGTACAGAAGTGGTGTCCAGATTTGGAAGTCAATACCGTTTTATTTGCCTATTAACTAAGACTCACTCAAATACTGAATCTTCTCAGGCATTTAGTCTCTGGTTATATTTTTATACTAATTGAAATCTTTAATGTTTCAGTAAATGGAGTGCTGATTAGAATGGCAGGAAAATCCAGGATCTTTGCATTTGTACTTACTGTACAGGAAAACAATAGTTCCTTAAGCTTGATAACAAGGCATTTTTTAAAAAACATTGATCACGTTTACAGAAGCATTGTGAAGAAAAAAAACATCCAGCTGTAATAGAAATACTAATGTGCACACAGTTAAACTTTGCTAAAGGAGCTGGAACAGTATTTATAACTACCAAACATCTTTTATGTGGAGAGCAGAAGGTGTATTGGGGCTAAACGTGTTTAATTTTTCTAACAGTCTTTATTTTGGACAACTGTTTTTTAAGAACACCAAATGATGCATGTTTTGATATTTTTTACTGTTCTTTAGAATTGGCTGTTTAATAAAGTAATATAAAGTCATTTACATTTCAGAATTAATTGGTGTCTTTTTGCCTGGGTTTCTTTTTGGGTTACTGGTGTTCAAAAATCCAGTAACTGCTGTGTGGAAGTATTACTTTGATGGAAGAAGTTTAGTGGTCGGATCAATGGGATGTGGATTCAAGCCATAATAAAGGCAGTGGTCATAGAGATAAAACAAATATAATTTAACAGCATTACTTCTCTTACATGTTTTCAGTACACCTTGGTACAGCATCATGGTGCTCATCTCTGGCAGCCAGCCTTGCTCAGGAACAGTACGTGGAGGGTGCAGTTTAGCCGTCTCTGAGAGACAAGGCATGCCAGGAGGGAACTGAATCCATGCAGCTTTTGTGTCCACAGCAGCACAGGAACCTTGGAGTGGGAACCTGGGACAAGGGCAGAGCAGGGCTCAGCAGGAGCTGCTGGGAACATGGCTGCAGCGGGAGGCATCTGTGCACAGACACACACACCCCATCGGGGACATGTCAGCCCCATATGTCTGTCAGCAGTCAGCTCTTACTGCTAGAAGAGGAAATGAGACAAGTTTGTTTTTAGTTTTGTCGGCCCTGCTTGCTCTGACAAATCAAGAAAGCTTTGTGTGAAGCCCTGCACAGTAAAGGTGGGGGGGAGGTTGGTTTAAAAATTAAACCATTTGCATTCTGAGCAAAAATACCAGTTTAGAATAAGCCCCTTAAAGTGACGCTGAACAGCATTCAAAGGGAGCTCAGAGCTGTGAGTCAGTCACCACAGCTCATGGAACAGGGAGCATGGGAAGCTGCATCCTGTTGTGGTATCATTTCTGGTGAGGCCAAGAGTTCCAGCTCTGCTATTCCAACAAACCAACGAGCCTGCTAATGGTGAGGATATTGTCAGTGAACTGTGGGACTAGGGATAGCTCTCTTCTGCCCCAGAAGGCCTTACCTGCACCCTGGGCTTACCCATGCAGAGGTCAATGGAAAGCTGTGGTTGCTGTTCCTGAACCCTTGGGAATGCACTGGAAGGCTCAGCCCGCTTTGTGTTGTCCACCAGATTCAGGCTTAATTTACTTGCTGCTGGTGGAACAGTCCTGCAAACCAATAGCACAGTACCATGCTTTTCTCTCTAAAAACAGGATGGGATAGTTTTTTTGCCCTGTGACTATTTTATGGAGTTGATCTATGAACCGTGTGTAGCGAATCACACATTCCCAAACTGTAACAGGCCAGTTTTCAGCAACTTACGTTACTTCTGTTTCAGTGTCCGGCATGAACATCCACAAAAGGAAAGCCTATGTGGGGAAAAGAAACAGTGTCTCAGGATAGAATCTGTATCCTGGGGCTGATGGGGGGACCCAACTCCCAAAGTACTAACTGTTTGTACCTGTTCATTGTGGGGAGTGGAGGTTGGAATGAGATGATCTTGAAGGTCCCTTCCAACCCAAGCCCTTCTGTGATCCTATGGCTCAGTCACACAGGCCACCTGGAACATGAGCTGCATCATCTATCTCAGTTGAAAGTGAACTGAAAATAACTGCTCTGATTTTTATCTCAAATATGTGAAGCAGTTAAGTAAACAATTTTTGAGCAAACCAGTGCAGGGCCAGGAAAGGGGATATCCAGTAGGTCTTTCGGGGAGAGAGGTCATTACTTGTTCCCAAAGGAGTGGGCACAGAAAGGAGGCAGTAGTACACTCCACTGTGCCGCACACTTGTCTCCTCTCAGAGAATGACAAACTTCTTCCTTCAACACTTAACAGGATTTTCGGGACTTTCCAACTCTGCCGGCACCATGCTGCTTATTTGATAATTGTGCCTCTCTTTTGTTTGGAGGGGTTTTTTTGTTTGGTTTTTTTTTAATAAATCTTTTCGCGCCCCCGAGGCCCCCCGCCTGGCTGCCCCCGGAGTTCCCAGCGCAGGAACACGCCGGGCCGGAGCTCCTCATCGCTTGGCTCCGGCTGCCACCTCGTGGTGGCCCAGCCCAGTGTCCCCAGCCCTCGTTCCTGCGGTGTTCCCTACCTGTGAAGATGTCCCGGGACAGCTCCTTTCCTCCGCAGCTGGTGGTGCAAGGGAAAAGCGCTGTGAGCCAGGTCTCCTGCTGCACCACCATCACACACTTCCCTGCTGTCCCCGCGTTCATGAACCGGTTCGGCTCCTCTGTTAGCTCAGCTCAGCGTCCCCGATCCCAGAGACATCCCATCAGCCTAGGAAAAAGGATTTTATGAGTGTTACCACCAGCATAGGATAAATTTAGGCTCAAAGCCTTGGAGCCAATTCATGCATGTTTTCCCTGAAAACCCCCACTGCAGCACAGAAGGACAACGTGTGCAGTCGGATACAGCATCCAGCAATGTCACACCTGCAGGCAAAGCTTGGGATGCCATACAGCTTTCCTAATGGCAGTAAAGCATAGCAAAGAAAAATGGGTAAGGAAGTTTCCTTAGCTGCAAACAGTGTTTTTCCCAGGTGCCTCTTGCACATGCCCTGAGGCTGCAAGAGTGGGGCTGAGAGGAGGACGTGCTCAGCATCACGTACTCCCCTTTTGAGAGCAGGACTCAGACTCATCCCTTCAAACCACAAACAGGGTGGGTGTTAGAAGGAGAAGATGTCAGCCCATGGTTTGAAACCCTTTGGGGCTGGCAGGGTGAGCAGCCATACAGACATCACGTCTTCAGGACTCCTGCTAGTGCTAATGTGGCCCTGAGGTCCAAAATAAAACGCAAATAGAAAGTTTGTGACACTACCTGAATTCAGGGACTGTGGTGACTTCCACACATTGAGTCTCACTGTGAACTTCAACTACTTGGAAATGCCAGGAAGCAAAAGTGCAGAAAAGCGCTGTTTTATGAACTGGCTTTCTGGGTATGTCAAAAATACCCATCCTTCAGAAAAAGCAAGTGCCAGCGGTTGTTTTAACACATAAGATGAAAATAGATTTGGAAAAAGGTGACTGCTTCTCACCTCCAAACGAAACTCAAATTGGAACAGTATGATACAAAACAGTAGATTAAAAACACCCTGAAAAGCCTTGAGAGGGAGATTTAATGAGGAAGTTTTTAACACCTATACACACAGCCCTGGAAGCCCTTCTCCTGCTTTTTTTTTTTTCTTCTCATATTTTAGCCTATTTGACAGAAGAAATGTAAAAGGATATGAGCAGCGGGTCAGAGGAAAGCCCATGGCAGACTGGGCAGAATGTTGATAAAAGGAAAAAAAGAAATCACAACCTCCATAACAACTGCACTCACTTTTCCCCATCGACCCGTCTTTTAAATTCATTAATAAATGAAACAGCCACAAAAAAATAACCCTTTCTATCCCACTCGGTGTGCTCATCGCTCACATGGCCTACCAAAGAAGCTTGAACTAGTAGCAGCTTTATTTTCTGTTATTAATATCATTGCTAATTAGTAGAGCTACTTGCCATGGCTATGGCTACACAAACAGCTTTTACAGGATCTGGGTCTAACAGTGTCTTTGAGCAAACACTCGCTGTTATTCCTGTTGTCGCCTGTTTTCTGAGCACACAACAGTGATTTGTTCAGGCAACACAGATTTCACCCCAGGGAACCCACAAGGGTGTTTGTGGGGATGTTTGAGGTGATTTGCACAGGTCTGCGTTGGCAGGTCTCGCCCACAGTTGCACAAGGCGCCCCTGTCCTTTCACCTACCTTGGTCAGCAAGTTTAATTTGAACATGTTAGTATCTCAAATGGGATTAAAAACTCAAGCATAGACATGAGACAGTTTCAAAAGCAGCCTAGACTTCCTTGGTGTTGACACTGATTAGCTATTTCAATGCCTACCAGAGCACCTGGGTTTCTCTTTCCACTCTGAAGGGGCTTGTGCAGCTCAGCCTTGACACAAGGTGCGAGTGCTGGGGAGCTGCAGGTCCTCTGGGGTGCTGGTTCCTTGGTCTTGACTAAACAAGAAAAAAACCCAAAACACTTAAAAAACCTGTTTACGGTCAGATTCTGCTTAGCCACCTTCAGAGAGTCCCTCTTACAGTGTAACTGGGAGTGAAATTTTGCATTTGGAGCAGCCGAAGGTTGCGTTTCCTGAACCATCTCCTTTGCCAGTGATGCATCAGGCCAGTTTAATCCCTCCAAGACATGAAGTCAACTACCACATCTGCCTGTGAGGGAGGATAGGGCCCTGTTTTGTGGCCAGGCTTTCCCTACCTGCCAGAAAGATTGTGTTGGCCCTGGACTACTTTTTCCCAGGCAAAAGGTGGGAATTGATGGAGGCAGGGCATGGCCTGCTCACACACAGGCCCCACCAAAAGCTGAGCGGTGTGGCTGCTCCCTGTGGGGATGGAGGTGGCATCTTCTGTGTTTTCTGCTTTGCTTTAGCATGGACACTGCCTGCTGTGAGGGTTGCACGATGCCCAAGGGGGTCACTGCTGACCCACAAAGTTTCCTGGGAAGATGGCTGGCCCGAAACAACCATCACCCCAAGCCTTTCTCGCTGCATAGCTGCACGTGGCCCTGCTCACAAAAGAAACTTGCCTGCCCATGCTCCAGCATGTTCTCTTCACTATCACCATTTCAGATGGCAAGAGCCAAACCTACAGCTGCTCTCAGACCACCTCCAGCCAGAAAATCCTCTCTGACAGCAGCAGAAAATCCAGAACATATACTCCTTGAAATCATATTTCAAGGAATGGCGCAGGCACCGGGCACGGTACAAGAACCACCTTGGTAGAGCAGCTCACCAAAGGAAGGGGGAACAAGAAAACAACACGGGGGGATGAACACCCTTGCTGGGCCAGGTTGCTCCCCAGCAGTTCTGCTGTCAGTGCAGAGCAGGCACTGGTCCCATACAGCTTCGAAGACAGCTCTGGGCCTGCCTCCCCCCTCACCCCCTTCTGACCAGTGCCTGCTACTGGTGTCCCTGTGCCCGCCAGCATCCCGGTTAGGGGCATTTCCCACCCAGCAAATTCGAGGTGCTGTGTTGCTACAGGCTGGCTCAGCTACTTCAGCAGAAAGCTCCCCGGTGAGTGCTGAGCACAGGGCAGCCTGTGCCCAGCCCAGGGAAGTGTGTGCCAGGCCCAGGGAAGCGTGTGCTGAGCCCACACTACCCCTGGGACAGTGGTGCTGCACGACCACTCGCTGCTCTTCCAGTTTTCCATTCTTTTCTCATTTTTATCTTGCGCCTCCTGATGAGCCCCAAGTCCCTACGTGCCGAAGCAGGGTGAGAAGACTGACACGATTTTTCCAAAGCCCCCGGCGAGTCGTGGGACCCGCAGCCCAGGGCCCCGCCAGCTCCTGCCCCGGCAGGCCGGCCAGGCAGCGGCAGCTGCTCCCCCAGAGACGGGGAGAACAATAAGAAATACCAGATCTGCCGCAGGAATGCGGGAGATACCGTGGCGGGGGGCCCTGGTGAGTCTGGGCAGGATTTGCTCACGGCTTGGCCGCAGCCCAGGGGATGTCACCGAGCCCGGGCTGTCGCCGGCCGCGGTGGCGGGGGATGCGCGGGGCCCCCCCGGGCGCCGGACAGCAGATGGCAGCCGGACACCGCCTCACGGCCCGGCAGAGCCCGGGCAGCACAGCCCTGCTCGGCAGGCTCCCAGTGAATCACGTCTGCGGATCCCGCTCGGGAGGGCGGGTGCGCGGGGATGCGGCACCGCGCGGGTGTCTCACGGCCGCGCCGGGCGCTCGCCCGGAGCCGCGTCACTTTGTGTACGTGCGGCAGCACAGCGCTGCTGCGGCTGGGGAAACCCACACCTAGCACCCAGCCGAAACCTCTTCCGAGGGCTGGGATGACTTATCGCACCGAAGAAAAGGAAAGAGAGGGAGGACCAGGCAGATGAGGGACAAGGCTGTCGGCACACCCGGTCATCACAGCCCGGGGGGCTTCACCGACCCGCACCTCGCTCCCTCCTGTGCTCTGGGCATGCTGCTCACGCTGATTTATTCAGGTGACTGAAACCAGGGTCTGCACCCGCCGCTGCAAAGGCCCGACACACTAATTTGAGACTCACACAGTTACTCTGTTGGGTAACATTTTCCCTCAATGACTTACGAACTTTAATCCAATTTTGAAATGTAGGGGAGGCTAAATTGGATTACCTTAGCTCAACTGCTCATGTCATAAGCCCTCGAGAAGTGGAACTGGAGAGTTTTTTTTCCTCCAGAAAAGTTTTGTTGGCCCACAAAATCCTTGGGTTTTTCTTAGCTCAGACACCAAAAGGGGGAGTTTTCAACTTCCAAAAATAAATCAAAGACACCATGATGCCTGCAGGGTATTTGTTTCTCCATAGGAACGTGAACCTGGTGGTTTAGTTTAAGAGAGGCTAAGCTACCTCTCACATTTTCTACATTCCTCTTTCTGCTGATATATCGAGATCGACAGGTTCGAACTGTTGTTTTAATGAAAACCTACTACTCCTGAGAGGGTTTCCTGTTTTAGAAAGATGATATTTCAGAGCTACAAAATTCCAAACAATCTGACTTGCTATCACCTTCGTCAGGTCCCTTAACCTCCTTATGCCTCAGCTGTGCATTGAGGAAACATGAGTGATGTTTACCCATTAAAAAAAGCACAGAGATATCTGCAAAATAGGAAGCTGTCCTTGAAAAGAGGGCTCTTTAAGTGACACCCTGAAACTGTGTCCACAAGGTGCAAATTAGAATGTTGCAAGAGGCCTTGGGAAAGGCCATGTGTACCACGGCAACCCCTGTACAACCAGAGCCCCTTTGCACCAGGCCCTTGCAGGGTCACCTCCACCTATATGCCTCATCCCTGGCAGTCAGAAAACCTCCTCTGAGCCTTGGGAAAGAATTGCAAATTGAAGCAACCTTCAGCTCCCTAATTAACTGGAGCTAAACCCCACATAGTCTCAGGGAAATTAAGGCAGCATTCCTTCCAAGCCCTCTTCTGTCACCTCTCAATCAGGCTTCTGAATCAATCCCAGGTAGGTTTTTCCCTCTTTTGTGCACTTGGACTTCTGGAAACATCCTGGGGTAAATCTAAACATGACCAACCTCGACATTGCATCTCTGGAGAGTTTTCAGAGCTTAAGCTCTGCAACTTGGAGCAACAAGTTTGGGGGTAGTTCAAATGACTTGTTGAAGGCTCAAGTATTTGTGTTAAACTCACAAGTACAACAGGACTCCCTGAACATATTTTTGGTCTTGGAAACTAATCTTCAGCTCCCAGTTTTGTTAATTCTGCAATCCAAAATATTTTCTTTGCTGTTTTTTTTTCTTGACTTCTAAAGGCAATTAGGATTTTCCAACTGTTCTAACAGAAGCTCTAATATGTGAAAACACTTTCTTGCATTACAAATGTTTCTGCAAATTGTAAAATGCATTACAAAGGGGAGAGAGCCAGTCCCTTGTACACTGCTTGGGCTGCTCTTCTGGCAGAAAATGACCACTGGCAGATTGCAAGGCATTGGAAAAAAGACTTATCACCCAGATCCTTCAAAACAGTCAAAACTGCCTTAGCTGGGCAAACCGGCACTGATTTCTCAAAACTAATCCCTGGAGGTACAGGTCTGCTGACGTCAAGACTGCTGTGGTTATTGCAGGACTCACAGTCCTTCAAACATTTTATCTGCAAACCCCAGTCCAGCCCACTACACAGAACAGCTCTTCAAACCCTTCTGATAGGGACGGCTGGGACATGAGAATGTCGAGTGCTCTTGACGCCTCCCCACTCACCTGCTCCAACAGTGTAGCCAAGTATTTTAGGGATCTCTGAAATCCACACTTTGTGAAGCCAGTTGCTCTCCTGATGGACTCAGAAATGCTCCGGGAACACTGCTGCTTCCCGCCTGAGCTCTTTTAAAGCCAGGCTTTCTGCCTGCTACCCGAAAGAAGCCTAAAAAAGGAAAAGACAGCAAAGTTCAGGAAAGCAGTTATCTGATATGTAAAAGCTCACAGGTGCAATGGGAAGGAATGCACTACTCAGGATGACATGTCCATTAGGAAAATGGGAAAGGCACTAATGATTTTCAAAGCTAGACTCTCACTTGTTATTTCTATCTGGCTATTATTTTTGAGAGACTTGAAGATTCCTTTTATCAGGAAATGTTTCCTGAAAATTCCTTGCAGAAGGAGCATTTTTTTTTTTATTCTGTTTGCATTTCAGGTAGGTGAAGCACTTTATAAGCTGCTCCCTGAGTGAAGCACTTCATAAGCTGCTTCTGCTCAAGGGCAGGAGTAATTGGGGTTTTGGGCAGTGAGGGGATGCTGAGAGTTATCAGCTTGCTGGAAGACCTGGAGCAGAGCCAGCAGCCACGCAGTGGTCCTGCATGTGGTGGGATTGCATAGCCCCCCCCAGAGCCGCCAGTCAGCTGCTTCCTTCTGGTGCAGCAGCACAAAGCTTCATGGGGGCTCATTTCTAGTTCCCTGCGTTCTGCAATGCAAGCACCCCCCGGGGTCCCGAAGTCACAGGATGAAAAACTCATCCTTCCTTTTGGCCCGGATCCTGGACAGACATGTGCACATGCTTAGTGCTGAGCATGTGAGTAGCAACACTGATCTCCACGGAGCAATCCACACGCTTGAGCCTCTGCACATTTGGGAGTGGGGGAGAGAAGGACACTCGGTTCTTGGGTTGTCTGTTTTACATACCACTGATGGAGATCCCACCCAAAAGAGAGCAGTGCAGCAGGATGGCGCTGAGCTATATAGCTATTTTTGTTTCCATCGTTCATGTCCTTGCTGAGACCTGCTAGGAATTATCTGGGATATTACACCCCAGACGAGTCGAAACAACAGGTCTTGCTGCAGACAGTCTGTGTTTAGTGGGATGATTTAGTTACTGCTTTCCCCCCACCCCGTCTTCTTCCTTATTCCCATTAGTGACACGCTGGCTGCAGAGAAAAGTTATTCATGCTCTAGAAATGTAATATTTACTCAAAACAATTTTTATTTGGCTTGGCTTCTTCCCAGTGCCATAAAGTGATAGCCAACCCCAAGTGCTTACATAGACAACATGTGCATCTGAGTCATATTTATGAGCCCAGTTATAAAAAGTGCACAATCTTGTTGTTTGGTGCAATAGGATGGGACTGAAGGCACCGGCACGTCTTGAGCATAGCCTGTCTCTGGAATCTGCAGAAATTTGCCATGCTCCAAATTTAGAACTTGTGGGTGGAAGCTCGGGCAGGAGCCAACTTTTTATACCATTACATCACAGGAATTGAGGGCTTTGTGCCAAAGATCCAAGGAAATTAATAAAGAGCAGAGGCTGTCCAGCTGTTTGAATTTAAAGTCATGGCACAGAGGTAATCATTAATAAATACAGCTTTATTCAGAACATAGTAATCTTGCTGCTTAAATTGAACATATCCCCTCTCTTTACTGCAGCTTACTATTCTGCTAGAACTTGTAAAGATAATAGGAAGGAATTAACATCTGTAAGAGAGAGGCCCAGTGAACTGGGATTCTTCTGGATAGAGGAGGACACGCTTCAGAGACAACTCTCCAGCTCAGTAATGTTCAGCGAGCGCACGCGTTTGCCAGGGGCATCACGGCTCCCCTGGCTGGAGGAGGTGGCTGGAACGTGGCATGCATTTTTCCAGCTAAAACACACACAGTCTCAAATGGACAGCGATCAAAGCCACATACAGCTAATTTGAAGAGAAATTTAATTTGTTTGACCTCCCTGTGCTGGGGCAGCCAGGGTAAGCTCAAATGTCACAGCCTCCAAGGAGCCGATGGTAAAGCACTGGGGGCTGTTACTGAGAGGCACGGGGTGACCTGACTGACCTTCCAGCCTGTTTGGGAGGCTCTGTGCATGCCCACAGCCCCAGCACTGCTTGGCCCTACGCTCAGTGTTTGGACCTGGCTCGGGTAAGGGCCATGCCGGTGCTGGGAGGGGGCCACTGCACTACTGTGCCCTGGCAGACTGTTCAGGTCTACAAGCTGCTGCTTTCAGCACCTCCAAAGCACAGCACACACAACACACACCTTCCCAGCTCCACCCTGCATCCCCCCAGCAGGACAGGCTCTGCAGAAACACCTGGGGCTGCACACAGAAGGGAGTCGTGGGGTCGAGGTGCTGAGACTCCACATGCCAAGGGCCAAACACAGGCTTGCCATGGAACACATAGCCAGGGGAATACATCAGTGTCTTTGGAAAAGGGGCTCCCCTGATGCTTAAACCACAGAAATGTTGGTATGTAGCTTCAGAGATTTACAGCTTATACTCTCCTCAAGGGTATGCAAAAGCTATGAGCAATTAAAAATGTAGCTCTGGGTTCTCTAGGAAGTTCCCTATTTCCATTTCACAGATAAACAAACTGAGATGGAAAGAAACTAAAAGCTGCTTCACTGGAGCAATACTGTCAGCAAACCAAACGCTAGAGTTCCCAAGGAGATGCTCCTGTACCCACAGATATCTCATCATGTTTGCACATGTATTTCTTGCAACAGCACATACCAAACAGCTTTACACATCCATGCCTCATCAGGAGCCAGCACAGCAAAGTCCAGGACCTGCAGCTTCCAACATTCTCTGCTTTAATCTAAGCTCCCACACACGCACAGTATACCTTTCTCCAGGGAGAGCACGTTAAAAAAATAACTAAAA
>VXAY01001460.1:90207-244784 GCA_013399855.1 Oxyruncus cristatus | reverse complement strand
AAAAAAAAAAAAAATCACTTCAGCCATGTAGTCACAGGGTTACAATTTCTAAAACAGTTACTAAAAGGGAATAGTAAGGGATAAATAGCAGAAATCAAGTCAGTTCAACTAAATGACCTTAGAGGTCTTTTCCAAGCTCAGCTATTCCATGACTCTAAGTCACTCTTCATTTCTCAAATGTAATGTTTCCACCTGCAACACAGGCATGTGCATGCAGGGGGTGTTACAAGAATTGAGGCTGCTCTAGATTCAACAGGCTCTATTACTAGATAAACTTCTTGTATTTTACCTAGAGAAACAGGATGCCAACCATTCATTCCTGCCAGAGAACCCACAGAGATCCTGGCCCTGCTCAAGTACAGTGCTGTGTATTTTTTCCCCAGCGTGTAGCAGATCATGCTGGACTGTGTATTTTACTTTTTGTGAACAGCTGTGAACATCTCAAGATTAAGAAATCTCAGGTTTATTAAACATCCCCCTTATCTGTAAGAGATGCCCTCCTGCGACACATAACTTACGAGGTAAGGTGAGGGGCTGCAGTGGGTGAGGAGAGGCTTCAGCTTCTGCTTCCCTGTGGGATGGGAGACGGCCTTTTGGGAACCTGTAGCTCCTGGAGCCTCCTTGTCCATGTGGCTGCATGCTGATAGCACCGACGTGGCTCTCAAGCATCTCTCTG
Source organism: Oxyruncus cristatus (assembly GCA_013399855.1). Taxonomy (NCBI): domain Eukaryota; kingdom Metazoa; phylum Chordata; class Aves; order Passeriformes; family Cotingidae; genus Oxyruncus; species Oxyruncus cristatus. Next base: position 244,108 of record VXAY01001460.1, on the reverse strand, counting down.
CCTCAACCAAAAATGGCACGAGGAGACTTTGAGGAGGAACCATACCGGGTTTTCCTTGACTACTGAAAACACCTGTAAAACAGGACTGGAAAGGAGGAGTGGGCTTTAGTAATGGGAAAAATTGAAGAGAAATTAAAAAAAAAAAAAAAAGTTATTATCAGGGCAGAAAGCACCCCAAAAGCTATCACCAGATATTTGCCAGGGGAAAAAGGCAAAAGACTCCTTTTTTCCCTACATGAGTGCCCCATGGTAGGTTCAGTTTGAGGAATGAAGCAGTCATTTTACCTACAGAGTCTTACGCTGTTTGTTACTCCAGTTTTTTTGAGCGGGCTCCTGTTGCACTAGAGAGAGTCTGGAACAGCATGCCTTTGCCCCCTCAAAAAATGGACAGAATGTGGAAGAAAAAAGGTCAGCAAAACAAACAGTCTTAAGGGTACCATCGTGCACCACAGAAGCTGGGAATGCCTACCTGTCAGAGCTAGACAGGGGATGCTCCCTGTCCTCAGCCCTTTCTTTCAGGAGTTGCAGGATGGTAACCTCACTTCCTTGGAGCACTGCATCAGACAACTAATTGTAGTGAGCAAGGCATTCTATGGAAATAGCCAAAACGCTTCAAGCTATAACCCAACAGAGTTCTAACCCATGGCTAATGTCCAGCTCTCTTCCTGCTGAAGTCAGCAGCAACTCCTCCTGCCCCATCTACAGTTGTTAGAAATGCAGCAAACATTTAAAAATTCAGAGACCTTGTCCATTCTTATGACTGGGCAAGAGTCAGATTTTCGAAGTGCTACTTATGCTGCAGAGAAACTTCCTTCCCAGAAGTCCCCTTGTTTCCAGCAGAAAATCTCTTATTTCACTGCTAGTTCTAGAATCAGCCAACCATCATCCTATTTAAAAGTCATTCTCTTGGCCGTTGTCTTCCAACAACAGGAGCAATAAACACGTTTGGTCAGCTAATTTACCTTCTGCAGTCACTAACAGACTAATGACCTGGTTTATCTTCTGGCTCGTAGCTTGTAAGACCAACTCCAATTGGTAGCACAGAAATCAATACTAATATATAAAATATGGAGAAGGGTTTTATGAGAAGATGGATTTGTGGTTCTTATTTTGACTTTTTTTCCATGAGATTCTTAAAAGTCTCAAATCCTGAAACCCAGGAACCTTGGTTGTGTCGTATTTTCCAGCAGTTTCTTTAAAAGATGAGTCGCTCGGAAAGCATGGAAAGTATTAGAGTAATTGCTTTGATGTCTTTAATAGAAATTCAGGATGGATTTGAAAGCAATGAGGAAAGTGCTGTTATTTCCTTTTGGAATGGCAGTCTGACATGACTGGTACTGTTATACAACAAAGGGACCAAACAGCAGTGCACACGCGAACTCGGCAGTGGGCTGAGGAACTCGTCCTCCTAATCAAGTTTATAGCTGGATGCTAATGGACTCAGCAAACAAACACTCGTGTTTATTATAACAGAATGAACAGAATGTACCACAGAGAATATGACTCACTTTTCCATAGGACGCCTGTCTATTCTGCAGGTTTCAATAATGAAATATTGCACCTCTCACTTACAGTTTGTTTTACAAGGTTTTAACGAGTTCATCCCAATGAGCTGTCACTCTGGCACATAAAAACTGATTCACTTGCCTTATGAAAATAAGCGTGCCTTTTGACAGGACACTCTGCACCAGGCCCTACTAAATCAGCCGGAGAGGCTAGACTAACCCACAGGTGGTTTTAGTCTGAAGTGCTTTTTGAAATGAAAATATGCAGCCAGCTTCAGCAGCATGTCGGCTGTTTTCCCTTGGGTGACAGGCTGTCCTGCTGCATCCAAAGTACCCCTCCTCCTCCACAGTACAAACACTGTCTTTTCAACTGGCCCTTTAAAACCATGACTTTCCATAAGAAAAGTGTTTGTTTTAAAGCAGAGTTTGGGAAAGCGGCAATTAAGAAATGATTACATTTTTATTTCAAAACACATAAACCTCAAAAAAAGCTGCCTATTAACTCACAGGAAATTCTGATTAAAGTCGGTGTCCTTATAAGACCCTCCTGCAAGAAATGCAAATGGAGGGAAGGGGAGGGAAAGAGATTTCTAAGTAAACAAGTGAAGAGAGCCAGGGAAAACAAGAGCAATAAGCAGAGTCTCAGGTGGCTGACTTGGCAGAGTGGGGTGTGAAGGAAGGAAGAGGCTGTGGGACAACGAACTGCTGGCGTTTACAGTAGTCAAGAGGTCTCCAGAGTTTGTGACTTTAACCACAAGTTGCTTAACAATACTGTATGCTTCTTCTCTTTCACATCCAGCCCCAGTCATGTGGGTAAATCCCCCTTCGAGTCAAGAGGGTGGATGCAGGTGCAGGGGTGGTGTCGTGGATGCTGCTGTTGGACAAAGGAGGAGGAGGACCGACAGAGGGGGAGTTTTACTGCCCCTTAAAATTACAGGAGTCATGATGAGAAAAGGCAGCTCCTGACTCGGGTCTCAGTCCCTGGACAGGAGAAGGCTGGTGAGTAACAAGTTTGGGACTGAGGGACTGCCCTGTGGTATAGAGCCAGTCACAGCTAGAAAAAACTTATTTTTTTTCCCCCCCTGCAGCCAGTGAACGCCTTCAGGTGCCAGAAGACAGTCACTAGAGAAGAGAAATGGTGTAATTGTCACTTCCCAGCAACAGATGCAGGAGATCAGAGGATCCATTAGCAAAGAGGCGAATGTAAGCTGGCACTTCAGAGATCAGCTTCTTGCTGTGGCTTTCTACAAAGCACTTTCTACCAAGTTACTGCGAAAGACACACTTGATTCATGTTTGTGGTGGACATTAGCCGTAGCTAAGACTCTGCAAGGTAGAAAACCATTTCAAATTAAGAGATGAAATATTCCCCAGGTTAAAAGATTGCTCAGGTTATACCTCACCCCTATGGGAATTTTCAGCAAATGCATTGTTTTAAAGTTATTTAAGTCCCCTTTTGTATCCTGAAACACTAGCTGCAATAATGAAGAAACTAACTGAATGACAGAGAAGCAGACCCCAAAATAGCTACCATTAGCACCAGGAAGGCTGGGGGTGTGTTATCCTGCGGTTTTCAGTGCTCGGTAGTGATGCGTCATGATAAAAAACGTGCATTTAACCGCTGAACAATGCTGTGCTTGGTGTCACCTTCCCAAGGGCTAACTGTGCAACAGCTTCTCCAAACTGCTGAATTTCCACTGCTGAAGCAGTTCATTAAAAAGAAACCCTCATACAGCTGGGAATTATAAAACTCTGCAAGAGCCTGTGATGCCAAGGACCTTCATTTGGAGGCACACCTACGTTTCTAGTGCTTTGGAAGCCGGTCTTTTCCAGAAATCTTTCTATAGACGCTAGAGCAAAGATGAATCTGGCCACAGTCCATTCACCATGAGTGATTATATCTTAAAGGGATATTCCCTCTCTCTAAAAATTCTGATTCTTCACATGTTTCTGGTTAAAAAAACAAGAACCAAACACAAAAGAACCAACCCTCGTGCCTATGTCAGTGTCTTTGCTGTATAAATTTAAACATTCCATTGTAAGCTAAGATTATCTTGCCTCTTGCCCACTGAGACATGTGGGTTTGGCTTCATAAGACTCCATAACTGGCCTGCTTGAACCCTGTCCAGCAAGTTTTCATCTAAATTGATTAGGACTTGGAACATATTTTCTTGGACAAATTGTGTTCTAATGAATAGAACACTCCCTCACAGCTGTTCTGCCAGAAAGCCAAGATTTTTTCTGTCTAAAAATCATCCCAAAGTGACCCTGAGATAAAGTTCAGAATCCATTTTCATTTTTTAATTAAGAAAAGGTTTGCTTAATTCCATTCCATACATTTTAGTGCTAGGCAGCTGACACACGATTCCCCCTAAACATTTTATTTTAAAGAATTTGGTTGTGATGTCAGATCTGCCACAGACAATGCATTTCTAAACACACTGTTTACATTAAATGCAAAGCATAAAGATGGTTTCAGCAGAAGGAGAAGCCTCTCTCATCCCAGCACCTATGGATGGCACAGAGAGCAAGCTCAAGGTCAGCTCTATTCTCCACACAACAAATTTAAACGTTAATGAAGACAAATAGGGAATCTCACTATGAAGCCTCACCCAGGCAACAAAGATTTCCACAGTGCAATTCTCTAAGGACGAGGCTCCCCAGGAGACCCCTCCTCATGCCCAAGAGGTAGCTTCATGAGCTCACCTTCAAGTCCAAGTGTGGACTGGCTGGGAAATCCTGTCATTAATTAATGCTGGTCAAATGAAGACGGCATTTCCCTTCAGTAAGGAGCTCTGGCCACTCCGAGGTAAGGATGAATGCACGTTTTCTTTTTAGCATTTTGCTCTATAGTTGTTCTCCCAGATGTCCCAGCTTGAAACCTCAGTAAATGTGTTACGATTAGCCCATCTGGAATTTTTATTCTATGACCATTCCCATGGTACACAAGGAGGATTTCATTCAATCCAGAATACCCAGTGGACATCCACGGTTACATCATTTTCCTTATCTCCTAGCAAAAGTATTTCTAGGAACCAGGAGTACAATTTGAGACAAGATCAGATCTTTTTTAGTCTTGCAAAAGATGGTTCTGACCCATGTGGAAATAATGCACCTTCAGCATGTTTTCAGGACTTTTTTGACACGTGGCACTCAGAAATTAAGTATGTTTACAGGAATTTAAAGGAACGGGGCTTTCAAGAAACACAACTTCCCAACTCTTTAAACATTGGCTATATCTTTAACAAGACAGGAAACTGAAGCAAAGTCACTTATGCTCAATCTCAAATGGAATTTGACTATTTCAATTACTGACTATGCTTACGGAAGGAAAGTCGATCACGAGAAATTGCTCTGCTACAAAAGTAATTAGCATTGTGGTATTGCTTGTGCAAAATGTGTCATAAGAAGACACTAAGAACGGGAAGTTTCATCTGCTCTCAACAGACTCTGTTTGCTCACACTTGTGAGACACATCGAGCTTCAAAAATCTACCTGGAGTCCCCCGGAGAAGCTGATAGCTTCTGCAGTTATTCTCCAGTGCCATTATTGAAAGTTGGTCCAGTCCCATCAACACGATTAGTCAATCTGCATGATTAGATAGAAAGATCTTATTTTAGCTTATGCTGTTTTTACAGACAGATTCACATGGAAAAATATCTTGCACCTCGCCTAGACACCGTGTCATCTTTGGTTGTGGACTAAGAAAACCGAGTTTATCTGCAGCCATTGATTTCAGCCCCTTTTTTTCTTTTTCTCCCTCCTCCCCCCAACCCGTGCACTTAAACCATTGGAAGCTAAATATAATGACAAGGAATGAACACAAACAAGATTTGCCAACACGTTATCGCACTGTGCTCTGCAGCCTGCTATTGTCTGGAAATGTGGTTATAGTGGGCAGATTATCCAACATTAAACCCTCCTGAAAGCATATACAGAAAATACCATATAATCATGCTCAGAGCAGTTATCTTTAAACACAAGCACGGCTTCAGCACCCAGTGGAAAGCAGCAAGCAAAGTTATGGGCCCAAGGCGAAACGACGACCAGCTGCCAAGAAACATCCTTGTTAGCTTTTGTTTGTCTTTTTAAAGTCATTGTGCAGCATAATTAATTCGGTAACATGCAGATGAGAAAGTGGAAAAAAATGTGAAGACATAGGGAGATGAAATGCTAAAGCACTGAAAGATGTCACCTCCTCTGTGAAATGCTTACATTGTGAAATAAAAAGAGAAGAATGAACGAGTCATTTCAGGATACGTCTGGAATGAGAGATAAGACCAGAAGATTACAATCTTCTAGTAGTCTCACACAAAACCTCTGTATTTGCCTTCTACATCATGCGGGCTGAGTATGAATACAAAGCAGGAGGGCACTAAATGGAGAACAGGCAAGATGAAGTGCAGTCTAAGAAACAGGATTTCAGGACATGGATTTCAGGACATGGCAGCACTTTCAAGATCCTGAGAACCTGATCCACACGTTCCCTGAAGATGGCAACAACATTTGTTCACGAGAGCTGACGGTTTGATCAAGCCTAAGTTGTCAGAGAATGATTAACTCAGAGATCAAGGACATAAATGGGATAAGAAAGCAGCAGATGGAGCAGAACTCAAGTCAACCCTTGTGATCACCCCTGGTGGCCCCTGTGTGCTACCAAGTTGGTCACGGACTTTAAGCCCTTTTTTGGTTGTATTCCAGCTTGCTATACACACACAGCTCCTCTCCCTGTTTATCTGTTCTGCAGTGTGGGATGTGTGAGTAGTTTTGTGAAGGTATTTAAAGTTTTCAAGCAGAGACAGACAAAACATTTAGACAGAGACAGCAAACTATTTCTTGAGCTGAAGAGGAGATTTCAGGTCGCATGCCAGCTATCATGTCCAGGTTAAGTTCCCCTTGCACCATTTTCAGATTTGAGCTGTCCTTGGGAGCAGCTGGGGATTTCCTTTTCCTTAGGTGACCCATGGGTGGAATAAGGCCAGGCAAAGCCAGACTTCTGCTGTCTGCTCCCCAGCTATCTGGTGACAGGAGAGGACAATGGGCATCCAGTGTTGTGGTCTCCCAGGAAGGAGCCTGGCAGGCAGAAGTTCCAGGAATCACATAAGCATTCCCTGCATTCACCTCAGCTAACAGCTGCTTCTGTGTGCTACAAACACAGGTACTGAAACTAGAGAAAGCAGTGAGCTACTACCAGGGGGCCTGCCAGGATCTTTGCCCCTCACCTGTGGAGCAAGGAGAGGGCTTTGCCCAGGCTTGTGCTCGTCCGCACGTGCGGCTGCCCTTGCCCGTGACTCAAAGGCTGGCAGGTGAGCTGTCCCCCTCGCACAGGCAGACAGGTAGGAGACTCTGACAGCAATGCCAGACATTACATTACCTTTAACTTTTATGTACCCAGCAATTTATCAGCACCCATTTCACTGAAGTCACATGGATTGCCAGCATCCCGGAGCAGCCCTGGCTCAGCAGTCTACCTGCAGACTGAATTTCCACTGTGCTTAAATGACAGTTTTATCCAGGGACTCCATCTGTCTCCAAAAAAAAAGAAAAAAAAAAAAAAGAAAAAAAAAGGGCTGGGCACCAACTACAAGCTCTTGGTAGCTGGTATTTTGCAGGATCCATCCTTGTCGAGGGACCGCACGTTTGCACCCTCCACTACTAAATGGAGGGACAGAAGGGCCACTTGAACTCTCTGTAGCCACTAAACAGGATGGTAGGGAATGAGCCAAAGTGGTAAGGAAGCAAAACAGAGAACCAAAGAGAGATGGGAGTGAAGTAGAAAGCTCAAAATTATGGACAAATTAATGAACCAGCAGTACTGTCAGACCATCATCCCATAAAATGGACAATGAAAAAAAATCATTATTTCTGATGCTTTTGATTGAAACAGAGTTATGCAAGACTGATATTGTTCACACTGATTTAATTAAGACTCTGTCAGCACTGTCAAGCTTAATTGACCTGGAATTTAAAATTTATACAAGTCAGTTATAAAAATGTTCTCTGCATTAAAAATCAGCATTCTGTAAATAGTCCCAGTCCTAGAAGGGTCACCTTTTTGACACAGCGGGCTCTTGAGAGCATCCCACTCAGGTGCTAAGATATATCTAGCTGAAAACACTGCAGGCTTAAGCTGCATTCTTTGCCCACACAGACCTCTCCTTGGCAGTTTGTGGGAATCTGAGATGTCCAAGAAATGCAGAGCCAAGCTTCCTGGCAGCATCCCGTCACCAAACTTATTTCACAGAGAATTAACCCCCAGCTCTGACACTTCTTGTCATGTTAGATTCAAATCTCTGCATTTGCTGAGCTGTAACGAGCATGGAAAGGCAAAGGCTAGACAATAGACTCGTACCACTGGTGAACATTTTGGTTTCTGGGCTGGTTAGTGACAGAAGCAGTTCACTATGTAGAGAAACAAGCTCATCTGGATGTCAGCAACAGCCAATGGGTAGAAGCAGGCCACAAACCTCAGCTACTGTCATGTACAGCACTATTGACTGGGGCCACAGTATCTCTAAGCACGACCTCCTGCAGCTATGGGACATGCCTTTCCTCTTTGCCTTGTGGGCAGCAAGCTCACACCAGCCTGAAGCCACCAGTGAAATCAGTCAGGTCTCTAGTGGGCTGTCTCAGGGAGTATTATAGATAAGATTCAAATAGAGGCTGCAAAATTAATATAAATGAGAACACACAACCAACACTCCCAGAAAATCCCATGTTCTGCAACTGTTATTGCTTCATCAGTGACAGGAAAGAGCAGTGTTTTAAAATAGAAGGTTCACTTAATTGGATTTCCCTTAAGGCACAGAAAATAAGCTTCCATGAAGTGGTATCAATTGTTCAACAATAGCATGCTCTCCCGACTGAAAACTGGGTTAGGAATTTGTATTGTATTTTCACAAAACATAATTCCTAGCCCAGTTTCCACCTCCTCCTTGAGACAGGCAGGCAGATTCCACCTCAGTGATTACTGAGTTGACTATGGGGGGGGGTCAGTCAATGTGTAACCAATGTCCAGTTTCTCCACATACCTGCTTAAGAGAGCCTGGTGGATCCACTGTAGGGCTTTAGATGCACAAAGGCATTAAAGGAGCTCGTTGCTTAAATACCTGTGTAGGTATGCATCCTTATCCTCTGTGCTGGGGCCAGAGGTTCACAGCTGTGTCGAGCCCAAGTGAGGTGAGCTGTGCGCAGGACCCATATCCTTCTCCTTCCTGGGTTACAGGGCAGGCAGAACTGTGAATATCAGGATACTAAAAAAAAGGGAAAGAAAGGAACTACAGAAAAATGTACCTCTTTCTGGTAATACAGAAAGTGTCAAGAACCAACAGTCATGTATTTACGTGTGAAATATTATTTTTCCGAAGGTTTGTCATAAACGTGGCTCACACCACAGGGATGGCCACGCTTTCCAAGTTTGTGCAGCAGGAAGAATATTACCTAGGGAATAAGGTCAAAATATTAGTATTCAGCTGAATCACTGTGGGCCAAATTAATGAAGTTCCTACTCCATCATAGACTTCCATACGTGAAACCTGAGAAAGTGGTTGTATCAACAGCACATCAATCCATGGCGCTGGTCAGTGGAACAAAAAACCCAACCTTAAGTTTCACAGTTTCATTCAGCCTTGGCACAGAAAGGTTAACTTGTGTTTAAACAATGCTTCTGAACAGATAACATTAATTAAATGTTTGCATTCAAATCTTATTACACAGTGCAATAAGTTTGCTTTCTGTACAAACACTGCGCATCCGGTGCAGAACAGAAAGCTGGGGGGGCAGACACTAATGAGTAATAGTTCAGTCCCATGGATCTTTTTTTTTAAAACTAAAAACCAGGAGGGGAGAACGTTTGCCATCTCCAGACTCCATGTGTGTCCGCCTCCAAGTTTCTTCCTATTCTCCAGGGATTTGCAAAATTATGTGTTTAAATATTCATTATCCTTCTACTCTAATACTGCTTCAAACTCCTTTTTCAAGCCCAAGAATGACATAGCCAGTGGACGAAAGTTATATTCAGTAAAGGCAGAGTCTTGTAGCAGCACTGGGTAAGTCAAACGCCAAGCTATCCCTGATGTGAAGCAAAGCAGCTAAATCATCCATCCAGATGGGAAATGTTGACAGCCCTTTAACTGCAGCAGTTCTAGTTGCACTACAGAGAGGTGTGCAATTTGGCTTTGTCAGGCAGACACCATGGAACTATTTATTCTGTCCACAAATCGAGCAGGAAGTTTATTAAACTTGTATATCGCCGGACATATCACCTGGCTGCTGTGTTTCCTATCGGAATGCAAAATTGGATGGTCCATTCCTGTACTGACGTAATGTTCAGCCATGCGGAGGATTTCTCTGCGAGCTTAAGACCTATTTCTCTGACCCCAGGAGCACATTGGATGTTGTGCATCCAATTCCTGACAGGAATTTTGCTCTTGAGCAACCATTTCTGAGCAAGCCAGGAAGAGAATCCAGATTTTCTTGGCTGGAAGGAATTGGGATGTCCCAAAATGGGGCTTTTTTAACAGATGAGTGAAAAAGCAGAGAGCCCAAAGGACCATCACTCTCCAAAGAAAATCATACAAATCAACAAGGAAAAATTCCTCTTTGTAAGTTAGACTTTCTACGATGGTAAAACAGCTGTGTGCTGTTGAGCTTAGCTCTGCTCCAGCATACCCTGAATATCCGTTCGACTGTCTCAACAAGGCCCCGGGGGACACAACAAGGTTCCTGGTTCTGCCAGCTGCTGGACAAATCGACTTTAAACGTGCCCTAGATTTCCTGCGGGAGACTGTCTTGGTTGGGCAACTCCTCCTTGCAGCGTCCCTTCCTGCCACTCCAGAGCACCATCGCTCTCCCTCCCCACAGGCTGGAAGCTTCCCTTGTGTTGGGCTTCCCTGGGCTGTGGCTTCCCTTGTGCCGAAGTGGTGGGTTGCAGCCAGCACGGCTGCTGGGGACACGCTTGCTGCTGCCACCAATGCACCCACTCTGGCAGGTTGGAAAGCTGCAAATATAGCCCTGCTTCCCATGCAGGAGAGCTCTCACCTTCCCTCCCCCAGGATGGGGAACCGAGGCCCAGAATGTTAGTGGGGTGCGTAGCATTATATCCACCTGAAGGCCCAGGGGAGAAAACGGGGGTGGTGATCAAGCTTTTTACTTGATGAACCACCAAGTCCACTTGAAAATGCACCAGAGAAAACAAGGGAGTCCTTGTTTTGTAGCTTCTCTTTTTCTGTGCAATGAGCTGAGAGTGACCAGCCCCTACTTGCCAACATAGGCTGTGGGGCAGAATTGATTTTTCCCCAACTTATTTGCCCTCCAGAAATAACTAACAGTTCAATATCAATCCCAAATACTTTCTCTTCACCCTGATGAAAGTTTTCTTTTAACAGCAAATAGTGCTGTTTTCAGGCTTCTCTTAACACCTCCCAGTGCGCATGTAAAATTTTGCTGAATTTAGCCAGTGAACATCTTTTCAAAGCGGATAATTAGAAAGATGACTTGTTTTCAGCTAAAACAGTACAAAATATACTAGGTGTTTTGTCCAAAGAATCCCTCCCAGATTTACAGCAGGCCAACTGGATTCATAAACTGTTCACAGGCGAGTAATCAGACAGACTTAAAATAGGAAACATTTTCTCCGGTTTGCACTAATTTTTTCAAAATCAGATGACAGATACAACATCAGCACGATGTTGTATCACTTTACAAATGTATAAAGGCCCTTCCCTGGCACTTCACTCTTCACAGCAGCCTGCAGAAGGTGATTTAGGATGTAGGCATTTTTTGAAATATGAATAGAGACATACTCATCCAAAGCACATCAATCTTTTTGGCTTATTCTGAGCAGTGAAACTTTGACTGCTATAAACATTTCAAGGAGTCTGTCTTGAGATGGAGTATTAAATTTTTTTCACTTCTAGCTTAATATGGTGGGAGTAGACAAACCCCAACATATGTACAGGCATGTGAACTGCCATCCCTCAACACCCCTTTCTGTCCTGATGCTATTGTAATTATTTCTTCTATTTCTGCATCTTGCCTGCTTGCTTGGCCTTGCATTTTACTGAGCCTCAGCATCACCTCCATGAACCACCACAGAACTTGGGTTGGATGGATGTTACTCAGCCCAACCTCCTGCTTGAAGGAGCTCTGTCACCAGTGCCAGAGTAGATCCACAGGTTCAGCTGCTGTCTCAGTCACCAGCAGGTTTCGGCAGAAAACCCATGGCAATATTCAAATTACAGCTGTACCTGAACCAGTGACCACTTCAGGGACCACTTGAATCTCTACAGTCCTGACAGTGGCCAGGAATTGCCTCCTGCAAAGAATACAGTGGGGAATGAAGTCCTCAGCTACACAGAAGCTGGCTTTACCAAGCCTGACAACATTATGAATTTTCACAAACTGTAAAAATGACCAGATGCCAAGCTTGGAGGTGGGGGAGTAAGGATAACTCTATACTATAGTTACATTTGATTTTGGACTTCTCTTTCCACACACAAGAGCTGGGGTTGAAAACACTCAGTACAACGCAGAGAAGAACTTAAAGCACTCTCACTTATTTAAACCAGCTTCCAGCATTCTCGTTCAAAGTAAATGCACAACAGAGATAAAGTTTCAGTGTAACAGGACAATGCTTTTTAAATTGCCATCCTGTCTGTTCCCTTTCCAGAGGATTAACACTCACCGGCACGAATGTTTAACCTGTGCTTAGAGGAGAGGGACTGGTAGGGTAGGACCGCACAGGACACTGCTCCTGAGGTGTTCATCCAGCTACTGAGGTTCCCCACCAGTTCTGAGCAGAACTGGTACCTGTTATATTGACACTTCTCAACAGCTTTTGCAGCTGCAAGAGGCCGAAGAGGATACCCCCTGAGCAGCCTTCTGGGCAGGCCAGGTGCTAAGGAACACGCTTTGGTTTTGGACTTTATGACATCCTCATTTCGCTCTTTGCCATTAGTCATAAGTCCTACGCATTCCACTTACTTGCATAGTGAAAAGCTTTTCACAGTAAAGAAATTTGGATGTTTTCTGCAAGTTCATTGAAGTTCAGTAGGCTGTTTTATCTCAGTGGTAGGAATATGTCTACTTCAGCTGGAAAACTTCCTGGCAAAGTGCAAGTCTTTAGCAGAGGAGTCAGTACTGGTCAACCATGCAGAAAACTCGAGAGGTCCTTTCTCAGCAAGCCTTACACCTTCCTCACAACTGACTGTGCTTTTGCACATGCCTGCAACTACATGCCCCAGAAGAATATGCTAGTTGAAAAAGATAGGGTTTTTTTCCCCCCAAGTTTGAACTTTGGCTTTGTTTTGGAACCTTCTCCTTTTTTCCTGATTCATGCAGCTCATGAAGGAACACCTCCCTCAGGCCAGAAGCATGGAAGATGCTTGTGATGATCTGCCAAGGTTTTAACAAGGGTGTCCTCAGCACCTCGAAACTGCACATCCGTGGAACGTGGCCCATATTAATAATACTTTAACTTCTCTCAACACGCTCAGAGACAGCCTTGATGCCAACCCACAGATTCCCCGGGGCAGAATGACAGCATCCACACGGGCTATTAACCTGAAAGACAAACGCTTGCATTTTTTGCTAATCCCCTCAAGTACTTAGTATTTCGGAATCTCTTTCCTCACAGTCACCCTCACAAGACCACGGAATTAGTTGTTTTAGACTGAAAGAGGCTAGTCATGTGCTGGCATTAAATGTGAGAACTGTCACTTGTTCATTACCATAGCGCTACTGGCATAAAGCAAATGTACCAGATTTACAGTTGAAGGATTTTGTTCAGGAAATTGCTCAGACACATGCAAAGCCTCACTCAGAAAGAGCCTTTGGGGGATATAGGTGTGAGTCACTCACAATACGCCCAGTGAGCATTTCTCTGCACATCCAGGAGTTAGCCTGGTAGGTACGACCCCTGCCTATCCACCCTATCCCTATCCTGGAGCAAGCCTGGGAGCAGAGCGCTGCTGCAGCACTTCACCCAGTGTTACAAAGATGCTTTCAAAATACCGGACTAACCAGAGTGCAGAGTGACCACTGCAGAAAGTGGGCCAAGTCTTAACAGTCTTTTCTATGGTAGGTGCCACCATGGCTGCAAGAGAGATCAAGAACATCTTGATTTGGACCTATACGTTTGAATTACTTAATCTGAAAGAATATTATGGGTGACAGGGATTTAAGAGAGTGACGTAACCAGGGTGATTTTACACTGGTCTTATGGGAAGATGTTGCAATAAGATACATTGTGCATTGTTTATATTTCCAAAATGACGAAACCAGAGGACAGAACAAAGGAAACTAAAACCCTGGGCCGCTTCATGTAGTTTCTACACCTTGGCAAATCAAAATCAAACCCCTAAAGTGTCCCCACATCATCCTCTCCCCTCTCACAAGGGGGTAAAGAAGGATTCTTAAGTGCTGTTGAAGGGCTAACTTTTAGCATCACTTCCTCATCTCAAGTTTGTTGAGAGAACAGTGGTGACCCCCCCAGTGCCCTGGAGAAGAAAGCTGACATAGGAAGGTGAAGAAAATACCAGCAGAACTGAGAGGGAGAACAGCAAGAACGCAAGTTTAGTGTTACAGGCTTGTTGCCAAGTGGAGGCAGATCTTTTCTTGTTGACATGACACAGGCTTTACTCTTGGGCTAGGTGTGCTGTACAGGAAAGAGCTGGGATCCCCCCCAGCTGCTCCACTGCTCTTGGTCTGGTTAATCTCTACCAGAAAGACACTTGCCAACCCTCTCCCTTTTCCAGCCATCATAAGTATTAAGGTTAAAGATCAAAATCGGAAAACAAAACACGTTGAAAGACTTGTCTTCTCTGAAAGTGAGAAGAAAGCACGTCTAACTGTCCAGACTGCATGCTTTTCAGTGTGGGCATGCTGGATTATCAGAGTTTACACGATAGCTTTCGTCAGGGGATCACACCACACCGAGCAAACAAGCTACGTGTTAACCCTGTAAGGCAAGGGTACATTTTTGGTATTTCACTGAGCAGAAGACTGAAAGAACTGAGAAACAGAGGGATTTGTGCAGGATCACATAGAAGCAGCAGCACTGTGAAGTGAGCCTCCGACCGAAGCAATGTGGATACACAGGAAAAAGTTTGAACTCCACTATGCAGTTTGTCTAATTCTCATGGGATCAGAGGCCCTAAGATGTCACCAGGTCAAGTAAGTCACAGTCTGCTCAAGGATATACATTCCTTTTTTATCATGTCACCACTATGTGACCCTGATAAATAGTCCTGAGAGTTCTTTTCTCTAATATGGGCTCTTACTGCCTTTCCTAAGGGGAGGAAAAAAAGGAAACCAGACCCAGGTAAGCACACAACAACAAAACAATCACTCCAGCCACACTTCATTTCACTTGCAAACAACAGAAGTTCTCTTCAGGTATATACTTTTTATATATACTGTGTAGGTATGTACTTTATACATACATTTCTTTTCTGGAATAGTAACAGCCTATGTCCAGGGCACAGCCCAAGCAAGAATGTTCTCATTAAAAGATAATTACCTTGCTACAGTCATGTACGAAGAAGCAGGTACTCTAGCATGGACTGGGAGTATCTCATCTAGGAAAAGGAAACAAGAGCTTGGACTTGAAGAATCTATGGGGCAGACACACAGTTAGAGAAGGATCCTTAGTCCCTATCCCCATGCACCCCTGTTGTCACAGAGCTGTGCCTCCCTAGGAACAGCTGCAGCATTACACTTCCCTTTCTAGGCCATAAGGGAGGAGTGGGGGAGATGCAAGAGTTGGTCTTGTCGTTGGTTCTAGGAACATAGCAAGAAAAAAAAACATGCCTGTTTAGCAGTACCTAACAAAAATAAGCTGGGCATCCCATAAAATCATCCAACAAGTCTATTCACATTCCTGGTAAGTGACAGCTTCTACCTTTTGCAGCCAATGGCATCAGCAAATATTATGAATTTAGTGATTCAACGTTTTGGTGAAGTGTAAGCAAATCATAGTGAACAAATGGTCTTGAAATCTGAACTCAGAGATACTTTCTGTAACTCAGAACTCGATAGAGCGTGTTTACAGATCTAGCAGGGAACTTCCATCAAATTTTGGAGAAGCTTACAGGAAGTGCAGTCCTCTCATTTGCAGCAGACATACTTCTTGGGAGATTCGTTCTTCTTCAGCAAAAAGCATTTTAGCCATTTAAAAAAAAAAAACTTAACTTCAGAACTAGCAGGCGTTCTGACACTGCATGCAGAAGACTAGATTCTCATTCATTTCCCAGTAGGCTTGAAGACTGCAGCCAAGCGCATATGGATGCCAGAAAGATGCCTCCCACAGACTTGCAAGAACCCTTTTTGCTTTTTAAAACCTGAGAAGACCTTTGGTCCGAAGTTCTGCAGTGTGGAGTTCCCAGAAATATGAACACATCAAAAAAAAAAAAAAAAGCAGCCCTGGAGAGCTATCCTTATTAATAATGTGCTTCTCCCAACTTAAAGTTGGTTCGGATAGAAACACTGCATCACAAACCCAGGAAATTATGAGTATGGAACTGTCATGCCCAAATAGGCATGGCAGAGCTCCCGGTGATTTCACACTGTCAGCTCTCAAGTTACAGAAGTTGGAGCTGGATTTACAAGTGGCATCAACCAAACCTCCAAATCCTGAGGTACCTTCGAAGTCTAGACCCAAATCTTACGATTTCTGCTGTTAGCATGGACACACAAAAATTTAAAAGGATGAACTGTTGCTCTCAGTCCACTCGGGGGACAAAGAGTGCAGCACACACTGGAAAGGTCAGAGATGGCGTTTGTTCTGTGCTTTCATCGTACTTGAGGAGCAGACATGGGTGGATGGAGAACTGACTGCTGCCAATAGAAACATTGTTTCTTATTCAGAGGGACATGCAGCAGCAAAACCAAAATTACTCAAAACAAATAGTACTGAAATTACTCAGGTCAAGGACAGTGGAGCCAAGAACACCCAAGAAGGGTGGGACACAGGTACCTTACATCATCTTGACATTTAAAGGGACTTTTAGGGTTTAACTCTCCTGGTCTCACGAAGAGAGCCGGTGGCGTGAGAAAAATCCCTCCTTTCTCTCCTGTTCTTGAGTTCTTTGAAAGTGGCAGCCAGTGTCTCTGACTACTGACAGAGGCCTTTCCTGCCGAGGAGGGCTCCAGCAAACAGCTGGTGAAGTGCCAGGAGAGCCACCCACAGCAGCTGCAAGTGCAACCACCACAGCAAAGTAGTGGGTTTCATCCACCCATCAAAGCACCACAACTGGACTTTTTGGCTTTGTCGTAGCCGTAGCTGTGTGAGCCATGGGTGTTCAACCAAACCACAGCAGGCTTCTGAATTTGCCCAAGTGTAGCGTTGCCTGCTACAGTGACAGCACAGCTCAAACCACATAAAGGCAGCGTGTATAGAGGCACACAAACAAGTTTCAAGCTACCACCCTAAGCAACACAGAAACGATGCCAGTCAAGGTCCCCAAAAGGCACTCTCATTTCTGGCCAGGTTTTACAGGCTGCAGTAAACCTCTGTCGCTGCTAGCACAGGTACAGGAAATGGTATTACGAAATCTCCCTGGGGATTACCTGTTAGGTCTCCTGCTCTGGTAGCACATAATTTATCAGATTACATAACTGCATCAGGATCTACCTCTGCTGAGCCCATTTAGGGGGTGTTATGCACCTGGTCAAACGCTCCTGTCCCGCTGCAGCCCATGGCACGGTGCTCTTCCCCACGCAGGGATCACCCAGGGCCCTGAGGAGGAGGAACTGAGCACCTCCTTGTGCAATTCACTGCCACATTGCAGGGGCACTGCCAAAACCCTCTCCAGGGTGGTACCAGCACAAATAATTCAGTGTGACAGGGGGCCAGGGAGCTGCTCGCCTGTCTCCAGCGCTGGTGTCCTGCGCCTTGGTGGGCCCAGCCTGGCGAGTGCAGCTACCCCTGCAAAGCAAACCAAAGAGTGCACAAAGCCAGCTAGTTTAGAATCCCAGATTAGAAAGTGTCACCAGTTAATATCACCTGATGGCATTGTTTAGTTAGGGATTTTTTTTTTTGACTACATGTTTATAGCGGTCTTTTGATAGAATAATCACAGTACTTAGCATTGCTTTCATCTCCCTCATGTGACTCACTCCTTCCATTTTCTAGTGCTCAGCTGTGATTGCTGTAGTGGTTCAGCTATCTGCACTGGTGTTAGAAACGGGCTTGTGCCACCAAGCTCAGATCTGGATCAGAAGTGCTTGGAGTCTGTGGGAGTTCAGATCAGGAGGTTTTAATCACTCTGCTGTAGGGAGACTGACTCTTATCTCTGCAGCTGGCTCTGCTGCCTGTCTGCTGACTGAAAAGGGACAGGGGCAATCTGGGGCTTAAAAGGTAGATTTGGCTTCAGTCTCATCTTTAAATATGTATGTCCAGAGCTATCTTTATTTTACAGATCCATATAGCTCTAAACATATACATTAAGAGATATCTTTACTTACATACCCACATAAATACACGCAAGGTTTTGAAAGCTTCCCCTCACAAACAATGAGGGAAAAAAACCCTTGTTCTGGAAATACCAAAAATTCCCACAGGAGTCTGAAAGAAACATCTCTGCCTCCCACCTCGAAAACATCCACAGAGTCCTCAAGGAGGTAGTTCCCAGGTGCCAGGGGCCGGCAGTGTCGAGCCCAGGCAAGCAGGGCCCTGCCAACTGCAGCACCCCTGGCACGGAGGCACTCGTGGGGTGACAAAGTGGCTGTGCCTCCTGGCCCCAGTAACGAGGTGCCTGGCACGGCGGCTGCCTTGAGCAACATAAAGGTGGTGGGGAAATAATTTCAGTTTCCTGTAGCGTTTCATCATTTCACATATTTTTGCATAAGCCAGTACAAAAAACCTCTTGGCTTTTTCCAAGAGCATTAGGAGTACAGATAAATATACAGACTTCCATCAACACTCCTGAAGTTCACTTTCTTGCCAGTTTTCAGAAAAAAACTGCCCTTACATGATTTTCCAATTTTCATGGAATTTTGGCTCCAGTAATTTTTAACTACTTAATAGAGATCACATTTATTATCACCATGAGTGGAAAATATTATCTCCCCAGATTTCCTTGTATTGTAAGCAGTGGGAATAAAATTAATTCATTCTGCAGTTATACAAATATGTAAATCCATTACAAATACAAGATTGAATGCATTTTCTCAAATTCCTGTGCTGTTTGCAGCTTTATTTCTGGCAGCACCATTATTCTTCTGCTGATGATTGGATTACCCTTCAGCCTTAGAATAATTCCTGAAGTAAACCTATTGATTAATGCTCTTGTAACACACTAACTCATATGGCATTAGGGAACTATTTTTATTGCTGGAATCTATTTGTCCCTCATACGTGCACACATTTTGACTTCACAGTTGATGCATCTCACAAGCTGTCCTATAGTTTGATGGTATCCATCATCCCACTGCAGCTCTAACACTCCTGCTAAATTCCATTAAGCACTAGGGGTCAGTCAACTGTCTTAGAAACAAAAAGCAATTTGCTAAAATATACATTTAATGAGGCTTCAGGGAGAGAAAGGATGACATGTACGAATTACTGTTTTAGGAATCAGACCCAAACGTATAGTGGATAAAGTCTAAACTATGATGAGTCTGTGACAAATCCTCAATATAACTCCACGCCAGGATTCTATCGGCAGACTGTATGATCCACACTGTAGCATCTTTTAGGACTTACCTGTAGCTGTTATTTACCATGCACTGATCAGAAATTCTTTCTACTTAAACAGCAACAACAAAAAAACCCCATAACCAATACCCCAACCTCCCAAAAGTTGTTTGTGAGTTCCAATTTTTTTTACTGCTCCCTGAAGTGGGATATACTCCCAATAAAACCCATCACGGCACTTTGTGAGCATCACAGAAGAAATCTGTCCCCGCTGCAGGTGATTAGGGAGCCAAACAGGACCAGTGTAACAGTGAAACCCCAACCTCAGCACGTTCAGCTGGAGTAGAGATAGTCTGAAGTCTGTGGTGCTGATCAGTAAAACGGGATGCACCACAGAGCTGAAGGATGGAACGTTTCTACTGCATCAGAGCTCCTCTTGCCCTACCAGCTGTATCATTAAGACAGCCTGGTTGCAAGTAGCCTACAAGGGCTGCTGTATTCATCTACACTATCCCCACCTTCTGTTTTAACTAAAGGTAGTATCTCTCACTCACTCCAAGTAGAGGCCACACTGGAAAAAGCACAGGCTATCTGGATTCCTCCTAATGATGAGTGACCACTTCACATGCTCAGTCCTGCACTGTAACCATCTGGCTGCTTACACCATCATTTTTTTAACACTTCCTCTTCCCCCCCCACCCTACATGGTCACCTAACTGAAGGTTGCAGCACTGCACCAAGTAACAGAGCAAAAAGACAAGCTCTAACTGCAGTGGCAAAACAGTGGCTGCGGATTAGAAAAAAGCAGCCAGAGATTGCAAAAATACAAATGATTCAAGACACGATGAGGGTTTCACATGCCTCCTTCTGGACTGTTGGGTCACTTAACTGTTGTGCAATTCATGCTGACTGCAGTTGTTGGGAAAGGTAAGGGAACCAAACAATAAGAGCAACCTTAAGGAAATCTAATTTAGGGAAGGGAATTGCACAGCGGTGCAGTTCTCTCAAAGTGACTCATAACAGATGGTACCATTCAGAGACAGTGGTGTCCTTCCAGTCCAGCGCAAAAGCTCTGTTTGCTCGATCCCTCTTGGAAAAGAGATACCTGCTTAAGTGAGGACAGCCAGTACCAGTGTGCAAACAAACACTACCTTGCCTCTGCAGGCAAAATTGTTTTCCTTTTGCCACAACGAGCTCTGTAAGGACAGATGCAGACGTTAGTCTGATTTGCACTGAATTTTTCTAAACTCCTCTCCTCAAGGTAGACTGATGTCCCCCACATTCTTTAAGGCAAAAGATTTTGAGAATGTCTTGCTGTCTCCAAGACTGGGAAGAACCAGTAAGCTAAAACAAAGGGGGAAGGGGGAGCAACCCAAGCTCTTTGTTCCAGTTGGCATGAAAGCATCATTCTTACAATAGCTCATTTTCTCCTTCCCCCCAACAGCTGACAACTCATGGCAACTAAGGACAGGGCTGCTATTGTCGTTAAGCAAATACTTGTCCAATCTACGTAGGAAAAAGAAGAGCTCCAGAGATGACGACATGTTCAAAATGCTCGCAAGGGCATCCCAGGAGGCGAATAAAGAGACAGAGCAGTGGAGGAAAGGGTTCCTGAACTGAAAACAGGGGACAGAGAAGTGGGCTCACAGATGCAGCTGCTGCAGAGGGTGAAGAGTCAGACTGCTTGACCCAGACTGGTCTAAGAGTCCACTGCAGAGGACAAACTGCATCCTGAGCATCCTCTGCAAGCCCGAGCTTCTGCAACTACCCTTTTCTGGTGCACACTTCACCCATCAGCATGCATTTCTGCATGAAGTGATGGCGAAGAGAATTCTGAGCACTTGCAGAACTCTTTTTCCTGAATCCTGCCAATAGGACAGTTTATCTCAAGCATGCAATGACCAGTGTGCACTGAGGACACATACTCATGATCTTTCACCAATAATTGTTTTAAAAACCCGTGAACAATCAAGCAAACAAACAACTCACCACACACCCACACAGAATGTGTTTATTATTAGAAATCCTCTCTTTTGGTACAAAGTGTGAACTCTACCCCATATAAAGCATGTTCACCACGCCAGCCACACACTTAAGGGGAGGATGGAGGCTATACATCACAACGTTAACATGCGGGATGAGTTCCAAACAAAGCACAACACACATTTTTCCATGAGCAGTCCTAATCCTCAAAGCAGGAGCATGAATGACTATAGCCCAGTCGTGGCAGCATTTGTTTAGGGCTTTGAGTTGCTATAGGATAAGTCTGCCTTCAAGGTCTATCAGCCTCTCCTACTAGTCTATTGTTTGAGGCTGCAGCACTTTCTTTCATGAAAAGCTGTGCAGAAGAGCTCGTGCAGTCACTATAAAGATTGGTGGTGACGTGCTTGACATGGAGACAACAGGAAAACAAACCAGGCTCTGCAGTAGCAGCGAGGGACTCAACCAGAGGCCACAAGGCCAAGGATCCTAAGCATGGCTGTGGAAAGCCTGGCACAAGGGGTTTTTGAAGACCCTTATGCCTTAACACAGGTGAACCTTCAGTTGCGGGCTTTGTGGACCCTTCTTTATGGAATTATTCCAGGGGCTCCTGGAGTAAGTAACAGGGTCATCCAAATCAAACAACCTGGGGACTCACAAATGCACAGACTTGCAAGTGCCTATTATGGATTGTTCAACTTACCCCACCTCCGTGACAGCAGCACGTGGCTCCTGTGCAGCAGCCAGCCAGCCCGGCACAGATGGTCAGCAGCTAACCCACGGCAGGCTTAAGGATGGAGAAGTACGAGTGAGAGGCAGAACTGCATTTACATAAGGAATCCCCTGCTACCCCTGCAGAGGGCTTTGGCCACAAGGCGTTTTACCCATCTGCAATCCCAGATCTACAAAACTAACCCGCTGCCAGCCATCACTGACCGCCCGAGACGGACCACACTCCACCGAGCAAGGCTGTCTGGTAGGGGTGAGGTTCTCTGTGCCTGGTGCCAGACTCCTCCTTGGCTGCCCTTGTTGCCCTGGTCCTGACAACTTTGCATGTCTTCAGACATGCTTGCAACAGCCTGTTTATATTCATCACCATGAACATCTTGATGCTTGCCAATGTTTTTAAACTGGTGCTGGCTGGGTTGCAAAAAAACAAGATGGATGTGAGGATAAGAAGAATCACGGGAATTTAAATTTCACTCCAAGCCTCAAAATTCCATCTTCTTGCAGACTATGTAAAGACCCAGGATTTTACACAGCAGTGGCAATGCCTGGCTAAAGAGCCCAGCGCTTGTTTGGTAACACCACTGCAACACTGGACAGCTGTAGTGATGCACAGCTAAAACTACTTCGGCTGTAGAATGGCAGTGTTCCCTGCACAATGTTCGTGGCTATACAAGTCAACTATACAAAACCACTGCATGTATCTTGTTACCAGCCTCATGCAAACCCTTAAGCAAAACGTTGGCTACACACATTTGTGCTCTGGCAGCAATGAAGTGAGGCATGCAGCACCACAAGGCAGCACAGCCACAAAAAATGGCTATTATTATGCTGGCCCTCAGCAACGCTTTCACAAAAGGAGAAAAAAATTGTAGCTTCAGTCTGATAGTTCTTCTGAGAACATTGTGGTTCGGTTCTCTTATCAATTTGAAAACTCTTTAGTAGAGTTTTGAGCTTCTCAGATTGTGAAATACCTAAGAAGCCACAGCAGACAGGCACTATGCAGATAAACAATCTCAGTACAACAGCAGCTGCAGAAAGGCAGTAAACATGGCCTTCTGCAGCTAAACATTGTAAGACAAAAACAAGAAAGCATCCATGATTAGGGCGATTTATAGCCTAAAATAAACCTGAAGATTGATGAAGAACACGAGACCAAGAGAAACCATTCCTTCCATTTCACCAGTTTTGTAATTGCTTTGGAACGGGAGAGAAGAAGAATTTAAGAGATTAGGGGAAAGTCATTCTTCATTCCCCATGGGTCTGATCCAGAGCTTATTGAAGTCAATTAAATGAATCCCATTCCAGCTCCACTGGGTTTTTTCGATCGGGCCACATGAGATGATTGCTAAAGCGTCTGTGCAAGAAGGATCAAGTTTGTTTCAGAAAAATGTATTTAACCGGCATTTTCCTTTAAGGTAATCACAGACCCCATGAGGCAGTAAAAACTCAATGCATCTAACCTCAGCACTCAAAGGTGAATGGCTGTGAATAGCAGCAATTTAAGAAAACAACATTTGTTTTCAACATTTTTTCCACCCATTTACTGCTCGCATACCCAGCGTGACTAGAGGCGATAACAGAAAATAGTGTTGCTCTGCTCCTTCTCTCCAGCCCCGTGAACTTGCACATTTGAACTTGTGCAGTCCAGCTCACTGTTTCCTCAAATTTTTGTGCAGTTCTTTTACAACAGTGAGGAGAACCTGCAACTGTGAAAAGCTCATAGCATATGACAAAAATGGGAGAATCCACATTCAGATTTGACTTAAACTGCTCTTAATTCATCATTTACAGTTGTTTGGCTTGAGAGTCAACGATGACTCTTTAAGATGGAGTTTCCCCTGAAATTCTGCCTTTACATACAAGTTTTTTTCAGGCCTCTGTCCAGAAGGGGAAAACTAACGATTCTTGGAATCATTATTATTTTTTGCATCAAGTTTTCAGTTGTTTCATAAAGTTCATACCAGAGGAAAAAAAAAAACAAACCAAAACAAAAAAAAAGGGCCAGTCAAGAACAGCACTGGTTTCTGAGCTTCCATTGTGGTAAAATGGAATGTTGTTCTTTAAGAAAACAAACCCACAGAAACATAAGCAAAAGAATCCCTCAGAGCCACACTGGATGCAGTGAAGCAATGTTCAGCAGTTCCATCCAGGTGACTTCACTGGGTCAGTGGCTGCCTGTGCTCTGAGGCTGCTGTACAAACATTCCTGCCTTTAATCTTTCCAAGACTGAACTAACTTGCTGATGTCTGTTTCATCAGTGTACATTGTTAAACTGCCTGCAAATTTAAAGTCGGTCAGCCAGCAGAGAACTAGTTAAAAGCTGCAGTTCTTAGCTCTTTAGGATGCAGAGGAGCAGCTGAACGATCAAAAGAATCAGCTAATTATGTTCACGTGGGCAAAGAGGGAAACCTGTGGGACTGACACGTTTCCAGGGCAGTGTCCACAGAACATCACTACGCCAGGGCTGTGCCTGGGCAGGGATTAGGTGAGATCTGTAAGCAGAATCACAGCCTGTGGAACAGGAAGGTAAGGCCTCTGGAGAGATACTGCTCTCTCCTTTCTGTGAGCTACTTCTGAAGATCATCCATTCCCTGCTTTTGGATATACAGATGTAGAAGGGAGGCACATCCTGTGGTCCCTGCCACATAGATATTTTGGTAAAGTGGTCAGAAAGGCTGACCACCCCTTCACTAAGGAGTTAGAGTCTGTGGATTCTCACAGCTTAATCCCAAGTTTATAAAAGCCCTTAGCGAAGCCACAGACAATTTACACGGTCTAAAGGAACAGTGTATTCAATCCTTGTCTTAGCAGGTCACCACTGACCAAGAACCAGGCTATTATCGCTTTTGTCACTCTATGACTGCTCTAAATCAAATTACTGAGATGAGGTTTTGTCTCTCTTCCCATCTCTTCCTCTAGCAATGAATTGGTGGTCCTGCACTTGCTTCATTCTCACTTCAGTGTGCTTAAGCCAAGCTTCAGTCTCATTGTTGCCTTCATCATACTTCACATATGAGTCCACCTACAGATGAATACAAGTCAACTTTTCAATTTCCTTAATGAGAAGGATATGATATTCAAGGAATTAGGTAAAAGTGCTTTGTTAATTAAGATGATTTTGACAATTTTGTTATTTTGGAGAATAAATATTCATCCTCATTGGATGGCTGGAACAGATGCTCTTCCAGATATGTCCAGTCTTACTACAGAGATATGTTACAACTCCATTATTGCTGTACTAGTAGACACTTTTATTTCCTCATAACCTAACTTGAATGAAACACATTCATAATGAATGTGGGGCGCAAATTGCCTCCTGTGTCTGTACTCAAAACAGGTCTTAGAAATAATGATGTTAATGGGAAGAAATCTTTTAATTAGGCCTATGTCACCAAGGTATCTTTCAGCAATTAAAAAAAAAAGGAAAGAATTCCATGTTCTGTTCTGATTCTAAAGTTAGTACTAACTCCTGCTGCTAAGGTTGGTCTCATGCTTCATCTCATCTAGAAAAATAATTAACATGGCTGGTTTCCTGAGGCATGTCATGTGCACACTTACTCTACTATCAGTGTGCCCAATCCCTACCCACACTGCCCAAAAACTTCTCATCTTGCACATTCTGAACATCTCTCCTGATGCACTGACAGCATCACAAAACATTGTTACACCACAGAAAATGGTAGAGGCTCATAAATACCTCAAATTTCCGTGATTCTTCATGCCCACATGTCCTCCACTCTGAACACTCAGCTGCGGCATGTGAGTATTTGGATCCCACGTGAGTTTGAGCTGCCACTTTGCACCCCTGGAAGTGTGGAGGTTTTACCCGAGGGGTCATGTAGTCATGGGACTGCTGCCTCATTTAGAGAGGTGCACAGAGTGCTCCTGCTAAGGAGCTTGTTCACTGTTTCTAAGTTCAAGAGCTCTTATGGGAAACCATGCTGCCTGTCATAGCTCCTGCATCGACAGCAAGGGAACTGGTCCTGTTTTTAGGGAAGGAACTTGCAAAAGGACCAGACTCTTGGAGCATTGGTGGCCCCTTTCCAGCTCTTGCCCAGAAAACCCTGACTGTATCCTATGAGGAAGAGGTCCTGAGCAATGAGTTTCAACTTCTTCAACTGGCTTTGGCATTATCTGTGCTGTTCATGGCCCGTCCTACTTACCCATACTCACAGCAGTCATTGCAGTAGAAAGTGACATGATAGTTTCGTTATGTTTCCGCTCTTTATTTAAATGAGAGCTCCTATTAAGACAGAAGTAGCTCCCCTTAAACAGTGCAGTAAGGACAGGCAGCAGGACTTTTAAGAACCCCTAAGGAAGACAAGGACACCAGAAAAATTTCAAGTCAGAATCCTACTTGTTATTAATTCCTGGCTTTTCCATTCTGTGGAGTGCTGTACATATGTGGTGCTGAAGCAAACAGTATATCTTATTTTTGCTCACTGCTACCAATTCTGGCAATCACACCATTGGATCAGAGGGCTGCTATTCAGGTCTGCATTAACAGTAGACTGGTCTGCACAATAATTTTTAAACTGGGGCAGGAACCACAAATGATTAGGGCCGAAGTAGTTGTTATTCATGAATGATAGGTCTTTTGAGCTTGCAAGCCTGCTTCAGTTGTTGGTCAAGATTTCTGGAAGACTTTTCACCAGTTAAACTAAGAAATCAAAATAATGGTACATTTGTGTATTCTGTGTGTCTGTTTTTTGTCAGCGTATTTGCACACATTTAGTTTTCCAGGACACGCTGATTCTGGAGAGAGAGCAGATATTTGAGAAGGCTGAACTGAAGTGCAAACTGACCAATATATTAGAGCAGCAAAAGCTGCAGATGAGCCAAATTCCTACAGAAGAGAACACATGAGAGAGAAGTAAAAAGACGCTAAAAAAATGCAGTGATATAGCCAGTTAGTCTTACCTATTTTTTGTTATTTTAATTTCATCTCCTTAAGTATTTTTGCAAGAACCCCTGACCTTCTCGGGCAAGAGGAAGAGGAGGGGAAAAGCAAGCCTACTGGCTTGGAAGTAGAGGGTCTCTACAAGGATTTTTCTCTATTATCTACAAGATAACACACAAAGCTGCAGAACTTCTCTTGGGAAGAGAACAGTCTCAAAGCAGGTGATCAAGAGAACTTCTGCTGTAGCTTTTAATTTGCAATATTCCTGCCAGCATAGCTCCGTAGCTTCCCTGCTGTCCTGATCTGGTCTGTCTGCCCTGATACTTTTAATTTGGAAAGCGATTTCTAAATCAGAAACACAGTGAGGAAAGAGGGACATGCCATCAGTCTCCATGGCCTATTTGAACTTCGTACTAGTCTGAAAAACACTGACTTGCCAATAGGATTCCAAGAAAGTATGGAGGCTCCTTTATTTTTAAATTTGCTTGGGAATGTACTTCTCAGCTGCTACACAGGAAACAGTCAGCCCATCCACTAAAATTGCTTTCTTGAGACCAGGTTTGAGGTATTTTACGAAGTCTAATATTAATTATGCAAGATCTGGGTTTCTTTGAGGTCCCGCAGATGGGCACATAAAGGACAAACAAAATGAGCGCTGCAAAAGACAAACATAAACATGCCGGCAAACACAATTGTTCACTCTGCCTTGAATTACAAAACAGCATTTTTCACATGGTTGGAGTCTTAGGTCATAACAAGTGTCAGTGGAGAAGAATTCGGAGAGGCGAGGATGCAATATGCGAGCAATACGTCTGGTAGGACCTGGCTTTGGAAGTTACTTTTCTCAGAGAAAAGGCTTTAATAATAAGCAAGTGTATCAGATTTCTGCAAACACACTGTTAAGGTCGGCAGAGCAGCTGGCAGCAAGGCGAGTTCTGTGACCTGCTCCTGAACCCTTCAAACTCATTTCCTGTCAAACATCAGACCCAAGAGGACAAGCAAAAAGTTGTTAAGCTCTTTTCTAGAAGAGTCTGAGATTAGAATTCCAGTAATGGCTCAAATTCCTTTCCAGTTGTCCTGAACTGGCCACTTCCAGCGCTGAGGATTGCTATGCCGTATGGCAGCGCTGTCCTCCTCTGGGGGAAGGAGGAGAGAGTGGGGGTGGAAGGAGGAGTAAGGCCATGGAAAATAGGATCCAGCTTTTCCGACAGCAAACAGGAAAGTTAGATGTGCCACTGATTTAAATAAATTAGAGCTACTTCCTGAAGATCAAAGCAGCTGGTGGGAATTGCTTAGCTTGTCCTGGAGAGCAAAGGTGAGTCTGGATGCCCTGTTCCTCTGCAGTGCTCTCCTGGAACTGCAGGTGAGGAGGCCAGGAGGAGGCTGGCCCTCCCCAGGCTGGAGCTGGTGCACACAGCCAGAGCCAGCCACCCCTTCCCAGCACGTGGCAAGGGAGACAATGAAAGGGAGAGTCACTCTGCTCATTTTAGAGGGTTGGAAGAGAGAGAGCTGCTCATTTCCATATCAGCTGCTGTGAAAGCACAACAGATCAGAAGCTGTTAAGAGCCGGGCATTTTTCCCCAAGGCAAGCACCCAACAGTTACCGGGCTTATTTCGGTACATGAGACATACAACTGCACAAATTTTGTGAAAACAACTCATAAGATCAAGTAATACCACTTCAGATTTTCCTCTGTCCCAAACTGCATCCAACAGTCCAGAACACATAAATTAAAAATGCCTCCCAAGGAATATCTATCCATTTGCTTCTGCACAGAACCTTCCCAGTTCTCTGCACCAGCTGTGCAAGGGAGTCCAAGTTCACAAGGCATTACAGCATGAGACCCAACACCTCGAATCCCACTTGAGTTTATTTGGCAAGACCATTCTGGAGCCAAACGCTTCCATCCGGTACCATATCTATGGACAGAAAGTTATAGTACAACACCAGGAGAGGTCCCTTTTCATTCCATCCTAAGAAGTCACAAATATTTCCCTCTCTCTCTCTTATGTTTTTTGTTTGTTTGTTTTAAATTTACTCAGCCATCATCAACCTTTCTGTCAGCACCACCATCTCTACAAGGAAAAATGATGATGAAATGTTGGGTTGCCACCTTTCACAGTTAAGACCTTTCACAGCAAGGATCTGAAAACAAATCTGATAAACCTTAATTTATTGCATCTCAGTTGCTATCTTCAATTTCATCTTTCTTTCCAATTATATTGTTATAAGCTAAACAGTATACCTAAATATATAGCAGACTATTTGTATTAAGATGTAAATCCAATAATACAGAAAAATGTTAAGGAAAACAAGAGAAGTAAACCGGCAGCAAATTAATCAAAACATTTGCTTTCCATGTGGATGAAAATGTGAATAAATCATTATGGACAGATGCTTGTGATTTTGTTTTTGTTTCTCTATTATTCTGTCTATTATTGGCCAGAGGCTTATATTCATCTCTGGAAATGAGCCAGCTTCCGATAAAAAGCACTTCTACAGCAGGTGTATAAACTGAAGAAATTCTACCGTCAACAAAAAGTTAATATTTGGCTGGATTTTTGGATTTTGGGTCTGTTTCCTCTAGTCAGTTCATTAATATAAAGTTTAACTGCCTTCCTTCCCAAACCCAGAAATAGCAAACAACCTCTCCCCTTCCCCTGCAAATCACACAGCTCCTAATCACTGGTTGGTGTCCCAGAGACTCCATTGCTGCACACAAATCACAACGGTCACCACACAATCCCTCATGTCAAAAAAGCTGGAGAATGCTTCAGTGGGATTAGATGCATTTTCCAGATTTACTGCTGAAAATCCTGGGAAGCCCAGGGACGAACAGACAAGCCGATGTTTTAGTTCAGTTTAGCGACTCCGAATTGGCCAGTACAGCTGCTGGCTGAGCAATGACTGACCTGCAGCCAGCACGTAAAAATGCAGGGCTAAACAAAGAACAAATAAATAAGAAAAATGCCACCCTCAGAGAACAAGGCTCGAGCTCCTCTAGACAAACCACAGCATAACAAGATCAGCTCCCTTGCCAAGGGCACAGCCAGACTGTGCTTTCCCCTCACAGGCTTCCTCTCCTGAAAGCAAATGTTCTTTTTCACGCATCAAGGTGGGATTCCTACATATTAATGTGGTCTGATGAACAACCACAGTCATTAAGAGCGAGTTTCACGAGGCTCCAGCTGGATCCCTCTCCTTCTCTGCAGTATTTATTATAGGGCTTACGGCTGGTGTCTGCTCTTTACAAGCATTTGGGTCTGAATTCGAACTTCACAGGTTCTTCCCCTTGAAGCCACGCATGTGTTCAGAAGTATTCCCGAACTTTCAAAAAGCTGGGATCCAACTGAAGCACGTTTCTAACATTCACTTGAATGAGATCAATTAAAAGCACTTGTAACCTCTCCTGAGCAGAGGAGGTATGCATAAGCAGAAGTTTTTAACTATCAGGCTAGTTTGAAGAAGTGTAGAAGGACAGAGATTTATAACTAGTATACACTATTAGAGTGTACTGAAAACTATATTCCCAAGAAACTAATCATAGAGTGTGGAGAGGCGAAGGCCTCCAGACAAAAACAAGTTTTTCTTTCACCTATATAAATCACTTTGTAGCAACCAAATCAAAAACTAAACTTGACAGTGCCAGGTCTTAGTGACCTCAGTCCAGGACAGCAGTAAATACATGTCTACCCTAATTAAGTTCCATTTGAGTTAACAAGTTAAAAACATACTGCTGGTTTGAACAAGAACATTTGCATTTTCATCTGCTCTTACAATTAGGGCCCTGTGGAGAGGTGAAAACAATTCCAAATTCATCATCAAAGTATAAATAGATCAGAGCAGAAGAACACACACTTCCCTGTGCTGATATGGCCAAGGGATTTATGCTCAACAAACCGCAGAATGCTATCTGAGGTTTATCCTTGAGGAAAGATATTGCAATAAAACTAGAAGTAAACGTTGTACTGCAGCTGCATTTCAGATTGTAGTAGCGAATATTCTTGAAAGTCACCACTCTGTATTGGGTAGGGTTTCTTTTAGAAGATATTACATACACTGTGTGAAGCTGGTACCAACTCACCGAGATCAATCCTTTTCAGACACAGGGGTACTCATACCTTTGTGAGCCCCAGGTGAGCCCCAGGCGAGTGGCACAGCTGAGGACGGGAGCAGAAGCGGCTCAGGAGATCAGGATGGAACTGTGCACTGATCAAAAACAACCAGGACCGTGCTGGAAGGCTTTACACATGCCTAGGTAGTCCTGTACCAATGTGATTAATTTGACAGCCTTTTTTACTGCTTAGTAGACTTCAAGGAAAAGTAACACTAGAGGAGGCACAGCAGGGCACGTTAAAGCTGGGTTTAATAGAAAGCACAGGAGCATTGTTCAGGAACAGCTTTGTAACTTCCCAGATTACTCTGGAAACCTCCTCTGGAACAGGGATAGATTTAAAGAGAGATGGTACATCTTAAGGTTTTGCTTGTTCTGGCTGACCACCACAGGAAAGAACCATACAAAGGTAAATAAGAATAGGAATATATGCAGGGTGATTCAAATTTAAAGGCTGCCTTCCTGTCTAAAGTAGTAGAAACAAAGTGGAGCATGGCTGTGTTCCTATCCTTTCTGCTTCTGGGCAGAGTAGGTGCCAGCAGCCCACAGAACAGAGAGGAAGCTGGGCTGCAGGTAGAGGCTGTGAAAGAAGACGGTCTCTGTAATGAAAGCTGAGGGAATCAATGTGGATAACCCCTGAAGGAAGAGGAAGCTACAGCTAATCACATATCCCAGCAAGCAACACAGTTCATTAAATGAGGTTACTGAAAGAGGCAAAAAGAGGACAGGGTTAGAACACTGCAAAAGCCAATGCTTATTTCCACACTAAAGAGTTTATAATAATAGTTCCTGAACAAACTGAAAACAAGAAACTGAATTAGGTTCAGATGGTCTGCTCCTAAATAAACCACACTGTGGAAGATTTCACAAGGCACTGCTGAAGCATAAATATCCAGACCCAGTATGACAATCCATTTAATCTTTGGGGATGGGGATGGAGTGGGGAGAAAAAAACCCTTACAGGTCTAGACAAGGTTAGATCAGCATTATTTAGTATCAGGGAGAGCTAAACTCAATTTATTACCAAAGGCTAATGAAACATGATTCAGGTGTGTCCCAGGCCACATGAGTATGTGAAGACCCTTGAAAACAAACTAGGGTCATCCAGTAACTCCTTCCCTCTCTCCCTCCCCCCTGCCCAAATTTGATATGAACTCTATAATGGCATTGGCATTTTGGAAGCCAGTCTTACAGATACCTCAGAGTCTGATATAAGAACGAAGAGGAATAAGGTATGTGGGAAACCTGAGCAAGTTTTATAGGAATTGGTTTGAGTCCTCATAAAATCTATTTGTTTAGGAATTAAAATGTAGAAATTAGGAGTAGTTGTTTCTGTTGAACAGCGTGAAGTGAATTTCACTTAGTATGAAAGTTGTTTTTGTGTTTGAATGTTTTGTAAAAGTTTCTGAAGGACAGTGCCTAACAATCTGAAGTTGTACCTAGGAATTCTCTCAAAAGCATTAATAAACATACTGTATAGTCCTAGGATTCACTTAGGAAGACACTCATAGAACTAACCTCTCAAGAGTAAGAGTTTGGTTGCAAACCAAATATTGCAGCACTTTCATAAATGCTCTGTAACAGAGATTCTATTAACAGTAAAAGGAATTTTTAGGTCAAGAATGTCTCTCTAATAAGATTCCTAAAGACACCTCCCCCATCAATGAAAACGAGCAAAAATTACCATTATGTTTTCATCCAAGCACTTATCTCCTATAACGCATAAGGTCATCTTTGCAGTCCAGAAGCTGTTCCATATTAAGAAGGGAAAAGAAGTCTCAAAAAGAATCACAAATCCAAAGTGGAAGCCACCTTCACTGTAAATTAGGAGATACCCTCTGTATTTTAAACTACAGCATACAAAAAATAACTGTGCACAGAGTTACATATGGAAAAATAAACTACATTGTTTGATCTCTTGGTTTTACTGCACAAAGGACTGAAAGATCTAGAACCAGGGTACATAAATAATTTTGATACATGCCATAATTTTGGAAATGCCCACCCAGTTTTTGCTTCAGTCAAGCCAAGAATTTCCCCAGATAATGACAACAAGATGAGAAACTCAGGATAATCAGGATAAGTAGAACATCTGGATAACTATGAAAAAATGTAGGAGTAAACGATCACATTGCAAGACTGAAAGTCTGACCCTGGTGAATAATTTTGTAGGACATCAGGGACTGCAAATGCTCTCCGGTATTATCAACAACAGTATTTTGTTATGGAATAGGCAGAAACCCAGTGTATTTGCCCCTATGGCCAAGCTGCAGGCGTAGAACGCTCTCACTTGAGATTTCTCTGCATTAGTGGACAGTTGCAGGCCATCAGGTAATGTTCCTCATTTACAAGCAGCCATTACACTGTTTCAGCTTCCTCAAATCTGATGTTGGGATACAGATGGGACTAGTTTCTGTTTCTGAGAGAAATGACTGCTAAGATAAAAAGCAAAGGATACTCAAGTACAATTCTCTGCTGTTTCTGCTTCTTGATTCACAAGATCTATCTGTTCCATTACAGAACAGTGTTTTTAGCTAGCACTTCCAGAATTAGTTGCATTTTTCATGGGTTAAATACACAAATACTTCATATTCAGCTCGAGATCATCTGGGCTTGAGCAAATTCCTTATGGAAGTCTAACACGGTATTTCTTTCTATGTGTCTATGCTTTGGTCTGGTTTCCTTTTAAATCATGAAGCTGACCTCCTGATGACTCTGAATTTGTGTCTCTGGAAAAATGCAAGAAATATCAAACCAGTGTCATCCACCTGGACTTGTGCAAAGCTTTTGACACTGTCCCACATGACATCCTTATCTCCAAACAGGAGACACATGGATTTTACAGTAGATAATGAACTGACTGGATGGCTGCACTCAAGAGATGTGGTCATTGATTCGAGGTCCAGGTGGAGACCAGAGATGAGTGGCACTCCCCAGAGCTGGTACTGGGACTGGCACTCTTTAGCATCTTTGTCAGGGACATGGACAGTGGGATTGAGAGCACCCTCAGTAAGTTTGTGGACAACACCGAGCTGTGTGGTGTGGTCAGTATGCTGGAGGGAAGGGAGGCCATCCAGAGGGTCCTGGACAGGCTGGGGAGGTGGGCCTGAGCAGACTCCATGAAGTTGAACAAGGCCAAGTGCAAGATTCTGCACCTGTGCTGGGGCAATCCCAAGCACAAATAAGAGGCTGGGTGGAGAATGGATCGAGAGCAGCCCTGAGGAGAAGGCCTTGGGGGTGTTGGTTGATGAGAAGCTCAACATGACCCAGCAATGTGAGCTCTCAGTCCTGAAAGCCAAACATATGCTGGGCTGCAACAAAAGCCTGGCCAGCAGGTCAAGGGAGGGGATTCTGCTCCTCTACTCAGCTCTCCTGCGACCCCACCTGGAGTTCTGCATCCAGCTCTGGAGCCCCCAGCATAAGAAGGATGTGGATCTGCTGGTCCAAGTTCAGAAGAGCCCAGGATGATGATAACCGGGCTGGAGCACCCCTCTCCTACAAAGGTAGGCTGAGAGAGTTGGGGCTGTTCAGCCTGGAGAAGAGAAGGCTCCAGGGAGACCTTACAGCCCCTTCCAATATCTAGAGGGGCTGCAAGAGAGCTGGAGAGGGACTTTTTACAAGGGCATGTGGTGATGGGACAAGGGAGAATGGCTTCAAACTGAAGGAGGGCAGGGTTAAAATAGATATTTAGAAGAAATTCTTTACTGTGAGGGTGATGAGGCACTGGCACAGGCTGCCCAGAGAGGCTGTGGGTGCCTTATCCTGGGAAGTGTTCAAGGCCAGGTTGCATGGCGCTCTGAGCAACCTGGTTGAGTGGAAGGTGTCTCTGTCTATGGTAGAGAGGTTGGAAATAAGTGATTTTTAAGGTCCCTCCCAACTCAAACCATTCTAGGATTCTTTCCAATGAACAGAGCCGCAGACCAGTCAGAATGAATGTTTCTAACTATATCAAAACCAGAGTTAAAAGGAAGATGTGCTACTGTTTCTACATTCTAAATAGTGGATATTCAAAAGGAAAAAGATGTAAATTAAATAAACAGTTCCAGCATGCAGAACACAGATGCCAAAGGCACAGAAGCATTTTTGTGGTGTCTTGACAAAGCAATTTTATCTGTGACACACTGTAACGACAGTCTAGAAAACTTAAATGCAACCCTAGGACTGACCAATACAAAGCCATGTTTAAATAGAGAGCAATGCAGGATATGCACTGCAAACCATATGAAGTGCAATGTAAACAGTTTTTCAATGCAAACCATATGAAAAATCTCCATCTGAAGGGTCTGAGGTAGTGAAATACTGGCAAAGCTGAGTTTGAAAGGATTGCGTGTCTTGCTCCCACAGTAAAAATGTCATTGGCGAACCATGTTGGCAGCCGGGCTGGAACAGGACATACGTCACATGGCATAGCCTCTCAAACTTATGTAAACATCAACTAGCTTCATAAAATATTAGGAATGCTAGGTTTCTTTGCCATAAAACAGTCTAAGTTACATCACATGACTTCACTGAAGTTTGGTTTGAACCAGAACAACAGATCTGAGTTTCCGTGTACTTTTCAAGAATTTCTTGGATTCAAACTGCTCAGTTGGTCTGTAGCTTGACTGGAGTGATCCATCAAGTCTGGGCCTGCACTGAATCGTGACACAAGGAAACGTTTCTGAGTTGTGTTACTTATCCAGGTGGATATCTCACAACACAGGAGAACACACAGCCCACCTTACGCTTCTCTTTAGCTATAAACAATTACGCTCACTCTAAGAGGCTGCACTAGTACCAAAGAGCTGCCCTACACATCACTTCAGGAACAGGTTTCTGTCCTATGCACTGGACCAATCTCCATTTTCTAATAGTAGAGCTGGCCATTTTAAAACGTTCAGTGACACTGAGAGCAACATTAACACACTATGGTACTTTTTTCTGGGAAACCCAGCACAACTGGATGTCTCCTTTAAGTGCCTGTGCACTCACATACAGCCCAGCCTCTGAGAGGGTCCACTCGTCTCCACAGCCCCATGTCTACAGACCTGAATCCTCCCTTGGCAGCTTGGCCTGTGTCAAAGCCTCTGCTGATCCAGGGGCAATTGCTCATTATACATAGTGATGAGTTTAATATACCTCATACCATCAGACACCGGCCTGACAGCCAGGAATGTATGTTTTACTTATAAATAGTTCCAGAGATAACTGGGAAAAATTCTGTAGCCAATATTATAAATTATGTCTCTGCATGAGTTTATTTTCAACATTGTAAGTAAGTGTTGAAGGACTGAGTCCCATTTAACACAGCAATCGCACGATCTCAGGCTCACTCCTCTGGCTGTGCACTCAAACTGCTCAATTTGACATAAAAGTTTTGTATGTGTTTTACAGATAACTAGAACCCACTGCATATGAAGCCTTAACTAGTTTCTGTAGTCGCTGCGTTACTGAAGAACTACAATTAAACTAGCTGGCTCTGCCATAAAATAATTCCCGCACCATTTACTCATCTTGATTACTACTTGTGACAAACACTATCTCAGCATTTGTGAAATCATAAATCCACAGAATTAAAAGCAATTTACAGTGTCACTCTCAAGCCCACCTGAAGTTTCCCTGCATCCCATGGTTATCAACATGTATTATTTTTGTTCTTTTTCCAAACCTGAGTATTTAAGAAATTATGATGGTAAATCCAGAGAGGACAGAAACATGGTTCCAGTGTACACTGCTGAGAGAAAAGCAACTTTAATAATAACAGCAAATATTGGTTTCCATGTGACTAGACCTCAAACTCAATTTAACAGATATGATAACCTTCATGAGGGATGGGATCTCTTCTTTGCTGAACTCAGGGCGAGCTTTGCCAAATAGTTAAGCAGGCCATAAATTCACCCCTCCAAAAAGAATTCAGGAATAACAGTAAAAAACCAAGTGAACTAAGAATAGCTCTTTTCCTGGTCCCACACATATGACAGCTGCTCAGCTGCATGTTTTCCTGAATTTTGCTACCTATGACAGCAAAGAAACAGGCCTGTCAAAAAACATGCCAAGAAAATGGAGAGCTCCAAGTATTTTTATTGTTGACAGTACTATTCAGGAAGTTAGTTATAAGTCAAACTAAGAGCTGTAATATCCAATATATGCTGTTTACATTCATGTAACCACAGAGAAATGCTCTAGGTGGCTATAATATCACTTAAGAGCAGAGCAATTGATCCCTTCTGAGTTAGCTACACCCAGAAGTACTGCAGGAACGCAAAGGAAGATCCATCCACCTCAGTTAAGATGGTAGGCTGATCTGAAGTTACTGCTACAGCCATTACAATACAGTAGCTGAGGGATCTTTAAAAAGTGTTTTAGATGATGTGTAACTCATCCTGTTGTGCAGAGGGCTAACTGCAGGGTTTCATCCTATTCCATGCCTCCCAAACCAGCCATCTGTATGGAATTAGCCCATACCATTCACCTGCAACTTACAGGGAATTTCTTCAGTTAGCCCCATCCTAAGTCCTATCATGGTTTCCAGCACGAGCTGTTTGGATGGGCAGCATCATGTAAAAAGATTCTGCCTCAAGTGGCATGTCATACACGTGTCAATGACATATGTAATTGCATGAAGTGCAAAGTATGCAAGTATGTACCACTCCCTGGATCAGAACAGCGGAATATCTTATCCCTTCTGAGCACAGGAGATTTCTTGTTGTTCTGAAGGGTAACAGAAGTAAAAAAAAAATATTAAAATATTTTCTAAGTAAGCAGAAGCATGAAAATTTTTCAGATAAAACACAAGACATAGTTAACAATGGGAAAAGGCTGAGTACCTCTGAGCGCTTTCTAACACACTGAAATGCAAAATGAATCAAGAATCCTTGTTTGGGAGATGGAAACATTTGCATCTGCGAACAGTCAGTCTGATTTCAGTGCCTCATACAGCAATTACTTACACATGCTTTTAAAGCAAATTACAACATCAAAATATTCTCCATCGCATTAAGAGAATGTCCAAACTTTTATTCTACACAACTCCAACACGTTCAGCACATGTGCAGATTTGGTATTTTATTTTTCTGTGGAAGAACTCCACTGATGTGATTGGGCTTAGAGGTATTTCTGATCTACACTGAATCCTCTGGGGAGCTGGGATTGGATACAGAAAGGCTCTGCTGTAATGCAGAAATTAGATGCTGAAGGTGGGTTTGCTGCACTTATCTTCTCCAATTTGTATAATTTCTATTTGCTTATTCTGAAGCATTTCTTTTCCACAGAGGCACATATGGAATCAAACTGTGTACTAATGTAGT
This sequence comes from Oxyruncus cristatus, assembly GCA_013399855.1. Classification (NCBI taxonomy): domain Eukaryota; kingdom Metazoa; phylum Chordata; class Aves; order Passeriformes; family Cotingidae; genus Oxyruncus; species Oxyruncus cristatus. The sequence continues at coordinate 205,959 of VXAY01001460.1, read as the reverse complement.
AAACAACAGCTGCAGCCACCTTTTGGCTTGTTTCTATTTCTATAGCATGTTAGCAGTTTTTGCTAGGACTTGGCAAAGCTCCAGCTGTCACCACTGAAAGGAAGGGAAAACACCTCTGAATTTACCTCGAAGTTCACAGAGATCAGCTCAAGCAGGATGCATCCACATGCTTTAACAATTCTGCACAAAGTGTACTGTAAGAAACCAGTGCAACACACCCCAACACTAACCAGCGAGTCATGCAGCTGGTCTTTGAACAATTACTTGAATAGTATGTATGACCTTCTCAGGTCCAAGTTCATCCCTTGGATCATGGCATTTCAATCTTATACCACATACTTCAGAGCTCCCTATGAAGGAAGCTGAAGGTGACACGCTAAATGGCACACAAAAAGATCACCAGGGAATTCCTCATTTCAGATAGGAGGTCCTTTAACACAAGAGACATCTGTGACTATGTGCCCAACACAGGCTGCCGACAAACCATCCAGAGCAGAACAGACCCTCAAGCACAGCAACACCATATTCCCAAAATACCATGCTTAAAGACTGCTGCACTTCGTATTCTAGCAGTTCCTAGAGGACAGCAATTACTCAAATGACACCACAATATCAAAACTTCCAACACTTCCCTTCAAACTCCATGTGCCCCCCACTTACCTTTTGGAGCCTGGGGAGTTGTTTCTCTTTTTCCTTTGCTGCCAAGTTCTGCCCCACAGCCTCAACTTTTCTCCACATACCGAGGACTGCTCTGGCCAGAACCTTCCATGTGCCCGGGCAGGAACAAAGGAAGACTCATGGACATGACCACTGCTGTAGGTCTCTCCCTGCCCAACCAGCCCCGCCCCAGAGACAGGCACAGGTGTCCCTTGTCCGGGTCTGCAGCTCCAGCTGGGCTGTGCACCAGAGACACCTGGGCCCTGCACCCCTTTCCCTTCTTCAGGACATGTAGGAGTAAAGCCCACTTGGTATGGGCAGTGTGTTTTAGGATGCATTAGGCATGTTTCTCTTCTAACATGTTTGCTCTGCTTATGGCATATCCTTTTTTTTGAGGATTTAAGTTTAAAAACTGATCCTTGTGGAGATGCACAACCACACTCCTCCTCCTCCTCCTCCTCCCCACTACCAGGCACAGCTGAGCAGAGCCATGTGCAGCTGCTGACACTTTCATGCTGATTAACCATTTCCAAGGATTTCTACGGTGTTGCCCACTTTCAGCTGTTCTAGGCCACCATCCCAGGACAGGTCCCTCAGCGTACAAGCTGTCATTTTGTCCATCCAGAATGTACTTCTGGCAAGGGCTTTAACAACCTCAAGGAATTCCTCTTTTCCCATTCCGAGTATTGAAGTATTAATTTAAATAACATCTACTAAAATGGTAAAATTAATGTAAATCACAAGTTTTTCTACCCTGATTTTGTTCCAGTCTTTTCCTTTGGAAGAAAAGGTTGCCATACTCCTGGATACATACTCCTGGAACATGTTTCAAACACATTGACCCTAGATAAAAAAGAAGCAGTTTGTAATTTCTGTCCATCCCAGGCTTGAGATTTCTAGTCTTTCATTCTCCTAAGCTCTCTGCCAGCCTGTGCAATACCGAGCAATATGGCAGCCTTTTGCAAGTTCTGTATGTAAAAAACAATTTCCCATTTTCTCCATTTGCCTGGCTGCTGTTCTGCCCACTCCAGATCAGTTCCTCCTCGTTTAATGCCACCTTGTGTAACAAGGCCTGGGCTAACAGTTTTAGGATTTACTTCATACTTTTCTTTTTATGCATGTGTTGTATTAGTAAATGCCCTCTCATAAAGGCCTGGACTTTGCATTTTATACAGAAATTCAGGATAACACTCATAATTTAAGAGAAAAGTGGTTTGTACCATATTAGCGTATTTTTTTAATTCAGCAGTGACTAATTCAGATGTTGGCCCATATGAGGGTTTGTTTCCTAAGTTACACATCTCCCTTTGTAACTGCTATCCATGTTTGTTCTCAGAAAAAGTCTACAGGTTTCTCTCTCCTTTCCCATTCCCTTCAAGCCTTGCAAATCAGAGTTTGATAACATTCACTTCTGATTTTGCAAGAAATTCTACATATTGTTTTTATTGTAAACTTTCCCAAGGGCTGTACAACTATTTCTTGTCAGTGTTTAGTGCACAGTGTCACTGTGCTTGTGCCTTTAAAGGAACAGCTTTACTTAACGCAGCAAAAGCTCCGGTTTGTTTTAACCACATATTAGCAGTCTATCAAAAATTAAGTGGTTATGTTACCTACCAAGTTCCTTTAAGAGGAGCAAAGGTAACAGTTCTAAGTAGCATTACTTTCCTCAAGTATTTATTAGCACCAATGACCGACATCTGGGCCCACTTTTACTGCCATAACACATGTTTTGCTTCTTCCCTTTGCACATGAAACGGAACAGGCGTGTTTGCTGTGTGGTTTCTGGTTGAAAAACACTCAGTATACCTACCAAAGGATACTTCATTTTAGGTGTGCTGTTCGTGTTTCAAACTGCTAGGAATTCTGTCCTAAAGGAAATAACAATATTAATGACACAATATCTCAAAATAATAGTAGCAATAATTAGCAATATTAGCAAAAATTAGCAATAATATGTAAGCATTTATTAGCAATTTTTGTTCAGCCCACTGGTCCATTTGGTCTTCTGTGCTGTCTCCAACAGGAGCTCATGCTTGGCTATGCTAAAGAAAACCCAGGAAAATGTATAACCAAATTGTTTTGGTTAAAGCAAAAAACATAAAGCAAAGGCGTCAATATTCTACTATATGCATAAAATCCTGTATTATTAATTATTCCACATTTGAGAATATCCATTTAACAGATAAGTATGTTACATCATGGAAAGAATGGCCCAAATTTGGAAATTCAAGTAGAGACTTGACAGTGCATCCTTTGTACCCATCTCCAGCAGCTGATAGTAATTTGGCTAAGTCTGTGCTTGATAAACAAAGCTGTGATGTTCTACTGGAAATACACTTATAGTAATATTAGCAATGGTATTTTCAATGACCAGGGTTCAGCATACTTGATGTTGGCTTCACGTTAACCTCTTTCCCCAGTGCTGTTAAATCTACTTCCAAAGAGCGATAATCACATGTCAAATGCTGAGAGTGTCTGAAATCCAGGCTCAGATCCAGTCTTACGAACTGGCCCCTTATCCCTTATGACACAGCACACTCAATCACCAGCCCTGTTTTCCCTTCTCCCCAAAATTGCAAAATATAGATGTACAACTTGAATTAGCCACTAGTTTCAGAGAACTTGGAAAAACAGAAACTTTTTTCCTTTTGGCTTTAAGTGTATCACAGCACCTGCAAGTATTCTAAGCACCTCCAGGGAACAAGTTAACATGGATCATCTTTGCTTCTCAAGAATTTCTCATCTAAATTTAGACACGATCAGACAAGTAAAGGTCAAAACCACAAAAGAGAGAGTGAGACAAGCATGGAGGGAGATTTGGGTGCAGAGATAATGCAACTGCTCAGAGGAAAGCAAAGGGGATGGGAAGCCTTCCTTTGCTACTGGAGATGTGGGTGTATGGAATCCACTTCCAGGGATTCCTGCTTACCTGCAATTTGCACTGTGAGTTTTCCAGCACTCCACTCTATCACAGATACCTTTTTCCTTTCAAATTTTTTGATCCTCTGTCTAATGGATATGCACTTAGCTGCTTACATCTGCTGTTTTGATCTCTGCTTTACACTGGCATCAACTCAATGCTATGTCAGGTACCAACTACCAGCCGGGGCCTGCTTTTCCCCTCACTTCTCTACTTTTCGACATCCACAGTCTTCATAATCTCCGTTCATCCTGGCTTGGTGAGAACAAAATATATCCAGAGGTTAATCTAAAATGTTAACTTCCAACAAAAAACAATGAGAGGAGTAATACAGTCACTTGTAATTTCGAGTGTCACTGGAGGCCTCACCACACTTTCATGTAACTCAGATTGATAATGAAAATTAACAGAAATCACTGGGCAGGATTTTCAAGATAAACTAAAGGATCTCTGCCTCTTTGGGATGTACATACTCATTTTTCAAATAAAGTTCCCAAGTCGTCTTGAGAGACATCATCAAATAAGGAAAACTGCCCTTATCTCAAGTGTTATATGAATTTAATTTAAAACAACGTAAACACGCAGTGTTTCACTGTGAAACGGCGAGCAGGTCTGAGAAAAGGAAAAGCAGGAAAGTTTCACAGAACTGTGTTTCCATGAAACACCTGAACACCGTAAAGGCAACATGCGTGCAGTGACCTAGGACAGGGGAGAAATATTTTTAAATTGAGGCCTTTCAGAAAACAGGTAAAAAATTTAGTGGTAGTCCTAAGCAAGTTGCTCTAGGGTATACATGACCTTATTGACAACAACATTTAGTTCTGATAGCAAAAATGGAAAATCTGCTTGCGTGACAAAAATCTGTGTGCAGTAGTCTTTGAACTAAAACACATTCAGTACCACAGGAAACAGATACATGTTTGTTTTCTGTTCTTGGGCTGAGAAACCTGTCACTGTGTGGTCAGCTGTGTGGTTTTAACAACTGAAATAATAATTGATAAAAAGGAGTTTAGCTGAAAAATTATTTTCTCTCCAGAAATTTGTGTCACTGAAGAGGCAATGTCTCAGAAGCCTATAAATGCAGGGAGCACACAAAACTTAGATATTTCAGGGTTAAAAACAGACGTCTGATTGCCATAGCAACAGCATGAGACTTTCTGAGGTTGTGACAAGACCTATAGCCTGTCCTGACACTGCTAACATACATCAGACACACAGTGGTCAACGACACGATTCCACATACCAAAACCAGCTCCTCAATTTATTCCTGGCTCTGGTTCATTATCACTTGATGGGATATTTTCCAGGTTTTCAGGCATTGCTACATACTCACACCAGAAAAAGAGACTTACTGCAAGCTTTCCTTTCAGTCAGGAGCCTGAAGTGGAAGAAACCAAGTTAATTTTGACTTAAATTTTGACTGTTTTTTTCATCAGAAAACAGTTCTAAAGATGAAGAAAACTAGTTGTTATGAGTAAAGTAAGTAAAGCAGAAGAGATATTTGAAATTAATTTCATTTCACTTTAAAGAAAATACAGGAATTGCACAAATTCAGGAGGCACTGAAAATGAAAGTTCTTCAAAAGTTAAAAAAAAAATATAATAAAGAAAAATATCTTAGAGGCATCTCAGAGAAACAGGCTGCCCAACTTCACCAAAGGTCAATGATAATTCCAGCACTAACTCTCCAATGTTTTTTTCAACGTTCCAATCCTAAATCATTTGCCTGGATGAAATGCTACAAAGGTGCTATACAATATCAGCATTTTTGATAAGTTAGTGTAACCAATTGCTTCAACTACTCCATTAAAATATTTAATGTGAGGGACAATGTGAGCACAGAAGAAATAAAAGTCAGTTTTAACTATTGTGATGGCACAAAACCAATGCAACATATGCAAAACCTGTGCATGCAAGTATTTAAACTTGAGAGTGATTTTACCTGTACTATAACTTATACTGAGCTTCATTCACAATTATACACAATTTTATACTGTTACCATTTTGAACTAAATTCAAAGCAGTCTCATCTGTCCATCATTAAACGGGGATGCTGTACCTAGTATAAGTCTTGGACAATTAATTGAGATTTTTAACACAAATGGACACTACCAAGTTTTGGAGGTCCTATCTGGTGACTGGCTTGAAATACAAGAATCCTCATTGAATTGAACTGTGAGAGAAATTCATTAAACAACAAGGTATTAATTGATATTTGGTCAATATACACTGATAAATAATCATCAATAAATAAATCTTCAAGTACATCAAGATCATGCCTCAGGTTCTTCTTGGTGATTAAGAGGGTGGGGAAGGAGTACTACTTAATACCTGAAACAACTGCTACCTTCGTATCTCCTTTCAGCATAGTATCGTGCTCCTTTTCGCCTATTTCCATCTTTACTATTGCCTGTTTTAGAGATAAAAATATAGGCTCTCCACGAGTCTCCTAGAAGATACATAAACAAAACATTGTTGCCAAAGAGTAGACAAAGAAAAAACAGTAAACATGCCAAAATCAAGCAACGCTTCTGACATCTAAGCAAAACTTGAAGAGAAAGCAAAAATACTGAACTCTATGCCGCAACCCTAAACTGGACAAAATGCAATTTCCCACTGACGGTGACAACAAGCAACATTTGAGAGAAGCAGAGATCAGATTAGAACAGCTTAGACCACCACAAATAAAGACAAGTAAGAAAGCATTTTGGCTAGATATGACTAACAACCCGGAATTATAATTCAGCTGCCACTAGTACATATGTCTCCTGGTTTGTAGGGTCTGCCTAGAGATTGAGGTCTAAACAAAAAAATTATGTCGGAGGGTCTGCCTTTAAAACAGCTTTTACCTTTTGTTCCAAGATCAGGTTTTGAGAACTTTCTAGGAGCAACAAGTGGAGTCTACGTAAGAAATCAAGTATCTCAGTTTAAGAAAGACTCTTTGTCTTCTCAGGAATGACTCAGATGAGCATTATGACAACCTCGAGCCATTAAGAGCTGAGTTATTTCACAGGTGTTTGCTAAACTAGAAAGAACATCAGTGTTAGTCCCTTTGGCTCTCCTTCTTGTCATGAAGGAGAAACTTCCATAACTGTCAGTAGTAAAAAGAGCAGTTATTTAATTATTGTAATATGATTGCGGATAAAGATGGTGGCTTTTGTTGATTACATTTAATTGATTTGAAGGTTTTGTATTATGGAAAAAGAAGCACAAAACCAATTCTCATCAGAAGCATTTGTATTAGCAATCCATTCCTTTGAGAGGCTGGTTGGACTAGTAAGTGAAGAGAGGAAAGAATGCAGCATCTTCACTTGACAGTCAATTAAGAAAAAGTTGTATGCGAAAAAGCTCAAAGATGAAAGTTTCCCAAATGACAGCGTGGATGCTGAGACTACCCTTGGCTTGCCCAGTAGGCAAAATCTGGGAAGCAACCGATCAAGTACAGACAATACCCCAGAAAGTAGGTGCGACAGTGATACTCAGCATGAACTTCAGCATAACTGGGGAATGGGCAGATTAATTTCAGTTTTCTGACTCCCCAAAGCAACCACAGGATAATCATGAACAGAAAAATATTTGGATGATCACAAATATGAAAAATGAGAAATGTGGTGCAGCCACTTACACATACTCCAAAAATATTACAGGATGAAACGGCGAAATGACAGTATTTGGACAAGATCGCCACATTTTTGTTATGTCTGAAATTCACAAAATATCAGATACAAATAATGTGTGTGGGATGTGATACAAAATTCTGAACATTTGTTCTTGGGTCTGTTAGCTGTTTGTGTATCATTACATAATCACTGACCCACACATGTGGCATGCTAAGTATTTTATTTTTTAGTGTACTAACTCTAAGGTTCCATGAAAAGTAAGAATTTTTATAGAAAACACTTGTTTTTTAGATAGGAAAAAGAAATCACTATTATAATATGCCAGTAACAACTCTTCAAAGCTTAAACTCGGTTCATTCCATCGCCCACTATGTGGATGTTTTGTTACTGAACACAGAAGGGCAAACAATCTTCTCTTATGTAAGGCCCATTGTAATTCTCTTTTCTGCAACAGGAACGTTCTGATACACAGCGTGGGAATAGTGATATGACACACCAGAGGGAGCACGTTTGCCTCATCCCCAACTCCTGGATGGGTTCCTTTTTCTGGAAAATTTCCGTAGAATACAAAGATGAATCCCTTTGTAAAACAGAATTTTTCCCAAAGAAATTCTCGGTTTCTAATGCTCCACTGCTGCTGCCACAACTTAAACACACAGACAAACACACCTTTGCAGCTCATGCTATGAAAACTTCTCCACATGTTTTCTTAAGTCTTTGTTTGAATCTTCATTTTGCAAGGAAGAGACCCCCAGGGACACTGCAAACCTTGTGTCCTCACACCAACAAGCCTATTTCTACTACTCCCTTGTATATTCCTCGTACAAACACCACAAATATAATTTATCTCATTTCAGCTTTTATTTGGATATTTTTAAGTTAAGTTGCTCAAGTCCATTTTCCATCAATACAGACACTAAAAATTGAGATCAACATTTAAGGCAACATTAGCATCCATGCCAAGCTCAGTATGCAAACCGTATCATCTAAGCACCACAGCATCCCAGAATTGTCACAGGTCCCCTACCTCCGGCACACATTCCCTTTCCGTTTTACCTCTGCTACCCCACACTGCACTCAGGAACTCCATTTAGATGCACATTCCGAGTAAGACCTTGCCATTTTTTAGATTTTATTTCTTATGAACTAGATGGTTGTTGCATAAAGTGATATGAGTGAGAGACGTTTCAGGGTGAAAGTATGCGGATGACTTATGCTGCAACACCACAGAGAATTTGTTCTTTAAAAATATATTTAACATCATTTTTCAATGACTTAGTACGAACATTATGTGTATTTTTTAGCCTTTTAGTAAAGGCTATACATTGAGACTTGTTAGAATGACAATTTTGCTTTAAATTCTGATTTCTTTAGCATTACTGTTGACAAGTGTTAAGGATGCTCAAGTGCAACTTTTGACATAAGAATATTTACAAGTATACAAAAGACCACATAGTTTTTAATACACACACTATTCTTAATACAGGGTAAATAAGGATTTGTCTTGTGCCCATGAAATATTTCAACATGTGGGGTTTGCTTTTTTCTCTTTTACAGTAAAAGGAAAGGTTTTACTTTTCCTTAAGAAGTGTATTTATTACAAGATGGTTAGCATACATATATCACATAACATACAAGAGTTAAAACTAACTAGTTACAAAATAAGCAGTGGTATGTATATTTTCATACGACCTAAGAACACGATCAGTATTTTACAAAGTACATATAAAAGTACTTCATATACAAAGAAAAATACAAATGTGCAAACACCATTGTCACAGGTGGAAATTTGTCAATTGAAAAATGCTAGAAAAATCCTTCATATTTTTGTTTTGAAATTGCAAAGGCATTAAAAACAGCTGCATTTCCTATTGTGTGTGGTGAGAAATCTAGGTTCCTTTCTGACAAAATACATTAGTTATAAAAAAACCCACAAAATTTAATAACTGAAAAATCTTGTAAGTATAGTCAGTTTGGTTAGGCTGACATTAAATTACAAGCAGAACGTCTGGAAAAATGAGAAAATAGTGAATCATATATACAGACCTTTTGGTAATATTAGTGTGCTATTTAACATATTAACATTTCAAAGTAAAAACAATGGCTTTATAACCTACATATTCTACTCAATGTCCTCACTATTTGTAGACTGTAAAACTTCTACTAATTTGGGGCTATTAAAAATGTTTTGCCAGGATTTTAAGCAGAACAAACACAATTTCATCAGAAGTAAAAACCTATAAACAGTCTTCCAATTAATGTGCAAAAAAATGTTTAAAAAGTATCAAATCACAACACATCAAACTGGATTATGTACATATTTAGTATCTGTAAATGTTGTTAACTAGCTAGTATTGTTCTGCTACAAATAACTTACCTCTGTCCTGCAAAATGTCTGCATTTTAAAGATTTCAGTGCAAGTGCTTGCTTCATTGTTTAGTGCATTATCATGTTCGTTATTTTTTATTTTACAGTGAGCAGAACAGCATATAAATTAACATATACAACTCACACATAAGAGATCTTTCTTCTACTGAATTCCTAGTTTGTTGTTTTCCATTTCTCCTGGATAATGTAAGCCAGTTTTCTTTCATTTATCCCATTGTAATTGCAAACAGAATCCAAAATAAAAGTGCTATGGTCTTCAGATAATCCCTAGAATCTGAAATTCCGTAACGACATTGCAGAAGCACTCAGCAGAGGACAAGATTAGCGAATGACCTGCACACTGAGAAGACACTTAAAAGTCACTTTTTGGTCTTTAAAAAATATCAACTGCCTATAAACATTGGCAACCTGATATGTATGTCACTGGACTCACAAGCTTTATTTATTTATTTGCTTTGAGGAATTGTAGACATGTTCCCTCTTGCTTGTGACTAGCTTGCAAATAAGAACATTCTGCTTAAAAATCTAAATAAAGTAAAAATACACTTCTTCTTGGAGGGAAAATTTCTACAAATTCCTTTGGACAGGTTTCCTAATAGAATAGCTCTGAAATGAGAAAACCAGGGTTAGATGATAGTGCAAGTACAGCCCACTTTTATAGCTAGGAATTGTACTGAAGAAAGGAAATCCAGGATAAATGGATTATTATTTTTCCAAGTCCTCCCTGCAGAAAAAAAAATAGCAGTTATAGTGGTTATAATTATTAAACAGAAAAGGAACTTTAGCATATTTTGAACTTTAATGGCTGAAATGTAAGGAAGGCGGGTTGTCTGTCAGTAGCATTCCAGAACTTAGCTTCTTCCAGGAAGAGGTGCTTTTACCATGGAACGCTTTTCCTTTCTAAGCATCTGAAATGCAACTCTGGATCCTATCCATCCACTGTTGAGCACTCTGTGCGTCTTGGGCACAAAAATTATACACGCGTTTATTTGTCTTCAACTGCAAAGGAAAAACAAGGACACGAAGACAGACAAGTCAGCACACACAAAAGGAAACGCGCAAACTCTAAACTGCAATAATCAATGTGCTAATTGGGTGTGAATGTCACATTTTGGAACTGTCGCTGTTGAGAGTGATGCTAGCTATGGAAAATGTTGTCTTGAGATGGTATGACAGCTCCTTCCCAGCTCACACCTTCCGAAAGGGCTGAAAGCAGTAGGTTAAACACTCCAAGGGAAGAAAGTTTCACATAAAGATCAAGTAAAGACCAGATATACTTACATCAAAAAATGCTTTTTCACTTGCATGTTTCGGGGCTCCAATCGTTGGAGAAGCAGGAATCACAGTTTCTACTTCTGCAAGGTCTATGTGTCCCTTACAGCTTGTATCCTCGCCAGAGTCATAGTATCGCAGCTGGACCGCAAGAGATAAAGAAACCCAAACGTTATTTAGATGGACCGTGGAGTGCGAAGGGTGGGAGGCACAAACATTATTAGGACCCCAGGAGATGGGGGGAAAAGTATTTTGTCACCAGGGTTTCAAAGCAGGGAAGCAAATAGTCATGGATTGCTTCTGGGCAGAGGACGTGTGAAGCGTGAAAGCAGGACCTGGCCTTTAGGATTCAGAATTCCTTCTCAGTTTTTGTACCAGAAACCAGCTCTTCACTGGTCATTACATTCAAACTAGCACAAAAGCTTTACTTCACCAAGGCATTAACAGAACACTTGCTCTCTGTATTTCAAGAATTTAAAAGAGTCAGCAAAAATTCAAGTGTAATTTTAGGTAATTATAAACTACATAGAAAACTCACATTTTCCTTTACTGCACATAGTGGTTGAATGAAGTCTGCCTTTTTTTTTTTCTCCTTGCAAAGATACTTTGATATGAATATTATTCACTCTGTAAACTGAGTTTCAACATGCAAACAGGTTCAAAAAAACCCCAAAACCAAAAACCTGACAAAACCCTAACAAATTCCCATAAACCAATGCAAACCAGTAACACAAACCTTCACAGCAAAGGTTAAACAACAGAGTTCCAACTAAGATTGACCTGTATTACTGATACATTTATGGTACTCAGAAGGATATTTGGTTATACAAAAAATAAAAGTTTTTTTTCTCCTGCAAAATTAACCTTCCCTCCTGTATATCAGGAGGAATAATTACAATCAGCACTTTTGCTAATATTTTACCACAGTAATCTAAAAATTCTCAATCAGCATTTCAAAAGATGACTGTCTTTATCTATATTCCATATTTTTAAGTGTATTGACTACAATAAATTAATATTTTTTAAACAAAAGCATGACATGAGTCTCAAAGGTTACAACCCCTGTTGTGTGGAGTATTTGCCTCAATGAAGATTACTGCCTCATGACCCACCCTTATTTGAAGTACCTGAGGCCACAAATTTCTACTGCAGAATTCTGGCATACATTGTAAATTGAATAAAAAGTTTAGATCAACAGATCTTTTCTGGTTTTGGTGATCTTTGCTGTAACAATGATTAGGTGCAATATATATGAATAATTCTGCTACTAAATTTATGTGACTATGACTAGTCTAAAATACTCCTATATATGGCACCTGAAATGATTGTGCAATCAGAACTTGGCATTTCAGGACTTTTAAAAATAAAGATTTGAGATGAAATTTTAACCCATTTCAAGTAATTTACAAAATGCAAACTCATTTCAGAGAGATCTGTGTTCCTGCTCTCCATACTAGACATTCATACAGAGATTCCAGGTCAGGTTTCTCAAATATAGGCTACAAAAGGCCACTAAAAAGTCAAATGAGGTAAATGGATTTTTCTGCTGAGGCAATTCAGATTATGATTTTCCAGAGTAGATAATGGCCTTTTATTTGCAAAGAAAAATGCTCATATTAAAGTGCTTGAGAAACAAAGAGGCTACAAAATACACACTGAGCATACAATAATTACTACAGATTCAACATGAATGCCTGAATTAAACTTGCTCAGTTATGATACTAGCTCTCAGCATCCCAACTGCATTCCAGCAGATAGAAGATACCTTCTAAGTTTTCCCCTCTAGTTCAAAAAGGAGTTTTCACTTCTTTTGGAAACCAAAGAGGTCACGTTAAAGGGCAAATTATGTTCACCACTTAATTGCTTAATTATATTCTAGAGTTAGCAGTGCTTAAAAAAATTGCTTGTAGTGTTTGTATACCACAAATCCCTGAAAATGTCCTACGCTACATGGCTTTTTTCCCCTCAGCTATGAAGTCAGCAAAAAAACGTTTGGGCCCAAACAAAAATGCATGACTTCCAGTCCAAGAAGTCTTTTCATGATTATATGCTAAATAGTTATCAGTCTTTCAAAAAGACCAAAGTACTAAACCCCCTCTGTCCATGCAGGGTGCAGTATCAGCTGCAAGATACACAAGATAAACACAGATAGGTCTAGAATGATGCAACACGCATCGCACATGAAAACAACCATTACTAGTATTGTTTGTAAAATCAATCCATACAAACCCAATAAACAGAAGAGGAGCAAACTAATAATAAAAAAAGGTCCACTATCTGAAAAGGTTTTTTACCTGGTGTTTTGTCACATCCAGCACAAACCAGCGAGGTTTCCAACCTTTCAGCAAAGCCCCTCTTTTGTACAGCGTACCTTCGAAAGATCTGAAAGGTACAGAAAGTAAGAATGGCACATGATTCCATAATATGAATATGCTGTAAACAAAGGCCCCGAAGTGGCTACATTCAAGCACCTCTTTTACTGCAGTAAAACTAACCAGTTTTAAAGCTGTGGTTTAGTTATTGGTAACTGTGATACACTGGTAAACACTGCTTCAGTACTTCGCATGCGTCAAATGTACAGCTACAATTTGCTTGTGCACCTAATAAAAGGGAAGATGGAAAGTTGATGCTAAAAAACAGAGGCCCACCAATCAAGACAACTAAATGCAATCAAAACCACAAAGGAGGAATAAGGTAGTCACAAAGCACTCTGTGGCTGTAAAAATCTCAGGTTTTGCTAAGGCAGAGATTTTATCAATCTAATAAAATATTCATGAATACTCTCTGATTATTCGCTTTACCTATTTTCATCATTCTTTGACGTGAAATGATTGTACAGTGTTGTTGTTCTTCTGTCTACTCCATTAGAGGGAGAGATGCTTGCACTCTGCTCCTCACCCAGCCCACTGTCAGGTATTTCCAACAAAGACCTCTTTTGATAGGAATGTAGATTAGCTGACATCATCCCTGAGGAGCCAGAAGGATGTTTTCGGAGCTAAAACAGATGAAAATAAAAGAAAAAAGGTAATGCAACGTGTCTTGCATTGTGAGACTGTCTCAACGTTATACTGGTAACACGTGGTACAACATGTAAGTTGGGAATTATTAGGAGGCCAAAAAAAAAAAATCTTAATACAACTCAGTGCTGCCTCAGAGAAGAAGCCAGCAGGATGGCAATTCCAAGCTTTTCTTAAGCAGAAGGGTTCACAAGGTGTGAGAAATCAGTATTTCAGAAAAGCCTCATGTATTCCAGTGATGTAACACTGAACAATACTTCCCTTGCTTTCTCAGAAGCATCTAGAACTAATCAGATATTTGGATACAACAGATTTCCCTGATTTCATGGGGAAGGAAGGGAGGAAATGAAAAGACCGCAGTTTCCAAGGGCTACTTTATAGATTCATATAATTTTACTACAATCTCAGTAACCTGGAAAAAGAGGGATCCTGAATTCGGTCTTAATCTAAACGAAGGCATGCTAGAGATAAGAGTTGTTTGGGGTTCACCTTTAGCTACTGTATGCATCTGAGAATCCTTAAATAACAGCTAGGACAGGAGACTGACATCAGATGTACGTACACTTGCATTTTATTTTCTGCTTTGTTAGGATAAAACTTTTTTCATCTTGAACTTGTTTAGGATATGAAGTGAACGTGATTGACTGACAGACACAAAGCATTTTGCTTTCCCAACAGCAAAGGACAGAAAACAAAACAGTGCTGTGAACTAACCACTGCATGGAGTGGGGCAAATCTGAACAAGCACAGGAAGCTGAAGAGTTAGGGTCTTGAGATGGTAATTATTGTGACAAGTTCATAGGGAAAGCTCACCAAAAAAAAAAAGAAAAATTACATTATTCCTAGTGCACACAGATAGCAAAGAGGCAGCCCTTGACTTAGGAAATATCTATATTGTCAGCTATTCTTTTTACCACAGCCAAGAACTGGAATGAATACTTCATGAATACTCATGAACAAGCATGAATACTTCCTACCTTTACTTAGAAACTATTAATTCCATTTACGAATGGGAATATCTTATCTCTGAAACTCTGTGATGTCCTTTAGGCTACTTTCAGTAAGTGAACTTTTTTTGTACTTAAAAAAATCTTTTAAATAGATAAATCATATATTTGTGTATTAGTAAAATGCTCATGCTCGTTTCATCCATATGCCTTAATCTACTCTGGAAAAGCAATTAGATAAATAGCACAAGTATAAATATATTTTTCTACAAGAAGAAATACAAAGCCAGTATCATGGGTTAGAACAACATATTCAGTTTTTCAAAAGCAATATTTTACTCCAAGAAATACAGTGATTTTGTCAGTGCCCCAGGTAGCCTATATAGCAGGAATGGAATTACTCTATTGGATGAGGTTTTTTTACTACTTACATTGTCTTGTCTGGTGTCATCCTTTAGATTCATTTTGACCCTTTCCCACAAGAGCTGCCATCTTTCTGGGCTCTGATTTAATTTACTTTCCAACCTTTCGATTTCCTGAAACAAATAACGAGGGTTTTCTTAGGGATAAACATTTCTAACTGATCACTTCCTGGCAATCATTTTTATACAACCATCTTCTAGCCAATGTTTTTACACAGTGACCCTTCAGGCCCTGTTGTCCAATAAAGTTCAAAAACCTCTGTCAAATGAGCTATAAAATGAAATCCACCGGACTCAAGAGTCAAAGGCAACCAAGCAGAGCCTCAGCCACATCATTCTTCCTGGATGTCCCAGGTTGGGAGAGCCATTATGCTTCCAGTTCTCTGCTAGTTCTCCTGAACACATAAAATTAAACACCAATTGTCCCAATAGAAACACAACAACGATAAGGACAGGCTGTATTTTATAAAAATATTTACAAAGAACAAATTCTGTGCTGTGATGCCAACACTGTACACTGCCAATGTTAACATTTACCCTGGTTTATAAAATGTGATACGAAGCTGTAATAAAAGAAGGAAATGAAACAGAAAGATTTATTCAATTTGGATGCCAAACTGTAACAACATGTTCTTGTTGTGGACCTTGGGAATATGACCTATGTTGATAACCTCTAGTGAGGGTTATTTCCTGCTAATAAGATAGTGCAAAGTTAAGTAAAAAGAGGCAATGTTATTAGTTTATGTTTACTTGTGAACACTCATTGACACATTTGTCATGACTTTGATGTGTGGTCCATATTCCCTGCCATGCTTCCTTTCTGCGTTTTTACTTTCAACAACTGTATTGTTACGAAAATCTGATTATCAATGAAATAAAATTAAAAATTCAATTTTGCAAATTCAACTAAGAATTGATGATGGAATGAAAAATTGCCATAGGGCAGAGACTTCCTGTACTATATAGAAGCCAACTAAACCCCAAGGCATTTATTTTCAAAGTAGAGAAAGTAAGTCTCTACTTACTTCTACTCTACCTAATGATTAAAGTAGATTTCATAATATTCTCCAAGTCCTTTTTGATTGAAAAATTCTTCAGGAAATTGCTATTGATTGAAAGACAGAAAATGATTGTATTTTTAAAGTAAGAAAACATTTTGACCATGAAATTAACTTCCAAACTAGATTTTGAAATCTTAAGTGAAAATAAAAAAGCCAAACTCTTGCTTGAGTTAGATTAGAATTAGATTTCTAATTAGATTTCTAATTTCTTAATTAGAAAACTCCAAAGTGAAAATAAATATAAGAAATGTGGTTTAACAACAAGAATCAAACCAGAAGTTTTAAATTCTGGTAATCAAAAGCCACACAAGCCACATAGGCTCTATTCCTGCTAAAAAATGAAACCAGACGAGTTTTGTTTGGAGTATCTTCACAGGTAGATACAAAAATAAGGAATGATGAACACAAGTCAGACTAAAGCCTTCTCTAGATTACTTGTTTCTCTTTCCAAGTGCTGAACGTAAAATGCTTCTGGATGGGAGACATAAAACGGAATCAATTTACCGCAGACTTCTTATGTTCCAAGGCTTTCCAAATTGCTGCAAGAAGATATGAGCTCTTTATTGCTAAAAGTTAGTCAGGTTTTAATCTGATCATTCTCTTTCTGCCCTAGTCTTGACTTCTGAGCATGACTCTTTCTCTGCGGAATCTGGAAGTAACTGAAACTTGTTACTTAGCAACTGGGTCACATTCCTTCTTTTTTGGCTCCACAGTGAGTAGTGCTTCCAGAACTTAAAATGAAAAACTTTCAACAATCTCCTATACATAACTTGAAAAGTCAGGAATAAATTCTCCTTTAATAAAACCCATGTAAAAAAACATGCATGGCAATAAATCACTAAGATTTACTGTTGCCCCTTCAGTTCTAAATTTTACTGAAAACATCAGATTTTTATTTTTTCTTCCATGGGTGGAATGGACTATGAGTAGATGCATTTCACTGAAAGAAAAAAATTCTTAAATTTATCTCTCCAGTTCCTCTCCTGCTGCAGGTTTACAGAAGCATAAAGAAAGGTTACAACAAATACAGTAGTAAGAATATCCACTTCCTGCAATTAGCAATTACAAGCAATTAGCATTACTGTGCCTTTCAAAAGATCTAAGTAAACCTGCTTTGTAATACTTGAATGGTAGAGAGAGGATTTAACTCCGCAGAAACTCCAGAACTATGGAGACCGATCACCTTCTTTGTATCCACAGCATGTTTGTGCACCCACAAATCAATCCGGACCAAGTCCCACACAGTGAACTGTCCTGAACGTGACAGAAAACCATATTTTGGAAGTCTTTCCTTGTCAGTGTTTGTCTCTTCAACTCCTGGGCTAAAAGGCTTCTGAGACCACAAATGGGGAGATGCTGAATGTGTACCCAGTGATCCAGATGCTGCCTCTGTCAAGCGTTCAGACATGTCAGTGCAAAAAGTCGTACATGGCCAGTTGTTCAGTATTTGGAATAAAGCTTTTGGTTCCCAGTCTTGTTGGACAGATCAGCTTTTTTTTGGCACGTAACTGGAAGTCATAAAACAGCTCACAATCAGAAGTGCCATTTTTATTGTTCTGCTGGTTATTCATTGACCCCTTTTACAGCTTTATGTCTTTACGGTGTATATTTACAGCACAGTTAACTTCAGGACTGGCACCCTGAAGTGGCACCTCTGAGTCTGCCAGCCCCTCTCGAAGCAATCACCATCTAATGTTAAGTGATGTAACTGATACACAGGTTCATCTCTCACAATTCTTAAAACTACTGGAATCTGATCCACTCTTAACAGAAGGGCATCCCATTCTACCACGAAAATTCTGAATTAAGGCACTCAATGGCTTCTCTGTTTCAGCTTTATATCCTGAAAAGCACTATCTAGTTTTTGATTGAAAAATATCTTTAGAACAAACAAATTTGGGCTTATCATTATAAACTAAGTGAGAATCAATCTTCCCCAGTAATTTACGATGCTAAATATGGTCTCAGTTCAAACATTTTTTGGATACCAACACATTCTCAGTGGATTTATGTTTAAAGAGAGGTCTTTCTCCTGCATCAGCAATAGCCCTAAATTAACAACTTGTTTTAAAAGAAAGTTCACTTTGCTTTTTAAACTTAGAAGAATATTTTTGTAACCTTTATACAACCTCTCCAAAGTTTTCCAAATGTTCTTTCCATTGCTATCTTTTATTACTATAATCTAATTCACAAATAACATTTAAACTCTATAAAACCTGACCCACATATCTTTAGAATAGAATATGGCTAATTTCCCTGTTATATGGCAGTTTCTCACAGTTGTGTATATGGATAGTTTGGCATCTACCCCAGGAAGAAATGCAGAAGAACATTGTTGCTGTATTCCTGATGTGCTTCTGGCCTCCAGTTACCTGATAGGAAAGTTCTCTGTATTATGCTGAACAATTCCTGTTATAACCCCTGCTGACAGGCTGTTCTTTCTTTATATTTGTGAAGTTACAAGTGCTAAGAAGTCAAGGGGAGTTTTACAGGAGATTATTTTTTTTTTAATTGGGTTCCTGTGTTTGATCGACTACGACTGGAAGGAATAGACCAAAGGAAACTTGAGGAATGTGCCAGAATAAAGCTAACTTTCTTTTAAAAGCAAATCTATCTTCAAGGACTCACATCCATTCAGAAACTTCCTGCATTAAGACTTTGTTAAAAATCATCTTTGATTCAGGGGAATTGGGGGTCCCACAGCATGTCCCAATTTTCCAAGCGTTGCAGTATCAGGCTCCATAAACCCAGCTTTAACACAAGGCGAAGTCTGCAAAGAGTTTTTAAAATAAAAAACTGCATGCTGATGTGTATCTGGATATATATGTGGCTTGAAACAATGGCTTCAGGAAGTGAATAATGCCCTTGTCATTTTCCTGCACCATCAATTAAGATGATAACCAAATGTTAGGACTGTTAATTAATTATAATCAACAAACAAACATTTAAGCAAAGACAGATGTTAAATCACTGTAAATAACTACAACAAATATCATGATACTGGGATCATTTTTCATCTGCTGATGAAGAAAGGACAAAACCTAGGCAGTCTAAATAAGCCCAAACAAGAAAAAGCCAAAATCAAGCATCTCTTTCAAGTACTGAAATATTTTGAAGAATCTAAATTTACCAGTTTGGTTCTAGTAAACATGATTAAATTAGGAACAATCATGGAAAGCTTTTCTGAGAAATTTGGGCCAAGTTGTTCAGTTTATGTTTGTGTGTCTGCCTCCCACTTGTTAAAAATCAACAAGTGTCAGATTCTAACCTGATCTGTCTGGAAATCCGGGTCTCTGTTATTTTACCACACACCTACGTTAAAAGAGAGGTCAAGAAAGCAAGATTCAACATTCGCCCAAACGAAAATAACAGTTTCTTACAAAAGGCAACCGAAAATTTTATTTTTTAAAACAGACAGTGAAAAAATGAGTCCATGACTAGTTAGTAACTACAGCTGAAGCATACTCCCACAGAAGTGTTCATTCAGAACAACATAAATTTTGCAGGAAGTCTCATTAATTCCCAGAAAACCCGTAATTTCTCAAGGTCAACCAGTCAGTTTTCCTACACACCTCTTTTGACATCTATCATGATCCTTTCCATACAGTATATCTATAAGGTAACAACTTAAATAAAAAGTAAAATTCATGAGCATAAGAGAACTTACTGTTCTGTGTAACACATGCACTTACATTTAAAAGGCTGGTGATGGCATCAGGTTGTATTTTTTTAACATCATCATAACATGGCCATACTATTTTCCTCTTAGTCTGAGGGAGTGAACCATCTGCTTGGTCCGTTTCCTCTGAAACACTGCACTTTGCAGGCACCATGGTCCAATCATAAGAAGGACCTGTAGCCAAAATCTCTTCCACATAATAATCCCACTTTTTGAGGCTGGACATATTTACATTCGGTTTCAGCGCCTATTTGAAACAAAGTGTTATTATAATGACAGAAAGGAAGCCTTTGAATTTCAGACTTAGAATATCATACATGTATTTTTTTGGTTATTCTAAATTGAACAGCATATTGCCTTGGTGAGTAGTGCTGCAGTTTGCTAATCTGCTAATTGGCTATTTGGCTCAGTCAGATCAAAAGCTAAAATTAACAAGTTTGGGAATATAACACTCATTTTTATCTTTTATTAAACCAGGTGACTTCCAAGAACTCTAATTCAGCACATGTAGTTAGCACCCTCACAGTTTTTGTGCCTCCTGTTAAAGACACAAAAGGAGCCCAATAGCAATCACCCTTCAGTTTTTCTCAGCAGAAAATCCAAGACTCTCTGCCATCAAGAGAGAGACTTAGGGTCTTTCAGAGCAATTTAAAACAGATTGTTGTATTAAAAATGTGGAGTTTTCTGTCAAAAAAGCTTCAAACTCATCAGTGATGGTCCTACAAAGAAAACGGACGTTTCTCTAAAACACAGAGAGCTGAAGCACTTTGTATCCACTTTCTATCTACTGATTTACATCCTCCTGTTTTCTCCCTGTTCCCTCTTGCACCACCACGTTATGAGGTGAGGATAAATGTTGTGTGTGGGTTGAAAGTGGCTGCACTGCTGACTGCAATAATGATCTGATGCAGATCCAAGACACCCTAAGGAGAATAATCTTTTTTTTTTTCTTTTTAAATAAGATCAGTCTATATAGCAGATTTGAGAGCAAAGTATGCTAAGATAAAATGCGGTGAACAACTGGAGGAAAAAGGAAAACCAATGAACACCAACAAAAACATCAGTGGTGCCATTGCCTCAGATGCAGTGGAGATGTCCTGTCATTATGTTTTCTGGTGGACAGACACACAAACAAATGATTTATTAGGGTGAATCTCACTGCCGAAACAGGAGAGAGCAGCACAGGAATGAGTATCTGTGGGACAGTGGATGGTAGGAACACCTTAAATCAGCCTTTTCTCCAGAACTCCATTAAGAACAGCACCTTTTTCTTGCACCTCTTGAGATATCTTGACTTCTTACCTGGCTATTGCAGAATTCTACAATGGCAAGTGTACTGTGAATTTTATGTAATTATTCAAGACACAGTCCATTCTAGTGGGCATACATTATCACACAAGACAGCAATATAGATAATGTGATTCAATCAGATTGTTATGAAAAGTGTCCCATTATGACTCTAAGCTCAGTTCCGCTTAACTGTGGTTTGCACTATGTAATTTTTTTTTTTAACAATATGTGTAAGCTTGAAGACTTTTTTTTTTCAATAATTCATATAATTAATGAAATCAAACAATGATCCTTGTTTAGATCACCAGGATGCATAAATGCATGTTCCAGAATGTGGCCCTTTAAACGACATTTCCATGACTAAGACGACTGAGATTATCAGCCGATGAGATATTGCTCCAGTCATTCAAGTAGGGTCAGTTTTGTCCACCAAATGCTTAATTCAGATCAGAACAATTAAGATATCAACATATACTCAAGGAATGACTCAGGATAATAAACCACTTGTACTTCAAAAAAATCATACCTCCATCTCAGCAGGGGCATAGAGGTAATTGAAGAAAATAGGGCTCCTTTTGTGCATCTTTTCAATGCATTCCCAAATACAAATTCCTTTTTTGGCATGTTTATCTCCTTTATCTTCAAACAGTGTCCCTAGGGAAAATAAGAGCAGCAAAAAGACAGTTTTATGATAACACATAACAAATGCTAAAGCACAGCCTAAAGGAATTTCAGAGAGAAAAGGTACAGTCAAATCTACTATCAAAGGCCACTCCAATAAGAAATCGTATTTGATGAAACAACTGCTGTAATTTGCAACTGCAATTACTCAGTATGGTTATATCTGTAAGACTGTTACAAAATTCACTGAGATAGTTGAGTGTGTTTCTGAACGTCCCTTTCTGCCTGCAGCTACGCTGACTCAGCAGAGCACCAACTCCACAATCCATACTGGAAGGAACCACAGGAGGTCACCGACTCCAGCTCCTTGCTGTTGTTAAAATCAAGGTAAATAACAGAAATTAATTTTTTTGTTGAAGTAAAATGGTTGCTCAAATCTAGTCTGTCCCCAGGTACAACAGGTTTTAAGCAAAGCATTACAGCTGACCAACTGACCACGAGAACCAGCCCACAAAGCAGAGGAATTCAGAGCACGTGTTTAGTGAACAAGTTCCAAGAACAGCCTCGACTGTGGTTGTTTGTGCTTGTTAAGAGGGTAGATAAGGCCTTGGAACCAGTAAGGCTGCACATGACAGATGGAGTAAAAAAGAAAATACAAAAAGAGAAACACTGAAGAGAATGCAAGAGAAAGAAGTGAGAGATAATAGATAGAATTCTTTCTTGAAACTTCATGCACACTCTGAAGGATTCCCAAGGCCCTTGTTTCTGTTAAAAGAAGGTATTTAGTATGGGAAACAGAACTATGTGGATAAATTGCTAAAAACCACTGAGGCATGGCACTGATTTCTTCCACTTTCTCTTAGTCCCATCACTGGCATGGCTCAGGAGTCATTGATGCAGAAAATTCTACATGTTCTTCACCTCCATTTTGCTTTTTATACCTGAAATGTAATTCATTACATCATCACCATGCAACTCCTGGACCACCTTAAACCAGGCAAACTTTTGTAAACCAAACAGAGGAGAGAAATACCAAAAACTACAAAAGCAATATGCAATAAACAAACATCACACATACCATGTTCTAGTCTTTCATAGTCTGAATCCAGAAGAAATGTTTTAAATCGATTTGATATGTGATGAAAAGCCAGAAACTTCAGGTAATATTGATTGAACTCAAACTCTGTCGGGTATTGGTTATGAATCTAAAAAAAATTAAAAAACAGGAAAAAAAAGGAAAAAATGTATATTGAGGTATAATACAAACAGATATGTAAGAAATAATAAAATGAAATGACAGCAAAATAATTTCACTGTGAATGCTGAAAAAGAATGGATCCATAAGCATTTTGTCTAAAAATATTTTCAAGCTAATTAAATTCATGTATTGTCTATGCTGCAGAAACATTTCAGAACAGGGTGTACTGGATAATGGGCAGTATTACACTCTGTACAAACCCCAGGATTCTTCAAAGGAATCAAACTGGATATAAATCTTCTGTGATGACTCTTGAGACACCATGTAACTTCACAGGCAAAGATGCTACTCCTGGATGCGGCTGGAAATCAAGCTTTAATTGGAAGGTTTTGCAGTGGATTTCTTGCTGTTGCTCAGAACCCCACACAGCAGACATGTACAGAGACAATGCCGAAAATGATATTCCACCCACCACTCCTGAAACAACTAATTTCTCAAGTACTTCCTAGTCTACACATATTTCTTCCTTTTCAAAATTTGACCCAAAATATTACATCATGAAAAACCTCTCACACTGAGCAGGTGCCTTGCCACTATTCTTTTAAAACAGTGAAAGGTATGTAACACCTTAAATTGTTATCCTCATTAGGCTGGGTATCCATCTAATTCAGTGAATGTCTCCAATAGGAGTCAGGAGCAAATACTTAAGAAAACTATACAAGATCATCAGAGTACAGCACTGTGGGATAGCTGATTCTTCCCAATTGCTCCCTCTTCAACATTATCATAAAGACCCTGGTGTAAGATTTTACACGTGAAGTTAAATATTCGTGGCAAAAGTTTTTAGCACTAGTTATTGATATACATAGTCGATATTCATACTCGGTATTTCACACTTGATCTGAAAGATTCTAAACATATTGATGAGATACTGCTCAGAGAAATTTCACGTTGATTTAAAATTTAAAAATTACCCTTCAAATAAATTTATGACTCATGATCTTTATTTTCAGAATTAAACGTGGTAATTAACTGAAAGTTCCTAAGTACAGTGGAAATACGTACAGCTTCCAGTTGAAAAAGAAATTGCTGATTGAATTTCACATTTCCAATATGTCCCTCTGTGCTTTATCTAGCTTCACATCAAACCTGTAAAATGCCTTTAGTTCTGCAATCTTCCCATGCCATATCTGTTTCATTTCCACCACTCATTTTCCCAATCCATGTCTTCTATCTAATCTCTACTTCTCAGTTACTCAGTGGAGAAATGGGGCTTTTTTCGGTACTTATGGGACTTGTATTAGACTATTTGAAGCTCCTTATGTTTAGATTTTGTCATGTACCAACTGAAAAAACCCCAACCAGCTAAATAAAGGGCAAAAAAAGTGTTTAGCAAGGAAAGGTTGTCTACCAAACAGTGACAGGAAAATCCCCTGAAAGGACCGAAAAACACATCCACAGCATTTCAGTCAGAGAATCTGTTGCTCTCATATCTCAATATTAGCTTGGGCCTGGGCATTTAAAATGCTAAAATACTTTAAGATGTCTCAGTTCAATATAAACACACTGGTTTTATCCCCACTTCTCCCCTCATACAAAACACTACATTCCTGCACTGATTTGTAAGAACAAAGTCAAGCAGAATTTTTTTCTACAATAAATTCAAGGCTCCAACTTCATAGACAAAGTAACACTGTAGTTCTCTTTAAAAAAAAAAAAAACACAACAATTTTTCTGCCCACATATTAAAATAAAATATAATTCAAGTACACTTATTCTGTTAAAAAGTTACTATTGGGCAGAAATCTGAAAAAGCTCTTCATGTGTGTGCATTTGGACACACACATACAAGTACTTCAGCACACATTTTCTCCTGTGTTAGGGGAATTTTTCTTTAATATACTGTAAGAAGGAAAGGTGGTATTTTGCTAGTTTACGTTATTTATACAGGGTCTAATTTCTACTTAATTTCTACTTATGGTCCAATAATTATTTTAATACATATAAAAGTTACAAGAATAAACTGCTTGTGAAATCCTGACATGGATCTAAGTGTTTTGGGTGATCCCATTCATGAGATTTCTGGAACTATAAGCAATTAGAAGTTACTATAATACAATTTACTTTTTAAGAGAAAACTGTATGATATTGTCTGTGTTTTAATGGTTGTGGCTGATTTCAGAACACTTGGAGATTGGGAAAGATTCCAGTTAGGTGAAGTGAATACTATTACTGCTGATTTGTTTAGCTGCAGTGCAGTTAAACTGAGCTATCAGGGATAAAAGCTGCTCATAATAAAAAGCTCCAGCATCAGACATGATAAACTAGAAATTTAACATAGGAGAAAATCATTGTGTTAATTTAAGCAATTAAAAATAAATACAAAAGAGATATTTTTATTACTGTAGGCAAAATAACCATTTAGGTTGAGGTTAAATGTAGCTGATTTTTCTCTGATAATCCTCTGGTGGTATTTCAGTTAATTCATTGATTTTAAGGGATATGCTCAAATTTTACATGTAAACTAAAAGCAATCTTTTATACTTTATAATTTCAACACTTACCACCTAGAAAGATAAGTCTACAGGGACAAGGGAACTGCATTATTTTTTAAAATGCTTAAACTCCATAAATACATGAATATTTAGAACCTGATATAGACCTACAGGTGTTTCTAATATTATGATTAAAGAAACTCAATATTTTAGAATGCTTTTCAAAATCACTGTTCCCACTGAAGTATTTTCTAAATGTATTTAATAATCTTACACATTTATCAGCCCTCTTTAGTTTTCCAATACTTCTATCAGCCTTTCTTAGTTTTCCAATACATTGTTTTTCTAAATTCCATTATATATCAATATTTACTTAGCATAAATGAGAAATACAGTACTCCAAATGTCCTGTGCTAGTAATCACTACCAGGCTACTCCTGCAAACACTGGAATATTTAATATATCTACTGTGGGAGTAGAACACTCCCCTTGCACTCACCCTACACAGGGTGCTGTAACAGAGCTCCTTATTGAGCTTAATAGAAGTCAGCTCTTGAAAATCATCCTGTTTTAATCATATTTAATAAATTACCAAATAGATACAGAAGAAAAATAAGGAAAGCTTCCTCACTGACATCACTTGCATAAACTCAGTCTCCTTAGAAGCAGAGAAAGTATGTGCCAGATGCTGCTATTGTGAAAGACTGATTTTGCATTAATAATTCAGCTGACACCTGGAGATATTGGCATAAACAATGACTTTTTATAAGATGATGCAGTTCTAATTTAGGAATCACTGCTTCATTTGTTTTCTCTGTATCTTTAGTTTAACCCCTGACATCTAATGCATGTAATGGCTCTGTGGTAACTTTCTGACTGTACCTTGTATATGGGCACTAATGGTTAAAAATATTTTGTAAGGACCAAATGTTTATTTCCAGTTAATAGGCAATTTTAAAAAACTGATCATAATATATTACACTTCAGGGTCAAGTTGCAATCTAACTGGATTCTATAGTTGTGTAACAAGTTGCACAGAAACCAATGAAGCTTAACAAAAAATTTCAAGTACAAACATTTAGTAAATGTATTTTTTACATTAAATTCCTATGAAATTTCAACCATTAATTTGAGTCCAAAATAATTTCCCTAGAATTTACAACCATACTGTTACAATTTGGTAAGTCAATACTATGCTATCGTGATTTAGAAGACTAATCTTCATAAATTTGATTCTAGAACACTTATTCAGAATTGCATTCTCAATGGGATTCTAAGTCACGTATCTTACAGATTTTTTCCTAATAGCAAACTAGTCTAAATTATCTATATTCCACTGATTAAGCAGTAAAGCTGTGTTGTATGTATCCATGCCATGTCTTGGATAAGGACAACACCGGGTAAAAAGATTATAACCCCTATACAGCCCTATCTTTCCTCACACAAGTCACCATCTCCTTCAGATTGAGCTGCTGCACTGCTTCTAATGGTCTTTTCTACCAAACCTTTTCTATCATTTTGGCTGGAAGGGGCAGGCAGGATCACGTGAACCCCTCAGCTACAGGACTGGAAGGGTGCTGACTCTACCAGAGCAGCAGTAATGAACAGCTCCAGATGGCCTGCAGGAGGTAATCCTCCTGCTGACCCTGCTGCAGCCAGGGCACATGGACACAGCCCAAACTCACAGGCCAGAAAATACAGATCTTTCTGCAAAATGTGTCTGTTAATAACCTGTACACTTCATAATGCCTCAGAAGGATAGAGAAGAGTCAGATGTCCGTGACACGCATCAAAGCTGCTGTCTGAGATGAACTACAAAGGCAATGCTCTTCCGTTTCCCTGACACATTCACATTTCAAGGAGCAGTATTTTAGGCACCTTGCAGCCTGAGGCAAAGTCAGACCTGACAGTTGCTAACATCAGGGATTTATCCCACTTTACATTTCATCCAAACTTTTAAAGGCGGGATGATTATAACCCACTATTACATGTTCCCAGAGCTGCAGACTGTTTTAAACATAACTTTAAGAAAACCCAAGAATTCTGCCATGAAGAAAACATGGTAAATTCTATTTCATGACAATAAACCAAAATCGTCGAATTTAATTTTTAACTTTGTTTTGGATATCCCATTTGTTTCAAAGTTTGTGTGATCTCTGGACTCAGGCAAAAAACACCAGAGAGGCATGCGTGGATAATTTCCTTGCTTTTCTTTATGCCAACTTTTTAAGATTTATTACAGTAGAACTGGAGCAAAGTGTTCCCAGGGTCAGAAAGAGGATGCAGGCATGAACAAATGGTAAGGGGAGATGCTGGAAGGATTCAGTTTGAAATTATACTACTGCTTAAAATCAAATGTAGATTCACTCCGTTCTACTAATAGAGTTATAGAATCAGCTAATTTAAGCTTAGAGAAGACACCTGACAGCAGAGAGAATACAGCACCATGACCAAAATGTGTAATTTACACAGAGAATTGAACAAACCACCAGGCAGATGGGTTTCAGTATTGAAAGACGTGGCTATTTTGTCCTGTTGCAGCCATTGCAAAAAGGAATATATTTTTTCTGCTTCAGAAAAGGAGCAACAATCCTAAGCCTATTGTAAGAAATAATTAGTGTGACAGTTGGGCAGATTAAGAATGAAAAACACAATACTGATTCTTTTTAGAGAAATCTCCCTATTTCAAATAAAAACAAACCTGAGGACCACAACCATCAGGAAAGAGAATGATGGAACTGGAGATGTGACAAATACTTCTAAGGTTTCCTTAAGGGGAATGCTGTAGGAATCAATCTAAATTCCAAGGACATGATTCATTAACTTCCAAGACAGCAATAATGATGACTGTTGGTGTTTAACATTGGGATGCATATAAAGTTTTTCTTTTCAGTAACATGTTCCTCTGTAAGTCTTTACTTATCTTCTTATAAGCTCATTCATTATCAATCTGACACATATCTGAAGATTGTTTTTCTCTGGTTTAGCAAGTTATTTAATCTGTGGAGTTCGCTTCAGGTAGCAGAGTAAGTCTACTTGCTGACTTCTCTTTCGGGGTCTACTTCATGCAAGTATTCACCATGAATGTGTCTTGCCAGTAAGAAGGCTGGTGCTTCAACAGTTACCTTCTGTGAGACACAGTCATCCATAAATTTTAATACAGGTTAATAATGTCAAGGAGACTTTCAGCTTTTCCAGCGAGAAAAATGAGGGAAGTGGGAAAAGAAGGACACATGTACAAAGGAACTGTGCAAGCGCCTATCCTGTGTTTGCACACACAGAAACTCTGTGAAGAGTTTACACTGACTGGTTTCTAATGAAGAAAAGGACAGACTTCAGCTTCAACCTGAAATGAGTATAATATTCTTAACCTAACCTCTTCCTACACAACACAATTGTTGGTGTCCCTCTTCTTCCAAATATGTACTACATAAAAAAATCAGAACATCTCAGGACCCCTGGTTTATGGCTATCATTGTTTCCAGAGTTAATGAAGTACAAGGCCTCTTCAAGGCTCATCATTAGCACAAGGAATTAAAAAATGTCTAGTCACGGTAATAAAAATCGGTCCAATCCTTCTTCTGAATAGAGATTTTAAGCTAAGACAGCCAAAAGCCAGTCTTGGCTTAAAAACCTATTTGAAATCTCCACATAAATGTCCTGAATAGATCCATACTGCCAATCATCCTCCTTAGTCTGCTTTGTGTGGATGGGTCAGTCTCCTGTGGACAACCACTCCCTGAGGTGCAATCCAGTCACTTTAATAAAAGCTAGAGAAGGACATTACTAGTCTTCTCAAACCCTTATCTACAACACCTAAAATACTGGCATACACACATTTCTTTATGAATCCTTCTTGCAAATTAACGTTAGATAGAGGCTGACTTACCTGATGCACACAGTCTAAGAACTGTAAGAAAACAGGAGCAAATCCACTACCCTGACAATTGAGAGTCAGATTACTACGTTGACTGAACTTATGACCAAAAGAGAGCCATTCTTTTTCCACCAGCATTCGGAAGCCTTCAAGCGTCCTATAGAAGGGATCACTGAGTAACTGCACCAGAGATACCACCTGGATCACAAGACAGGATATATTGTGTTAAGAGTGACCGAAGTTAGGAGAACCCTTTAGTAAATGACTATAAACATTCAATAATCTGTTTATCCCTCAAGAAAACAAAAGCTTTCATATAAACTCAATGACAAGTATTTTATCACATACATTAAGGGTTTTTATAAAACAAGCCAAATAATATCTCACATGAAAAAGCTTCAATGAAACCGAGGCTTTATGATATCAGTAAAAGCCAAACCTAAGCAACTACAGACTGGAGAAGTCATCACAATGATTACTACATTTAATGACATTTTAAATAAACCCACTTTCATCATAAACATTTTGAAGACAGTATCGGCTACCTCAGGAAAGAAAGCATTAAAGAACTGGTCCTGAGCTTGACTTTAGATGAGGCACTGGGTCTTCATTCATTTAATTTATAGTTTGTGGTGATCTGTCCTTGCAGCAGGTGTTACAGTCACTTTGGCACAAATTTAGTTTTCTCCCTGTGTGTGGTCTCCTAACGCCATTTATGGAGTGAATGGAAGAGAATGAATTTCTTCTGTGTTTAGAGTGTAGTATGTTTAAAAAGAAAAATTAACAGTTGTGGCAACTTTTAGCTTTAATTCTTATATATGGTCAGGGGCAGGAATGCAGATTTTATATCTAAGCCTTAGAATTGTTAAGTACATCAGGACCTTCGGAACAAAATTCATTTTAAGGAACTATTTCATGGTGTAAATTGCAAATGAATGCAAGGATTGATGCATTCTACTTTCTTCTCAGCTGCCACAACACAAATTTATCAATGTTTTAGCAAATTATCTGTCACTTGTGTAAAACAGTAATGCCTTCTTAATATTTAGCTATTTCAAGGTTTTAATAGCATCTTACTTGTGCAGTAATATCCCAGCCATCTTCCAAACAAACCATAACAGAAGAACCATTTTCCAGGAGTTCAGAGATGATCACACCCAGCTGCATTATCCTGTGAAGCTGTAAAGCACTATGAATGAGTAATGTACTCAAGCATGATAGATTTCTAGGTAATATCAATAACAAGAATATTTTAGTATTTAATATTTAAAAAGGTGTTCTGGGATTTACATATAGCACAGAGAAACACGTTGATGCAACCAATTAGACAACAATAAAATGTAGCAGCCTAGAGAATTTCCATCTGAACTACAATAAAACTAAGGAAATTTTTGAAGATAGGAACTTAAACTATTACAGTCAATGAGTAATGTAATAAAATAGCTGTCATAAAAAGGAGACAATGGCTGACAGATTTACCATAGAGAAATTCCCTCCTGGGCTTAACACTAAAATAATTTCCTGTGAAATGTTAAGGTTCCATGAAGTCACTAAGTACTTTGATGGGGAACCCACGTAAGATACTTACAAGACAATATTTTTAATGCTCAGTCTCATGGAAGTTGGACATTAATGAACTGAAGAATAACAACATTACTTATAATCAAACCACAAATGTAAAAATAGACCCAGAAAAACTTCAGATAGTTGGGCAGACAGGCTAAAACATATCTAAAGAGGACACATTAATTATTTGAACTCATTATGCAGTGATGCTAAAATTCCTTGAGCGGGTGGGTTTAGTTAATTTCTCTGGAAGAGGTATTGACTTGAATGATGCCATTTCAAACGTGATAGGTATAAGCAGGTTAAAAAAAATTTAGGTGAATTTGAGCAATTTTATCTCATAGAGAGAGTTCACATTATTATTACTAAAAGGAAAATCTATATAATGTTTCCACTGTTTTTGTCATACTATGACACTCTTGGTAAACAACATATATAAGCAATTCAGCTTTTTACAGCATTGCTCTGTGTGGAGCACTGAATATAACCAACCAATAGAAGCAGTAGGAAAGATGAAAGCCTGAAAGAAGGAAGAAAACAGCATAGGAAGACAAATAAAAGATGGCAAGAAACATATAAGACCAATTATACAAGGAAAAAAGTAAGTTCAGAAAGGACAGAAGGAACAGGAAAGTGGGAAGAAAATTAAACTGAAGAAAGTAAGAGGAAAAAAGATCAACCAAACAAATAGCTAAACACTAGAAAATTCATCCTTGTTTAGGGCAGCCTGATTTTTTCCTCTTAAAAAACCACCAATCTGATGGATATTACCATGGATATTGTGATGGAAAAACCTTGACTCCTCTGAGCGTTCAAACAGCCATTAATTAGGAAAAAAACCCTAAACTAATTTTCCTCCAATGTGTTATAGAAAACCATTGAAAAAAGCACCACTTTTACAACCACAAGCAGCTAGTTTATTGTTCTATACTTTCTCAGGCAGTAGAATAGCAGAAAGGCTGTTTTTTCCCCCATTCTTAATGAAGAAACTTATATGCAATCTGGTTATACTGATTCAGTCTTGAAAATGCAAACCACACATTTTCATAATTTGCATTCAGAAGATAGGACAGCACTTCAAATTTCTTCTTACTTATTCACATTGTTATGTGAATAAGATAGTTAACTTGTGATGGTTAGTCCTTACAGCATTAAAATCAATATCGTTAAACTTCTATTGCCCAGAAAAGGAAAGCATAATACAATAAAAACACATTTCCTAGGTGACAGATCTATGTTCTCTCATGGGAATAGTAGAAAATGTGCCAAATCATAAATTAACTTTATCACATAAATCATATCACATATGACATGATTTAAAGCATGGAGATGTGGTTTAAATGTCACACAGCCAGTGTGTGACATTATGATCTAGTCCTGAGCAAAGAGTGACACACTCAGTGCAAAGAGTGATCCTCTCAAATATGCCAAAAGGGAGTAACTGCAGTGTTAGCTGCCCTCGATCTCTGTGCGGTTATAGGGAGATGTTTATCTCCTCAAAGTGACATTCAATTCATTTATCTACCCTTACTCAACTCGCTCAACATCTCTGCAACTCAAAATGTTAACACAGTGAGGGAGTCACGTCCTCATGCTCTTCCCACTTCTCCCCTTCCTGAAAAACATGGTGGCCAGACACAGCCATGACCAGCTCCTTGCTCTCTATGGAGTGGCCATGGCTCAGGGAAGAAGTTAAGCTGCTTGTTGCAGGGGTGCATTTTCGAGTGTGTAATTACTGAAATGACTGTGTTACTCACATGTATTTCCTCTTTGGGAAATCAGCATAAAAAACTCCGTTTTCTATGATTAATTGCATTTGAGAAGAGTATATACAGCAGCGGATTCCAAACATAACAAGCAACTGTTAAAAAATACCCAGTATAATTAAAATGATTTTAGATTTATAAAGAGCTGGCTTTCCCACATCCTTCTTCACTTGAATCTTGCAAAGTTTGTTCCAGTCTTGCCTTTGTTTGGTTAATATTTATGTAAGGGAATATGGGATAGGGAAATAAAGGTGCAGATTCAGAGAGATCAGATTAACACACATACAAATCCTCTCTTCTCCACAAGCACTTCCCCATATCCCACAGCAGACAACAGATGTTTGCTAATTTGTTAACTTGTGCATATCAAGAATCAGGGTGGGAACACATATAAAGAGTAGAATATTGGTTTTAAAATAAAAAAGCTTATTTATTGTTCTACACTTTTTTTCCTGATTTTTAAAATACATAAAATAAGAAAAACCAGTTAAAACAAGACCATAAATTTATACAGACAGAAAAAACAGTGATCTCTACTTCTGTGTGTGTGTTCCATGCTACAAAACATCAATTATGTTATAAAAAATGCCTCCCAGATTTGTAAATGTTATGATTGTATTAAAATAATAATGCTTATGTAATGACAGAATTGATAGTATGTGAAGTAAGTAAAATGAACAAAGAAGAACAGCTGGTTAGAACACAATAGTTCTCTGTCAGAAGAGCCTGAAATTTATTTTGTGTGAGCAGTACTGCATATAGATTATCAGAAGTATCTGTTATATAAATTACCTGTGGGAACCACTCTGACTCCCCGAGTGCTTTAAGGAATGTTGCCTCGGAATCGGTAGGAATTGTGCTGGGAACACAAGCTCTCATCAGCTTTTTAAAGCTTGCCTTTGTCTGTCGGATGTCACTGAATTCAACAGGAACAAATTCACAATTCAAAGCAAAATCAAGTTTGAACCCCTGTATGAAAAGGACAACAGCAGATGTAATTTAAAAGGGAAGCATATTTTTCACTGACAGACTCCTTAAATCCCAAAGTGTCGTCTGCTTTACTGCTAAATAATTCAACTCCTGATTCACCTGCCCAGGATAATAAAAAGCCTTACACTGCTTGGAAAATGTACCATAACAAAGTATCCTTCTACTACTCATAACAGCAGAATGTACTGCACAGCAGTCATATTTTTAACAATAAATCCAGCAGTAATGATAGTGAAAAAACAGAGTTGAGCGACAAATCCGTTGAGTTCTTTATCCACAACATAATGTGCTTTCTTTAGCATTTGTAAAGCAAATTAGCAATAAATGAATAAAAATTAAAACAACTGTATGGATGACATACCAACAGTGCAGGACAGATTCTTGGAGTTCAATAAAAACTCTCAAATCCCAAAAAACTCTCAAACCCCAAAAGAACCATCATAACTGCAAACTAGTTGACTCATCTAAGCAGTCACTGTACACTGAGGCAGTTGTTTGTCTGAAGCACCTAGTTCAGCACAGAATAGCAGTCAGAGAATCCCAGATGGTTTTCCTAGCAGAATTCCTCATGTTTTATTTAACTTACTGCATTTAGAGAACAAGCAGTAACAGAGGAGGAGCAAACTAAGAAAACAAGTTAGTTAACTGAAAAAAACCCCAAAACAATGGACTATGATGAAAAGGATAATATGGAGAACATTAATAGAAAACACAATTCTCATGTATGAAGCATCACTGACAATGTTAATGCCAAACTTTTTGAGTTTTCTTCAGAAATTGCTCTTTCATTGAATTAAACTTGGCCTGCAAATAGTTTTCATTAAGCTCCTTCATAGTTGCCAAGTGAAAATGCAGTAAGCTGAAAGCCCAGGTTTAATTCTGTTTGTATTTTGTCACGGTTCAACCCCAAATTTAATAACTCAGCTAGCAAACTTCCTTTCTTAGAATGTAAGTTGTAATAACGTATGACAAAAGCAATGAGAAAAGTAGCACCATTTCCTTAAAATGTTGTACACCTCTGTTTCTATCATCCATTTATGTGACATGATATTTAGCAGAATAAAGCAGGTCTTTATAGGAGTCTACAACAGCAATGCCTGCCCTTTACAAAGCTAAAAAATTCCAAGTTAGCAAGATGCTAGCAAAAACTAGGAAAATACTTCACAATCAAAAATCATCAAGATTTCTTTATACTAAAACAAAACTTGAATTGAATTTATAGAATAGATACAAATCCTTAACAGAAGTTTTAAAACACTTCATCACTATGTAATTTTATTCTTACATTTGCTAACACAATACACTCTTCTTTAGAAATACCCAAAGATGACTAACCTCCTGCAGAACTGTGTTATTAAACAAAACAAACAAACAAACAAGTGAAAACCCCATGAGCTCTGAACCAGCAAGGAAATCATCCAGCATAATATAATGATCCTTCAATTTTCCCAATTATATACATCCTACTGGACTTCAGAATAATTCATGCTGCTTTGTTGCTTGTACATCCAACAGTCAGTTCTTTTCATATTTGGCATAATAATACACACCTGTATGGTAATATATTAAAAATGTTTTAATCTATACCAAGCATTAACATTTTACCCTCAACTGTTTGTGACTGTTGATACATTAACCAGTTTCTGTTTTTCGCACAAGTGGCCTAAAAGGTCACTTCAAAGCAGCAGACTAAAGCAGTTTCTGCTTTAGAGTCATGATTGAGCTCTTCATCAATCATTCATTAAGGAATCAAATAAATAGAAATATGAATAGTTTCTATTATTGGATTATGGCAATTTAGTTCTATGCAATTGATGCATTATTCTGGCACAGTATGATTCCTCCACCTCCCAAGAGAACACAATTTCAGAAAGAATTGAATACTGACGTATTTTCCTACTACCAGTAACTGTTTTTGAAGGTCATGTATTTCAAAAAATACATATGATTTTATGTATGTTCACATTTTGATTGAAAAGTAGAAAACAATTGATTTTTCAATCTTTGAATGCAGAGGCTTAAAAAAAAAAATCTGCAATCATTCTCAGAATACAAGTAAAACTACCAAGAAT
Source organism: Oxyruncus cristatus (assembly GCA_013399855.1). Classification (NCBI taxonomy): domain Eukaryota; kingdom Metazoa; phylum Chordata; class Aves; order Passeriformes; family Cotingidae; genus Oxyruncus; species Oxyruncus cristatus. Next base: position 170,102 of record VXAY01001460.1, on the reverse strand, counting down.
TCATGTAGAGGATACCTGTTTCTTAAACACCTTCATACAAATATTAAAATCTATCCAAAAAGGTGTATGAAATTGCAGACATCATGGTCTTCTTTGTGTAATCAAATCAGGATGCTCAGAGTTCTATTCCCATCAGTTTGGCTTAATGTGAGTTTAAGTGTTGCCCACGGTAATGAAGGTTTCCTTCTCTGGTAATCGCTTTCCTGACTTACAACATTCCATTTCCTACGTAGCACAGTTTCAACGTACCAGGAAAAATAAAATTGCACTTTAAATTACCAAATAAGCCTGTTTTCCTATTTCCCAAAATAGCAATCACTGAGATGATGACTCAGCTGAACATCAGACAAGCAGTCAGCAGAGTTAGAGTACAGTAGTCTGTATTCAGGTGTAATTACGTGTGGCTCTGAAAGAAAGAACGTGTAAATGCGGAGCTCCAGCACTTCCCTTGGAAGATGAATGGCATCTGGAAGGGGCAGCAAGCTCCACTGCCACTGCACCAGCCCCACTCCATCTGCCTACAGTCCCATTAGTATTAATACATATTATTGCTCAGCTTTATCCCGGCAGTGACACAGAGCAGAGCCCGGCTGTGCTGCCCTTGCTCCCTGCAAAGCCAAGGCAGGACAGCAGTTGAGGCAGTGAAGACACAGTGACTTCTGAATACGAAGGCTTTGCTGCACGCTCTGTTGCCTGGCAAGGTATTTCTTTCCTGGCCATGCTTTTCCCAGTTTGAATGCTCTTACCTTGTACAAAAGCTATTCCATTCCTCTCCAGTCATCTGTTACCCACCTTAGCACCTCTCAGTTCAACTATACATTATCTGACCAAAAGTGACAAATAGAGCGCTGTGCACAGAACTTTTGTGGGTTTGAGCCTGATTTTTAACTGCTCCTGAAGATAATTTAGTACATTTTATGTGAACTTTGTTCTACTACATGACCACAGAGCTTGATTTTCACCACCCTAGCCCCCACTAAGTTATACAGCATTAATTGCTATTCTGCATATTGAAATATAATTCTCATAAGTAATTTTTCTCATAAGACTTTACACCTTTAGGAGAGTTATCCATCTGCCTTCTCTAGAGCATTATTTACTGTTTTGTAACATTAGAGTTATTAAACTCAAGCCAAATAAAAACTATGTTAACATAAAATTAAAAAAAAAAATTGCCATTACCCGTAACTGAGATTTTTCTCCAAATATATAGAGGGCTGCTTGTCTTCTCAAGAGCTGACTTTGTAGAAAACTGCTGCTACTGTAGGAAGGAGTGTTATCTTTCCCTGCAAGTCTTGCACCAACATCAATGAATGGAGTCTGAGTGTTGATGAATCGGTTGCTTGAACGAAGACTCGCCCATACACCTTCAAAGGATGAGAAATATTTAAAAACCTCTTTGTGTGAGGCCCTGGAGATCATAATTATTAAGGCATATGCTTAATACAATTTGGAAAGTAGAGTGCTTAAACATGTCATGTGCACCCCTCACAGGACATAATTAACAGCATATACTGGAAAGAAATATTTTTGTAACAAAACTTGTGAAACCATCCTACTGCATTGTCATGTAACCCAAAGTACTAAAGCTCTGCACCAGCACTTTCTATTTTAGAGAAAATAGTTGCTATGATATCAGTAGTACAAAGATAAAACGAATCAGATCTTGCAAATAATGACTATTAAGTGTACGCAAATGAAATTACTAGTGTTGCTCTTATCAGAAAGTGGGACAAAAGTTTGAAGAATTTCCTTGTCAGGTGTATTATTTTGCATTATCTAACTATTAAGAATATTATATAATTGCTTTCTTCAAAAATGGAAATAGTATCACTTAAAATTCCCTATTACCTAGAATTCTTATGTTCTTTTCGCCCTACACAATGTAATAGTATCAACCATATCATGCTCTAATGAAAATGTATGTGAGGATGATCAGTTCAGATATTACATTTTAGGATGAAGTATTCCATATTGACTCTTGAAATGCCATGACTAAAATGCAGAATGCCACAAATTTTAGGTTTTAATTGTCCTTTCTAATGGACAATTAGAAATCAAAATGAATTTAACAATGTTCTTCTTTTAATCACATTGTAGCAGATGGGACAGTGGTACAGCGGTGTGAGTAGAGAGAAGATCACAGCCCTACAGCTCAAATTACTGCTCTGGCAGCAGGGCATGGCACAGAAATCCCAAAACTAGCAACAACATGAGCTTGAAACTGTGCAGTGCGATGTGGAACCACGGACTTGCATCTGAAAGCAGCAGAGCAGTATTTGAATGTCTTCACACCAACCTCTCAGAAGCACTTTTAGTTTGCATATCGTGCCTTGCTACTGCAGCGGTACTGCCATTTCCAGAGGAGGAAATTTCTACAGCACACAGATGTGCTCTGATCTCATCATGCTTAAGTAAGTTTTGTGATTTTATCATGAGAAAGCAGCAATAAATCAGATTGCCAAGGCCCGTTGAGCACTAGCAGAAGAAAAGACAGGTAATAAATATTTTCCTGTTTCTTATGCCTAAGTTAATAACCCGGATTTTGTAAGACTGTTTTTTGTGTGTCCACTGTGAGGTATCTGAAAGGTACTGGGTTTTCAGAATATAAACACCCCTACTTGAAAAATCAAATTCCTTAAAGTGTACTAAATTTGGCGTTCAAATGGCAGTGTGAAATTCTTTAACCCAATACGCACTAAATCAGATCATCAGAAAAGACTCTTGTCCATAAATCTGTGAAGAAAGATATCGAAAAGAGGCACCAGAAATATCTCACAGTAGTAGAAATTTAGATACTATAGGACCAATACCCCACTCTCTTCAGGAAAATCCAGTAATATGCACAGTTAACATTTCTTGCATAGAAGAAAAAGCTGCAGATAACAGTAAACTCCACTGAGATAGCTCCATCAGCAAAATAATTTTATTCTATTTTTTAGAAGCAGAATTACATTTCTATTAAAAAAATAATTCTGTACAGTAATCCTCAACAGGGACTTGTCTGTAGAGTTCAGCCTGTCTGAGTGTCTGGTTACTAGTCTGAGAGGTGAGCAAAAGAACTGGAGCAACTGGGAATGGCTGGCAGGAGCTCATGAATCAGTAACAGCTCTAAACAGCTCCCACTTCATGGCCAGCCAGTCTTACAAACACCTCCAAGTAAAGTAACGTGCTTAGTATAAACTTTTGTTCCATGTCTCAACTACCGCAGATGAAATAATAAAGACTTTAGCAAGCAGAATTCACAGCAAACATTTAAGAGGAGAAGCAGCTTCTCATTCATTTGGTATGAAAAATGCTAGCTCCAACACAGACTGCTGTCCCCAAAGATGACACACACAGAAACACACAGTGACACTTGGGAGCATTTCACAAAAGCAGCCATCATTAGCACCTGTAGCACACCACAGGTAACAAAATCTGGTTTTAAATACATGCAGATGAACATGTTTACCAGCGATGGACAGCATGGATTAAAAGGAACAATTATGTTTCTATCCTAATTTTGCCTAGTAGCTTATTTTTTGTTAGCAGTATCTAGCATTCATTATGTAGCATATATTGCATTATTATGACTTCCTGATTTGACAGAAATCAATTTTTCCCTGTTCACTAACATTAACAACAATTATGGAAAGAAACTAATTGACTAGGCAACAGTATTTCCTAGCTATTTTACTAAAGCAGTAGGAATATTAAATACTCTTTTCCAGAATTAATTTTTTTGCTGTTTAAAATTTTCACACAGAAAGTTTTCTACATATGTTAGCTCAGTGTCACTGTATCATACATTCAACGGCCAAAAAATTCCAAAGCAAAACAAAACCACAACATGGAGCTAAAAAATCAAGAATTTTGTTAATGCAGAATCAAGGTTGTCTGTCAGCATCACTTTAGAATGTATTAAGATATTGTAGCAGCTATGAAGATGGTAGAAAAGAATGTGCTTTTAGGACACAGAATACAGTACCTTGATGGACTCCTTCCTTAGTTGCTGATTTGGAATTTGAATGAGTGAAACATTTATCTCTGTACCCAAGCACTGGTAGATAACAGTTAAGACAGAAGGAGGAGGAATGGAATGCACATTGCAGCGAAACACATTGCAGGAGAAAAGAAAAGGGTTACTTATTAATTTCCAAAGATCTAGTATATATTGCATTTCTTTACAGTACATGATTTATCAGACAGCACAAATCTTAGTCATCACAAGACAAAACATCAATCAAGCCACAAAACCAATATAAAATGAGAAGGAAGCATCCATTTATCAAAAAGGAACAATTTTCATTGTCATTGCAATAGCTTCAAACATGTAGCACAGCCATCATGTGCTTTTCCATAATTACAACACCAAAGGAAATGCAGCAATTAAATCATTCTGCTTAATACTTCATTGAAAGCTTCTACCCAGCTGAAAGTTAGCTTAATTAAAAATCCCAACCTTAATGCCTTTTATAAAAAAACCTGTTTTAGTCTAGGGGCATTTGGTGCATACTTTGATGGACCTCAAAATCAAAGCTGAGTGAAAGACGTTTGTTATATCCACCGAAAAGCATTTTTAAAGGACTGTGTACAAGTATATAATTTAGAAGACATGTAATATCTACCACACAAAGAGATTTCCTCTCGCCTTGCAAAAATTCTCATTTTCTGTGGGAGCCTTATATGTTTTACCAGTGCACATATCTGGCTCAAAAACCACGTCAACACAACCAAGTTCTTTTAAATCAAATATTCCATTAAAACATGCTCAAAATGTTAATGTCATCTGCTATTAAAATAATTCTCTGAGCTGGGTCTGTGTTTATTAATTATAAATATCCTAGTATTTTTTTCAATAGCAGCAAAAAGGAAAACTTTTTATTCTATTAAATCACACAACAATGCCAGGTAAGAAGTGCTGCTCTGTAGAGCCACACTATATTTATGAAGTAATATAAGAACAAAAGCTATGGATTTTGAGTGAACTTGTAATTCTTATGAAAGATATCACCCAAGGTATCGCCAAAAAAAGTCCAAGAATGAAATATAATGAAATACAATATTATGAAATACAAGTATTTGAACAAATATTTCAGATCAAAACCAACCTGACTGGGCTTTGGGCAGATACTTTGTTACATGTTCCAGATAAAGTGAAAAAACACACTTGACACAGACACAAATATTCAGAACAAATGATGAGTATTCAGGACAATGATGATTTTAAAAAATGGGAAATACTACTCAAGCACTGGAATGTATCTTTTAACTTAAATTTTAAAAGAATGTGTATTAAAAATACATTGTCTTTAGAACAAAAAAAGAGAAATTTAATTTTCAGCTGGTGTGTTATAGCTGAACCTGGCTTTTGAGCCCTGGTATGTGTGATAATTTAAACAAGGAAAGAAAGAGTGATCCAGAATCCAAACCACAAAAATACTGCTATTGTACTTTGTACAGTCTAATACATAATCCACAGTCGCTTGCTACTTCACATATGAAATATAACTAGCTATGAAAAACTAGTAAGAAACTTTGCAATAATGAATTTGAGAACAATTTTAAAGATTTCATCTACTTTGTGTATTTCAGATTTTCTTTTAAAAGAATGGTGTCACCTAATCTAAAAAAACCTAGTGTTTACTTCTCTGCAGGGAGATTCTCCCTCTCTCTCTCTGTTCCCTCTTACCCTGTCAGCTTCTCACCTTCACTAGGGCTCCCATTGCACTTGTCAAACATTCTTATGTTTCAGCAAAGTCCTCACTTATCCTGCTGAACTGTGAATAGACACCTTTCAGATATAGAGAGCAGGTGTGGCATCAATCCAGCAAGACACAAGATAACTTCTCTGCCCTCTTCCTGATTGCTGCTCAAATTTAGCCAAGAGACTTTAAAGTCCAACAGAACAACACGTCTGTGACCTAATACTGCCTTGAGGCTCCTTTTTTCTTCGCTGAGTAGCAACAAACTCATCCTATCACACTTAGCACAAACTCTAATCCCAGAAACCGGCAATAGTTATTTCAGTAATCCTTTTATCTTCAGAAGACAACTTCCATGCAGTCAACCAGCAGGCTTTCCTTTACTTATCTGGAGCGCCTCCTCTGCCCCTCAGCACCACTTCACTGTTGGCACTTTTGTCCCAACACAAGGGGATGGAATCCAACCAAACATCTGCTGTCAGCTACCCAGCATTTTCACTATTTCAGTACCAAGTCAGGCTGGGCACAGCCACCAATTTATCTTAACAACTGCGGGCACTTTCTCCCCTGCTCTCTTTGGTCCCTAATTGTTTTACCTAACCAGTTAAAATCACCATGCTTTTTTTATCTCCAACTACAATACAGCACAGTAACAAGACAGTGAGCAGGGAACATAGACAAAACTTTTATGTATGAAACATGTATATTCTATGATTTATTAAGATGCATAGAATTTTCTGATTTTTGGTGATCACCCTTTCTTCTCCTGCCCTTCTTCTCTTCCCTTCTGTTACAATTCTCACATCACTTCTCTATACAGCTCCAGGCATTTTCCTTTCTTTTTCCTTTTCCCCTCCCTCTTGCATCCTTCCTTCTTTCATTTCCTTAATCCCATCCATCTCTTTTGGAGGATTTTCTCCACAGAATTGTTTTATCCTTCCCCCTATGAAGCTACATGTTATGTATAACACAGTAAGATTTAGGTTGGAACAGACCTCAGCAGGTCAACGTAGGTCTAACTAATTTTAGATGAGGTATCAAAAAGGAAGAAAACCAACTGTTAGATGCTTAGAAATAATTGTAAGATGAGCTTTCAGGGCTAAAAGGTAATAAATCAAATATAAAATATTCCCTTTTAGGAAACAGATGAATGCCTATATTAATAAACATGTATTTAAGGAATTTGGTGCACTAATTTATGCATATATTGCAGATAGAAAAACCACAACGATTTCCTCATACTAGAAGTGTAAAAGTAGTGTAAAAGTATTTGGAACCCACTTAACAGAATGCAAGGCTCTTGTAGAAATGACACTGATGAGCCCCTGTACCTAAGAATAATTCTTTCCAAAGAATGCACTGTATCACCCTACTGATTATGCCTGGTCAAATAATTAACTGCTACCTAGAGTAAAATTACTCAGATGGATTATTTGCAACTTTATGAAGCATCAGCTGAGCTTCAGCCACATATTGGAACGATCTGCAATTGGGAGACTCTAAAGTGTATTAAATGATAAAATAAAACATGCATTTTCAAGCCATACATTTTAGACAAATTAGAACTATGGATGAATCCCAAAGTATTTAGAGACATAATTCCTCATTGAGTGCTTAATTTTTCACCAATTCCAACATGAAACAAACTTTATTTCAATGGAAAAGGTCTTGAACAGAAATTTCATACTTAGATAATGTTGTGGACTGAGGCTAATCGGTAATTTCTGTTTTGTTGTTTCACAGAGCAATGAGCCAGTAGGAAGGATAATTATTTTTATTTCACTAACATTTTTTATCATTTAATACTTCAAATAATAGACTTTGAGCTAGTCTTACTAACCTCCTCGAGCAAAGCTATTGGATAGATTTACATCCAAATGTCCTGGCACTACCTGCTTAAACACAGTAGACATTCTTGAAGCCCTCGTTTCAGTGCCTAAAGTCAGCCAAAAAAAGAATAGAAGATTAAAAAACTACAGTGTTAACCAGACTAACACTTAACATAACTGATAAAATGCCCTTTTTCACACAATACAGCTAATTCTTGCCAATTTTGTACTTGAGATTTATTTTTTTAAGACAAAAGTGTACATTGGCAGCAGTATGGAGGTGTTAGATACAGCTAAGCAATCAACATATTTTACAGTAAATGAAGCAAAGCATGCACACTTTGGGAATGGTGTTACTTTACACGAAAAGCCACTGTTTGGCAGTATTAGGCCAATTACAACCAACTGAGTAAGACAAGACAGACACAATTTCAAGCTACGTAGTCCTTTCTGACACCTTGGGTTTACCTTCAGATAAACCTTATCAAGTTTCATCACAAAATAACTGCAATAAAACATGGAATAATTTCTCCATGCTTACACCTAGGCATAACTCAAATAGCTTATTTTGAAAAGAGTTTTCACTGCAAGAAAAGCTCTTGTGGGAAATTACATTAGAAACCCGTTATGAGTATGTAACACATAAAAATGCCTATATGCCTTCCATTGCTGCTGCAGATAAACAGTGTATCTGTTCATATAAAATCTGAGCTTGCAATCACATTACTTCTTCATTTTATGAAATAGAGCTGTATTTTGTGTTCTTTTCAATTTGGCAGTCTCTTACTCAATATGCAGTTTACAATGCGCTTAATTTGCTGTAAAAGACTTAACTTTTTATTTTTGCTTCTTTATATAATGTAATTGTTGTATCTGATATCATAAAAAAAACAAACAAAAAAAACTTACTGGAAAGTTTTGGCACCTTGACATTCTGGAGAACTTTATTTTATTTGTTCCAGAATTGTAATAAATGACTAATGCCTCAAGACTGACCATCATACTCAAGTGAATTCCACCAAAAACTATGACCCACAGGTGGATGATTGTTTACTGTTAGACTAATACCAAAAATATTTTGGGAAGGATTATAAACATCCTTTATATATAGAAAACACATTCCCTGAAGCTAAGAGTGAACTGGCTATCTGGGAAGTCTAGCAATAAAGAAACAACAGAATTCATTTGGGACATTGAAATAACACCACATCAGAGAGAACTCATCCTTCAGCTTAATCACAGAAAAGCACTATACAAACCAATTTTACCTGGAGACAGAGCAATTGTTGGGCTAACAGTGAGAGTATTACTGCCATTCATTTTGCAGTGGACGGATATCACATTCAGTAAGGCTTGTAGGTATTTTTCCTGTTCTATACTGCTTGAAGATTCTAAAGAAGCAGGAGCTAGAGGCACAAGAAGAATGGAACACATTAAAATACAAAAATACAATTTATAAATACACAGAATAGCAAAATAAAAGGCTTCTTGTGTAAAGCAGAGCATTGAAAATGTCATCGTTTGTCTCTGAAAGGTTCAAAAAGCTTTTCTTTTGATGACAAAGAATGTTCAGCAGTTCATCACCTGGCTGCAGAGCAGGACTCAGCAATATTCTCTTCCACATAGAGCTGAACTTCTGAAACCTCATGGTCACTACTTAAAATCCACCATTGGCCAGTGATCAAAACAAACAGTGAAGATAATGCAGCATTCCCTTCACTCTCTAAAGGAAAAGTAACATTTCTAAGTTTGTGCTACTTGTCAGCAATTTCAGCCTTTTAAACCAATGTGCAGGCAACAACAGACAGAACTGTTTCTTCGACAAAAGTAAGTTGAAACCATACTCAAGAAGCTCTTCCTCATTCAGAAAGGGAAGGTTACTCACCTGTACCTGGAGGTTCCTTGAGATACAGTGCCCATTCAGTGAAGTTCACGTGTACCAGACACCAGTGTTCATACACTCTGCTGTATTTAGAGACATCAAGGGACACAATCCACATGTCCCTTAGGTACCCTATCCCCAGAATCTGACCACTTCAAAGGATTACAGAAGAGAGGAAAGAGGATGGACAGGGCATGCACACCTGGATTATACACCTTAAGGGGTTTCCAGTGAGGAAAAGTAACACTCCTGTTCCCCAGTGACAGTCCACCTGCTCCTTCACCAGCTCACCAGCAGGTAACTTCTGGAAGTGTCTTCCCACATGTTTGGATAACTTGTAGGAGGGGAGGATGCACTGTTGAGAGTATCACAATTCCTTCTCTGAAAACCCCTAACAACAAGAATGTTGTTTCAGATGACCACAGATCTCAGAAACAGAATCATTTTCCAGTTGTTAACAATCATAGAATCACAGAATGAGCCGGGTTGGAAAGGACCTCCAAGATCATCAAGTTCAACCAAGATCCAACCAAGATCCAACACTGCCATGGTTACCGGACCATGGCACTAAGTGCCACATCCATTCTCATCTTAAAAACCTCCAGGGACAGAGAATCCACCACTTCCCTGGGCAGCCCATTCCGATGCCTGATTACCCTCTCTGTAAAGAATTTCTTCCTAAAATCCAACCTAAACCTCCCCTGGCAGAGCTTAAGACCATGCCCTCTTCCTTAATTTGCTGGAGACATGGAAAAGGACCACTTCAGAGAGAGAGAGAGAGAAGTGGCTCCAAAAGACCGGATGAAAGCAAAGCCAGAGAGGAAACAGAGAGTTTAGAAACAGAGGGCAGAGGAAGAAAGAGCAAGATGAGAAGGTATGATGCTTTGAAAAAGTACTGAAGTTAAGCAGACAGTCCACTTAAGACCATCTCAAAACTTAAGAAACAATTAGCAAAACACAGAACCAAGGAAAAAAAGCCTTGAAAATAAGAAAAATAAAAAAAGCCCTACACCCATTATACCCAGATGCAAGGACTTTAAGGAAGGAAAGGAGACAGATGAAGGTCAGGTCTTAGGCCATACTACAACAACCAAGAAAGTGTCCAGCATCAGTAAGTCAGGGTTTTTTTCAAATGACAAACAAAATTTGTGGAATTCTTGTTTATTGCAGCCACCTCTGGACTCACTAAAGGACAAAAATTTCATAGCTCCTTAAGAAGAATTTGGTATCTTGACCACAAGAGCCAAGATTTGGAATAAGAGATAGAGTCAAAGAATTTGCTTGAACACATTTTGACAAACCACCAGGGTAACTTGTAAACTTGTAACTTGTTTTCTCCTATGATGATCCAATCATACTCTATGCTGGAGACTAATAGTAATGTAATTAGCTGGAGGTGGCAAAAGAAATTTCATGATAGCCCTGGTAAAATTAGTGTCTGAACTGAAAGTACAATTAGGAAGTGATTAGACAACGTACATGCTGTTTCTGCCTAACCAAGTGGAAACAGCTTCAAGAGGAACATTATTTTCTCTTCAATTCCTAAGTCTGGAATGATCTCTGGGTCTCCTAGTCCTTGAAACAACGCCACAAAAAGTCAATTTAGGTCTAAACAATTTAGTTAAGTGAAAGGAAATGAAAGTCTAAATGAAAGGATGATGTCCATACCCATGTTACTTACGAAGTCTTCTTCTCTGAAGAGTATTGCACGTGTTTTAGGAAAAAGATTCAGAAGACAAACAGCTTGACTTATATTATGAAAGTCTGTCACTGAACTAGGCAGATATCAGAATTAAACAAGTGAGGGCAAAAGTGTCCTTGTGAAAGATTAGAGACGGAAAATCTGCCCTTCATCCTTACCAGCAGTCATCCCATCACACTTAACAGCAGTACCAAGAGCTGAAAGACTACAGGTGACTCAAAAGCATGAACCCCCTACTGCACGGGTGAACTGAGTTTTCTGTAATATGACTGATCTTTTAAGTGTTGTATCATGAAGGTTATTACAGCAAAATGGATTTAAGTATTTTCCATTTTCCAGGAAAGAAATGCACTGCTTAGCAATACACTAAGACTGCCTCGCTGCTAATATCTGCTCTATTAAGCCTGGTTGCAGGTTGCTCCTAATAGTCAATAATGCAGCCTGTACCAAGATAACTGTTCTCTTGCATGGTGTTCCTACACACAAGAAACATAAATGGTTTTCCTACAGGGCAGCTGACCAAGATGTTGTAATTCAGGTGTAGAATGTTTAGAACAACATTAGAAGTTTAGAACTACAATGCTCTGCAACGAAATTCCCAGAAAGGTCAAAGTGTATTTCAGAAACCGACTTTCATGTATCAAAGCAACTTTTCAAAAGACCTGTACACTCTCCATCTCATATGCAAACATCTGTTAATAATCCTTTTAATATAATTCTGTTGCACACATAGTTTAGTTCCAGACAGAAATTCAGTGCTGTGCATAATTTCTCTAAAAAATATGTTCTGTGCTTCTCATGTAACACATTGATCTCCAACTATGCTTTGAAAACTTAAGCTTAACACACCACATAATAGGAAATCACAAAAATGTTCATTGAATTCCAGCAGGTCTTTGTTTCTGTGTATCAATCCAGCTAAAAATCAATCCTAATAAAAATCTGCTCCTATGAAATCTCTGCTTAGGAAGGTGTGAATCTGTCAGCTTGAATTTAACTTCAGATTATCACTGCCCTCTTAGCTTGCATCATAATGCGTTTTTCAATAGAAACTTTCCTTCATTGTACACAACTTCTACTGAGGCAAAAACACGCACCTGTGTATAACTACCTTTGTTGATCAGTTTTGTTTCACCAAGCTTCAACTTCATCATGAATAAAATAATTACCCTATAAATATTTTCCATTTTCCGTGCAGCACATTCCAGAGGAGAGTCTCCACTTTTTTTCCACATTTGAAAACAAACAGTAACTCCAGAAGCAAGGATCTGTCATGTAGTTATTGTCAATCAGTTTACCTACTGCCTAATATTCTGCTGGAAGTGTGGCAATGGCAATATAAAAGACCATAAAATTTAAAAAAGAATCACCTACAAAAGCAATAAGATCACACACAGGAAACATGTTTTATTGGGTCAGGCTTTGAAGATTTTGTTTTCGAAGGCTCCCCTACTCCCATGCACACAGAAATGATAGCTACTACAGAAAACATGGAACTGTTTGTCTTTATATAATTTCAAGACTATTCTTGCACATTTTTTTTCTAATTTATTCTATCTATACCAGGTTAAAGATGCTTAGCCAGTATTTCAGCTAAGACAACTGGTATTAAATCAGTGTAAGACTAACCTTTGAATTGCCATGCTTAGGACTCACACCACAAGCCTGTGGAAGAACTGGTGTAGCCATTAGCTTTGGCAGCTGCTGTGTTAACTACTGGTAGTACTGATACATTTCATTAATCCTTTCAACAAAAATATATTATATATATTTCAATTCATTACCTTGCTCATCACTCCAACCAAAAAATGCCCCCACAAAACATGGAAGAGGTACACTGAATCCATGCTATAGCAATGGATATTCAGCAGATAATTATTGATTCATAAATTACTGTTAATAGCCAGTCCAGACGCTGTCTAACGTAAAAAAGCATTTTTCTAATAGCTCTGAAATCATGAGATTTTTAAGGTGCACTTGATATAGACAGAATAAACTTTAGTAAAGTCAGGCCTTTTAATTATGCTTTAGTCATAACTGGGGAGAAACATAAACATTAACAGGACAGAGGGATTCCTTTGCTCCCTTAAAGAGTTCCTGGTATTCCAATTCTATCCTACAAATCCTTTTTCTCAAAAAAGAAAAATTATGGCCTAATCCTTGAATAATTTCTAAAAAACTATTGGTTTGATTACAGAAAATACCGACTCTCATTCTTGGCACGAAATTAACTCTGAAAAAATTATCAGCATATGAAATGGAAATCCAGGCAGTCATAATAAGTATCCTAAACCCTGCCTGTGAATAATGAAATTCAAATAATGTTCTTTCCAAAATTAATGCTGCCCTAATATTATATTCTGGAAAACTAACTATTCTGATAAATCTTGTGTTGGTCCAGTCTTGATCACACAAAGGGAGAGATTTACTTAATGCAAAGACTCCAACTAGAATCTTTCAAGTCTATGTTTTATAAAAGAAAGAAATTAATCTAGTATTACAATGAAAAACATGAGAAAAATCAAATAGACAATGGTATCTACAATATTTTAATTAGTCCTCTATTAAAAGGGACATCATACACTCACTACATAAACCAGTGCAACGGAAAAAGGCCGTTTAAGGGAAACAGGAGAAGTTTGCATTGTACTTAAGAGATACCAGATTTTACTGAAGGCTTTTGGTATGTCCAAATTATTCACTGACATTTTTGAACCACTTTTATACCACTCAGGATGTGCTTCTTGACATACAGTAATTAATAGTATCGGATAACCACTCATATCCCAAGGCTTCTGATTCAATGGAATCACTGATTTCCTCTAGAAAAGTAAGCATTGCCACAAAAAATTCCTCGTAGAGAAAGCCTGGCTGCATCGGCTCACCTGTGGGATGTGTGTTTTGCGATTTGAAGAGGCCCACGACACTTTTGCCATGAAAGCCCCCAGCCCTTAGCAGAAGAGTGCTGTTTTTGGTGTGCTTCCAACAGACCACGGGCAGGCGGTTGTGCCGGTAACAGCGAGCCACTCTCTGCAGGCTGCTGTCCTGGACAGACTGGGGGACCACCAGCAGCCCAGGGTAACTGCATGGATAAGAACGAGGAAAAAGAATTGAACAACAATTCAAATGGCTCCTGGCAGAAAAATACCCCCAAAAAACAACAAAATAACCCAAAAATTACAAGCTGAAAATACATCTTAATGAAAAGATGCCTTAACTGTTGGAATGATTTTTATTTACTAAGTAATTTTTAGTTCAATCCCAGCTAATACATTAGTTTGTAAAGCAAACTGCATTTTAAGTAGAACTTGAATTATGAAAAAATTTAAAGACTATCACTACTAGTCACTTTCCATTTAAGATTACATTTTATTTGGCAGAATTTTTCTTCTTAGTGTATCTCTTATCTGCCACTGTAACGAAGCCGTGTTTTTAAGCATGACAGAAACCAGAATTTTGAGACATGCAAATGAGGCAGTTGTTTTGTTTTCACATTTGTATATGAAATATGAGAATTGAAAGGAAAGAATGTTAGATTGCCTAAAGCATCACAATGAAAACAATAGTTTTTGGTTTATGGCAAAATACATTTAAATTTTACAGTCAGATTCCTTGGAACACTGAAACCGTTTGTGTACTTTGAGAAACACTAAAATACATGGGGAGATTAGGAAATTCACTGATGTAATACCTTTAAAGGTGGAAACCTTAGCAAGACTGTAGTTGTGTTCATGTTAGTGAAAGAAAGATTCAAGGAATATGAAATATTATTTTCTATCTCCTCAAAAAACAAATCAATTTAAGTGCCAATTTCATATGTTAAGAAGAAACTAAGAGGAGACACAGGGAACTGTTACTGCTTACTAAACAACTTTGTTCCTCTGTAAGATAAACTCTTCCTGTAAATTCAATTCTCTAACATTTGCTGAACTGAGCTCGGACAAAATAAGTGAACGTGATATTTACAGTCAAACTTCTTAAAACGCAGTAACCAAACTAATACAGCAGTAGATTAGTGTTTATATCCTGAGATTTTTAATCCATTCAGATATTAATTATCTTTTAAAAAAACAGCCCTATGGAGTATTAAACCCCAGTGGTTTTAGGGGAGGAAAGAATGATCAATGCATAATGAAAATGCAGAGATTTAATAAGTTTATCTGTGCTGTACTCAATGGTTATTAAACAAAAACAGTACTTTAGATAAGTCATAAAACAAGAAAGGATCTAGCATTTTTCTTCTGTTCCCCTCTTCCATGAAGAACTGGTGATTCCATTGTCCATAATGAAAGCAATGACTAGTCAAAACTGGCTTTAGAGAATGCAAATGTCTTCTGATATGACCCATGCAGATATGCTTTTGTATTAAAAAGAATCTTTGTGGGCCATGGTAGTAAACTACATCAGCTTTTACAACAAAAAGAGGAGTTAGTAACATTCATGTGCTAAAACACAGTATGTGACTTTCAGCAATGACAAACTTTGAAAGTAGATACTTTCATGACTTTATTTTTACATGTATTTTTAAATTTGAAGACAATATTTATTTATAATCCTTTCTGAGGCTTGCTTTTTTATTTAGGAACAGAATAGACTTTAAATGTAAATATATTTGTGCAAGTATACATATCCATGTCTCTACTTTCAACTCCTTAACTGCGTTGGTAAACTCACCTCCTGCAAAGAGAATACATCCTGTTCAGTGCAGTTATTCTTAAGTATTCTGTTTTTGAGCGAGAAGAGTTAGTGCTGATGGTGCCCAGTCCCAAACGCTGGTAGTCTCTGAAACAGGCTCTTTCTACTAATTGCT
Organism: Oxyruncus cristatus; assembly: GCA_013399855.1. Classification (NCBI taxonomy): domain Eukaryota; kingdom Metazoa; phylum Chordata; class Aves; order Passeriformes; family Cotingidae; genus Oxyruncus; species Oxyruncus cristatus. The sequence goes on along the minus strand of VXAY01001460.1, from coordinate 154,192 downwards.
CCATTGTTGATTTTTCTGATGCTTTCAGGGTACCGCCCGTGTGCATCTCGCTGTCGTCTGAAACTAAAGTTGAAAATCTTGAGGAGTTTGCGACAGGGGAGAGCAGAAAACAGTGCCACTGGCACTTTTTACACAGAAAACAGCGCCACTTTCTTCTAAACAAAATATTATTCTGTCTTACTCTCAAGTGGCACTGACAAGTGCCAAGAACTAACACATACAAACCACAGTTCCTAAAATTCATAAACAATAAAATAGTATCTTAGTCAGGAAACCTGACTATACAGTGCTTGTGACTGGCATGGCCGACATCTCTTTTGCTAAAATCCTGGAAAAAGTCATCTCACAAGCTGATTTGAACCGAAGACAGATAATCTTTTAATGCAAATTTACAAATTCTTTATGAATTCTTTACGAATTCACTACACATTCAAGATAAAAATGAACCACACAATTCTCTTTTTTTTTGAACTATCTTCAAAAGAGGTATGATCTCTTAAAGGCTTGTTTCAACTTAAAACATGTTCCAGTGTTCTAATTTCATAACAGAGGACTGTTGGTTTCTTAATGCCTCCGTTTCAATGTCAAACAGCAGCTTCCTTCAGCTGTGCTCATCAGCCGCCCTTCCCAAAGCAGAAAAATCTTTAACCATGAGCGATAAAAAACTATGTCACAAGTTCAAACTACTCTGAAATTCAAGTCAAGCAAGGTCTTCGTACAAAACCTGTCACCTGCCTGTTAGTGAAACTTTTCAGCTATTTCCAAATACTTCTGGAAGCAAATTTACTGCTCACAGCACATATCAGTTACTTGCTCCCACCTCAAGCACTGAAATACGTGCTTATGAGAAGTATTTCTTCAAGAATGATGCCCTAGAAAGTATAAAAGGATTTAAATTTAAAATAGCACTTTATAAAACTGGAAATTAAAACTATTTAAAAAAAGGAAAATTATGATAAAATTTTACTGGCAATAGACAACATTCAGAATTTACAGTAGTACCTATACAATTTTTTTTTCTGTGCATCTTAGCATAAAAGCTGAATGAGTCATGTTTTTTACCCTTCCAGCTCATCAAACAAAATCAAAAATTCTCAACTTGATCTAAATAACAGAGTTTAATACTGTGGTTATTTAAATATTTAAACTANCTATATCTATATAATTGTAATTATATCTATATAATTATATAGATATAATAAATATATATAATATAAACTATATTTAACTATTATATATATTAAACTACATTTAACTATTTAAACTATAAAGTGTACTAATGAGAAAATTAAATGATGTTTAGAAATAATTTTATTTTTGGTCATACAGAAACTTGGTATTTAACAGATTTCAATGGAAAGCTGTAACTGACTCATAAGATGAGGTTGCATTTTTTTGAAATACTTTTTTCTAAAAGTACTTTTCTCTCATGAAAGCAGGTAAACTGGCGATCAGAGTTTGCAAAACATTTTCCTGTGCATAAAAAGCTAGAGATAAGAGCTCATATCAATGCCCTTAACCTGGAGAGACAACAAAATATCTTCAACATGATCTGACTTTGAAAAGACGAGGGATAAACCCTCTATTTTACTGCTCTTGAGAAATGACTATTTGCAAAAGCAGGCTTTGCAGTCTCTTATTTTATTGAACACACCAGTATGATCATCTATAGGAAACAGAATTTAGTAGTGATTTAGAGATGAGAAACTCTGAAAATAAAATGATAAGGAGGAATTGGAGGGAAGTTAGGTGTTCACTGGAAACAAATAACAACTACAGTGTCCAGTTTTGGAAATCATGTCACAAGTTACATGTGGACCAGTTTAAGGAGTCTGAGAAACAGCAATGAAGACGATCATAAGTCTATCAAGACTAATAAACAAAGAACTGAAAGAAAGAACTCTGGATATTTAACATCCAGAAAAGAACAGAGAAATATTACAATAAACCATAAATACATTAAACTGCAATCAGAATGAAGGAATTCATCTCTTCTATATGTATACAGAGGCAGAGTAAGAAATGAAGGCTTTAAATTGCAGCAAGATGACGTTTAGTACTGAATATCAGAAAGTTGCTTGTTTATCTCCAGCATTAAGGATGGTTGTATGATCTGCCTAGAGTTGTGAAAACTTCACCTTCAAAAGCTTCTAAGAAAAAGTTAGGTAGACACCTACAAGGAACAGTTCACATATGTTGATCTTGCCCTGAGGCAGAGAGATGGACTAGTTGACCTCTTGAAGTTCCTTCCAACCCTACCTTTAACATTTCTTTTTTAAGACAATGCATCACCTGCTGCAGACAGTTCCCATTTGACTCATTGGTAAAGCTGCATAGTTTCCCATACTTCAGCTTTTGAGACTTGCAAACAAGTCAAAAACAAAGTCAAAAACACAGCAGTCAAGATAAAAGACATTGCAGTGATTACTTCCTACAGCTATTTGTACTCTGTCTGAAGCAAAGAGTCACCACTGTTGTCAGCTGACTGTACCTGATGTGCTAGTGCTGCATGGAGAGAAAAGCAAACTGTTATTAGCCCTTGGTCACCTTACACATTCCCAGCCAAAACATCTGGAAAACAGCAGGCCTGAAGACTCACAATAATTTATACTTTTACATCTTTGTGAGGGGAGGAAAAAAGTGACTATGCACTCAAGTTTATATAACACCTGTGTTCATGGAAGAACACGGTTGTTTTGTGCATCAGCAATGCAAAAACTTACAATTTCTTCATCGTCAAGGGCAGTCTGAGTACATAGGTTTGACTGTGCTTTGTGCCTCTGGGTGAAGGACACAAAATCACCCCCAAATCACCCAGGTATGGCCTGCAGGATTGCTTCTGACCCAAAGAATCTGCACCATCAGAACTCACGCTAACTCAGCCCTTAAGGAAGATGCCGGAAATTCAATTAAGAAAGTTAATTTTTCAGCACTGTAAAGACATTCTGTGTTTTCTAAATCTTTCTTTTTGCCTTTTTCTCACCACTGCATCTGGAATGAAAGAAGAGAATCAATATTTTTCAGCTCGACTGGAATGGCTTTCTTCCATTTCAGAGAGAACAGAGACGGTGCTTTAGTCCTGCTTTGGACAACTTTCACACATCTGCTCATAAGTCACATATTCAAAAAGAAAATTTGGTTTGGTTGATGTTTTGAAGAAATTATCAGTGTTTGATAAACACTTAATTATCTGAGATGCTAATTTTTTAAAAAAGAAAGAATGGTATGACAAAACAACACCTGTTTATGTACAGGAGAATCTGGTTCCCTCTAGTGGTTTATTATAAATTAGCAGTGGTCCAGATAAGGATATATTGACAGCAGCACATGGAAAGATAAGATTTTCGAGAAAGTCAAACTCCACACCATGACACAAACAGCACAAAGTGCCCCAATCCCTTTCTACCTTCTGCCCCAAATCCTTCCAACCAAAATTTTGGAAAGTGGTATATTCAGTAGCAATGACTTCTGCTGCTTTCAGAAATCACGTCAGTTCCACATCCACAAAAGCCTCCAATAATGTTTGCTCATTCCTGCATCTCACCAGTTACTGCTTCCTCACTGGAGACTAATTGCAGATGTCAGATGTTTAAAGATAAATGGAGGCTACAGCATGCTTCTGTGCTGTTTCATCTACTCTAGCATGATGCAAAAAAAATGACCGAAAAGATACTATATCTAAATAGTTTGATAATTAAAAAATAATCTCATACTTCACCATACCACTGAATTAAGTCAACTTCCTCTTCTGCCTCGTCATTGCAAAAGAGAACACTCGCTAAATGTACAGATTTGAAACCCTTCTCTTTCTTGCCTAGGAAGACTCTTCAATTTCATTTTGAAAACATTTCTTATTCAACGGACCGGAAAGGAAGCATGAGAGGACAGACTTATTAACCAACATGGAAAAAAGTATTTTTCTGTTACCAGAGATATCATCATCTTCATTCCAGCCTGGGCGATTCCCTCTTTCTTCCACTATGGTGCCTGTCTTCTTCTTTAATAAATACTGGCGCCCAATTGTCATCTTCCCGGCACGTTTTGCTCCTTTCACAATGCTTTTTGAGAAGGTACTATGAATTCGAAGCAATAAAAATATTTAGGAAGATGATTCTCCCTAATAGCATTTACAGATTTTTATGACGAACACAAATGAAATGTATTTAATAATTTTTCACTTCATACAAAGTCAACAGTTATAAACTTCAGAAAAATGACTTCCTATACTAATTTTAAACCACAGATTTTATTACTTTGAGATAAATGTGTGTTTATTGTGTCTAATGGCAATGAATAAGCAGATATCATCTTTCTTTAGGTATTTTTATTTTGCTAGCAATGTGATAAATCTAAAAAGTTGACAAAGTAAAGGCAGGAAAGATAGAAATTACGTTAAACTTTTAGGATTTCATGAATACCTTGGGATTATACTTTTCTGTGTCAACAATGCAATAATCAATAGAGAATCACAGGACCTACCACTCTGGAATACACTAATGATGCAGCTGGTCCAGTAAAATTAATGCATAATATAAAACTTAAAAGCAGACCCAAAGCCCAAACTCTAAATTAAAACCCACCAGAGCAAATACACAGGGTAAAATTAATTCTAATCCAGATTAGGCTGTTAACCTATAATACACAATAAATCTTGTTTCCATGTTGGCACAGGTCGCAGACCTCAAGATGCTACTTGTATTTCCAAAATATAAGTATGTTTTAAAATGCAGTAAGATACCCAAACCTACCACTTCAAGAAATTTAGATAAATAGTCTAATTCCTATACCAAGTAAACATCTGTATCATACTAATCTACCTCTTATTCAGGAAATATAAAGAGATGCAGAATAGCAATTATTTTGACATTCCTGAAAAGCGATCCACATTTGTGCAAAGCTCTCAGGTTGTTCAATGTGTTTGACTAATACAAAGCAAGAACATCAGCAATAAAAGAAGCAGAAGGACTGTACCGGAATGAAGTGTTCTTTTCTTTCTGTTTTGGTAAAATTATCTGCGGCGCTGTTTGCCCAGCTGCGAATGCAAAAGTGCTGAAGATGGACTGGGGATAACGGAACTTCATCAACTGTTTCTTAAATATTTCCACCACTTCGGGACTTACTTCTTCATCAAATGCCACTTTAATTAACTGTATATTAAAGATATGACATGTTAGAAACTGGAAAAAAAAATAAATACAGAATTACCAAAATGAAAAGATTCTAAAATACGTTAGCAAAGTTTTCATACTTAGGCAGTACTATGCCTATTCAGAAAATACAAATGTATGTACATACATCTTATTTATTTTGAGGGATATTACACATTTTAATAATTTTTTATTTACTTTTTAAATTTATGCCCTAATACTAAGGTATTTTCACTAAGAAGCATCTGGAATTCTCATAATATCAAATACAAAATATTTTGGTAAATCCAAGTAGTAGTGCTGGCACTAAGATGGCTGCAACAGTTCAAATAGTGGTCACATGGGACAGCTTAGCTCAGAAATATTCTGCCAGCTCTGCCTCTGTACTGGGAACTAAGGTTGGTAATGCACTTCAAAGACTCACCAAGCCAGTGATTTCAGCATTCATGTCACAACCATTATATTTCTATTACTCAGACAGTCCAATTTTTGCCTCACCTTGCAAACTACACAAAACTGCTCCTAACAAAAATGTGATCATGAAATCTGGTCCTTAAAAAGGAAATAACCTTGTGCTGTTCAACACTGTTCCATCCACTTGACTAAAAACGCTTTTTTGAAAAGTCTGGGGAAAAAAGAAAACCCCATCCAATCATCCTCATCCAAAAGGAAGACAGTCAACAATTCAGGGAAAAAAAAAAAAAAGAGACAGAAAATACGGAATCCATAAAAAGGCCCAAAAGAACTTCAAGAATGCAGAAAAAGCAAACAAAGAAACATCCTCGAGCTTTACTTTTGAGCGCATACCTAGACACCTTTTGAATGTCTTTTGCTTGCCATCTAGAAGGTGGATTTCATCCTTGCCTTTCTAATTTTACTTGTTTTGTAAATACTTTCCAAATGACTAATAACCCTGTTGTTCTAGGACCTCCTTGAAAGGAGCTCTTCACTCCTTTGGAGTAACACTGATCTGAAGTTTTAAAGAGATTAAATAGCATAACTGCACACAAAACCATCCGAAAAATCATTATTAATAAACAAAGAGGAGGGGCTATTTCATACTGCACTCAACTCTGGCTCTTACATAGGGAACAGAGAGTAAACTGTTTGCTGATTGTTTTTGTTCTCCTAACCTAATACAAAACTATGCTAAACAAAAGCAAAGATAACGTTTGACCTGAATCCAGCACTAAAAACACTCTGTCTGTATTTATCACATCGTTGAAACATGCTAAGTATTCTGGTAAAAAGATTTCTGGAAAATAAAAGTCCTCTCAAAAGTCCACAAGAACAACACTTTTTTGCTTATTTTACTCACTTGCATTCCTAATCTTATGCTCTTGAATAAGATATTGAAGTATGATTAGCTAAATAATATCTGTTATTGTAAGGAATTAGTAAAATGCTGATGACCTAGGTTGTTACGTTTTCAAATGTTAGAGTTACTGTTCTCAATGAAAATATACTTCTGCAGTCAGTCAACCCAACAAAGTATTTCATATCTTAAGCACTGCATTCTACTTTCAGTCCAGGATATAAAATTCTTTGCTTTCAACTTTCAATCTCTTAGGGTAGGACCACAGCTAATATCCCCATCAAGCGGAAGAATTCGGGGAAGACTTCAGGATTCCTAAATTCTTAGAAGTCTATCTCTGTCAACTGCCCTGCAGTACACGCTTCTGTTGAACACACTGAGGGGGATCCTACAGATGGGAAAATTCCAGGATCTGTGCCAGTCACACAGAGGCTCCCTGGTTCTGGCCAATGTGTCTACTCTAAAGATTCCTGGAAGTGCAGCTTCCATGTGTGACATACCATGACTTTCTGTCATGGATTTTAACAGAGAGCTGGTAAAGTGTCAAGTGTTGAGAAGAAAGTAATACTTATAGCTTTTCCATATTCATTCCATGTAGCTGCAGGAGAGAGAAAGCCTGTTTCCACTGGTCTGCCTAGGCCTCTACTCACATGAAGATATTTTGGACCCAAAGCAGCCCCTTACTGGATCCAAAACAGACAGGTGAGGAAAGCAGTGAAAGAAATCCAATGTGGCAATGGTAACCCTCTGTAAATATCAACTGGACCAAGAAAGGCCAAGGTTTCTGTGAGGACTGCCTTCTCTCTTGACTTTGCAGGGCAGAAAACTGGACTCTTCCCAAACAGCAGGACAAAGAGCTGCTCCGAAGTCTATTGAGCTGACTGTGCAGCCACATAAATTTTTACAAAACTTCCTTTTACCTGAAAGGTAGCTGAACTGATCTGCAGTCCTTCCTGCATACTCTGCTGCAGCTGGTTCTGGATACTGATCTTCTTCTCCTTCGTAACAGATGCAATAGGAAAGCTCCGGATCACCGTCTGCTCTCCAACTGAGGACCACAACACACAGACACGGAGAGTCACAGAGTCAGATCTGCCTTGGTCACGTTGTAATTTGAATAGATAGGAATGAGTAAGTACTAAGCAACATGAACATAATGGCAGAGACTTAATTTCAGGCAAAATACCCGAAAAGCTGGCAAATTTCTAAAGCATTATTTGTAATCTGAATTTCTGCTTAATTTCAGCTGCGATGATTAGAAAAATAGTCTCTGTCCTTCCGAGTCTTTCTACACGATGGAAGTGCACCCCTAAAATCTAGGTTGGTAGGGGTTAAATAAACAATTTCAAGCTTATTCAAATTTCATATTGCATCATGCAACTTATAAACAAGAAATGGTATACACTGATATCTTTACATCTGACCACAAACTTTCCACAATAAATTTATACTTCTGAACGACAACCTGCTTAGAAATGGCAGATGTCAGAACATGAAAATTTATCACTTAGAAGAGCTACTTCCATTACACATTAAAAAAAATACTGCGTTTACAAGCAATAATTTTAGATTGAATACTAACACACGAATATTTTTCCTTTAACTTGCTTCCAATGCCTGAAAACAAAAAATTTATCGAAACCTAGGAGTAATGGAAGGTGCAGATCTCACATGGAGTCTATGTCCTCTCTTAGTGGTGAAGAAGCTTACAAATATTGCTGTGCAAAGCAGCAATATTAAACCAGCCTTACAGGTGGAACAGAGATATAAAGATACAAGCATTTTGTCCATTCTAAAGTCTATGAAAATTACTAAAGTATGATCAGAAATGTTCCTGTTTTCTGTCTCCAATTTTAGGTAGTCCATAAAAGCCCATGATGCCATGTGACAGCTACTGAAGTTTCCTTTAAGACATGTATAATTGATTTTATGTTACATAAATTGCTGAAGACAGAACTCTAAATATCTACCAATACACAGGAATAAACAAACCTTTAGCATCTGAAGAAGGAAGCCGCAGTTAAGTGCAAAATCAAAACCAATCATTGTCATATTTAGTGATAAAAACATGTATTAAGAAATTATTCTGATCTAACATACATGAAAGATTATACTGTGAGGTATGTGCATTTTGATGTTGATGCCTGAATAGGTGGACAGGCCAGCTCAAAAGCCTCCCTATCCTGAAGGATCACAATTATAACTGTTTGGATTTTCTTACCCAGTTGATCGTGAGGAGTGCCTTTAAATATGATTCTGTAAGTGGTAAGGAACAAAGCTCCTTCAGCAGGGAGGATATGAGGACCTCCAAGCAGTCCTCCTGTAGCTTCCTCTCTGCCGTCAGGATCCAGCAGCACACGGAGACCTTCACAAACAAATTCTTCTCCTGGCAGTAAAGTCGGTCGTAGAATTTTGGGCTGATGCAAATAAATGAAATGTGTAAGTGTAATGGCAGTATCAGTGTCATACCTCAGTCTAGTTACAATATCTGGTTTTAAAAGCTTCAAAACAAAATTATTATGAGACTGAGTCCAAAGAAGGGAGATGGAGTTTGGACTCAACTAAGAGAAATGGGTCTCAAAAAGCAGTGGGCATGCAATAGCTTGTTTATGATCAGAGATTTGGCTCTAGTAGTTTCATATTTCATGAGACCAAAGCCAAGCACTTTATTTATCACTGCTGGAAATTTTCTTTTAATGTTTTGATGTCTCCTCCTAACATAGTGAGAGGAAAAAAAGATTACTAAATTGCATGATTCTAATACTTGTAAGGAATACAAATATGTTTCATAACACTTGCCTTCTGTATTGGTGGAAGCCGCCTACTCTCACGATGGACAGCCTCCAGAGTCTCTATGTGCATTGCTACGATGCCTGGAAAGCAGTAATACCATAAGTGAAGTCCCACACAATGTGAAAAAGAAAGCTGTAATCTAATTAAAACTCTGATCCTCTGAAATTCTCAAATTAAAACATCAAGGGAATAATTATCTAAAATTCAACAGCAATTACAGCCTGGAAAAGAAATCTAACCTCCTGTCATAACTGAAAGTAACTGAAACTAAAAAGTGCATTTGTCTCACTAGGAAAAAAAAAAAAGAAAGAGTACAAACCACCTTTTTGTCACAATTCCTACCTGGTATCATGCAATGCAGCCCCTTGATGTGATCCTGGGTAACTCCACTTTCTGTGCAGACCTTGTCAATAAACCTGGTGATGAAGCGCACAACAGCATTTGCAACGTCGTTGTTCTCCGAGTCCTCAAATCCACTCTCAGTGTCATAACTCTCTGCAACACTGCCTGCAATACTACAGGCATAAATAAAAGCAACGTCAGGTGTGAAAAATTCAGCTGTTCACGCACATATGATACCTGGCTGGACAAAGACAAGCTGTGGGGTTTTCCTCTAGTTACAATTCACAAACCTTGCTAAAAGCACATGGTGGTACCTCAACTACTTTGCACTTTCACTGCATTAACAATGTCTAAACTTCATGGATGATGACAGAGGAGAACTTTCCCTCCGTGAGCCCAGTGCAAAGAGGCCCACAAGAGAAAACAGCTTTTTGGAAGTGAGCTCTACGTCTTCTCTTCATAAAGTCAAGCACAGCATTTACAACCCATGGTAAAGAAATATCCAGTTATACAGAGAAAGATCCATTAAATGCATATTTTGGTTGCAGAGCAAAGGAACCAAAATCTAAAAAGACATAGGAAAAGTTTTTTGCGCATCAGGTAAGCAAGCAAGTCAGTGGTAGAGGTACTTTGAACATCTAAAAATGCCTCCCATAATAACATTAAGGGCCAGACTCATAGATTGCAACATACACCACAACCACATACAACTCACAGGCATACTGAGCATGCCTGAGATTAGGGGTGTTTAGTCAGCAGAAATCAGTAAGTCCATGGGGAGTTTTGGGCTGATAGCCTTTTACTTGATATCAGGGTTTTCACATGGTGTTCTGTGATTTTATCAGGTGGGAATTTTGTACAGATAGGTGATAATGAAGACAACAAACAGAGAGGGAGGAAGACTGATTATGAAATGTCCTGGATCTGCATGCTAGGGAACATAACTGATGCTGTACTCCTCCTGTTTCCTTAGTAATTTAACCTTCGCCATTGTGGTTTAGCCCTCTTGCTTTTTGTGGCCTCAGTGCCTTTCCTCCTTGCAGCTGTTGCACAGAAATTGTAATTTTATGGATGCTATACAAATGGTTTCTTGATTTTAGGTTCATACACAGGGGTTTTTTTCCAAGTCACATAAAAACTAACAGAGTGGTTTTGGGGCTGCTGTTTTCTTTCTCACCATATCCTGTGTTTGTCTTCAACATCAATACAACTTTTATGTTCCTTTAAATGGTGGTAAATTACTCCAGATAAGGTTCTGTTATTCAACATATTGGACTTCTGCTTCCCTAAACTAATGAACTTGAAAAGAAGTGAAGATAATCTGAATACTCTGGTATTTAGAATAAGCCCTAAAAGCTAAGACCACTCTGCAAACTGTGGCCCATCCTGACTTATGAGCACTGACCTTGCACACCCACCTGTTTGTGACAATGCTGTTGCTTCCGCTCTCCCAGTCACCAGTGGCTGAAGTTCTCAGCAACTTGTTCTTACTCGTGTCCAGTGGTACCAGCAGATAGACCATGAGGTTGGCAAAATGAATGGCCTGACTGAAAACTGTGCTTTCCTCATTCTGGACTAGCTCCTGCTGCGTCTGTTTATTAAGAGTTGGCCACAATCGCAACTGCTCGGCAGCCAGGTCCATTGCTGTCTTATCCTGGTCTGGGCTGGCAGAATTTTTCTCCTAGAAGACATACAGAAGGAAATATAAAGACATATAAAGAAATTTAAAGAAGAAATAATAAAGCCATAACTTAAAACCCCCCAGTGTTTAGTCAGAACTTAATTTATTAAATGTCTTACTTAAATTCTTCAGTTATTTAAATGATATAGTCATTTAGAAAGGAAAAGCAAATAGCTACACTCAGTAGGGCTTAAGGAGAGTTATGATTATGGGAACTGAGCTCTGAAAGTGGTTTACTGAAATACACAAGTAGCACAATGTAGACAGATCTAAATAACATAATTTCTTTTGAGATCTTTTCTATGTCATACAATGAATGTCCTCACGTTTCTTCAGAGTGGTTTACTGACTTTAATATAGCTCCCCTCCTTAGCCTATCCACTTAGCTCACATATGAACAAGCATAAGTCAGACTGAGAAATAACATGCAGCTCATTGCCTGATCCAGGCGATATTCTCCAAATTCCTAGGATGCTCAGGTGAGAGAAGCTTTTCTATAAATAGTTCCCAGGCCAGCTGAAACATTCATGTTTTAATATGTTGGAGTCCAAGTGTAGCATTAGCTTGAAGCAACTAGGTAGATGGCACACAATCAAACTACAATACAGGAATCTGGCAGCCGATATGAGTGACCTAATGCCTGATGTTAAATTAATTAAGGACTAGATATCTTGCAAATGCTTTTTCCATACTAAGTTGAGCTAATTTTCCATATAAACACATGTGAGGGTTAAAGGAGATGCTTCCCTGTAAGTGCTACTGTTCTTCACGTTTTTCTTTACACAGTGTCAGATTGGAGGAGGTTCCCTGAACACAAACCCACAGTCCTTTTCTTGTAATCCCTGAAATTCTTCATTCTGACTACGTTTTTGGGAATAGCTCTGTCTGTTTTACTTCCTCTCTTTACAACACTGTATACTTTGGGTAGCATACACTTTTCAGTCACATCGTTGACAATGATATTTTCGTAAAAGAAGAGAGATTACAAGTGGCTCTTCTCTATATGTATGTGCCCCTTAAAAAAACCCCACAATCTAATTTTAGCATGCTGCAAGGCATCCCATTATACTACTCTCAGGAAAAACATACACATTAGAGTGTGGAAAATTCTACAAAAGGTGCTTGTTTGAAAAATCATAAATGCAACATCAGATTATAATGCTTTGCAAATAAATGTACATTTTTATTATTTCTCATGTTATTGTATGCTGTGTAACATGGGGAAAATGAAAGAAAACTACATAGAATAACTTCGCTCTTTGTAACTTAGGAGACAATTAAAATGTGAATAAAAACACTACTTTAACATTTACTTTAATATATTGTCCTACCTTTTGTTTTAACTGTACTGCATGGTTGTCATCTTTGGCTGTAAGGTAAAGGGCACGAACTTGATTTTGCACGTTGCTATAAAAAGTTGTTTCCCAAAACTGTTGGTTAGTCCAGATAGGATGATCCTGTACACAGGTGTAAGCAAACTGACTAACTCCAGGTGCTAATTTCTGAAAGCAAAAAATGTGCAGAGTTGACGGATTAGTCTTTTTTTTTTAAATTTCTTTCAAATTTGAGATTTGAGTACTGAAATATAAATACATATATTCATATATATACACACAAACACATAACATCAGTTGTACAGACTGAAACATGCCACTGAGTTCTTCCAAAAAACTTCATTTGTTGCAACAGCAGAAGATTAGATAAATTGTTATCTTCAGTGTTATTTACTGTACTCTCTGACCCAAATCCAGCTTCTGAAAGTGTGCTAAATTGGGTATGTTCTTTGAAGTCACAAGGGTCTGGATCACTGTAAGGTCTCAAACAAACCCAGGATTGTTACAGCATTAGTCATTATGAATGAACCATTTTTTTCAAGTAGATCTATTTATTTAGGTTGCACTAGTCTCCCAGTGAGTTGTTTAATATTCTTGATAACCACATACAATGAAAGGAAATTTATTCAATGATCTGAATCATGAAGAATGAAATCCTTTATCATACAGTCTTACTTTTTTAAAAAAAGGTCACAAAAAAAAAAAATCTGTGTTGTATACTGCATGTAGGAAAGAAGGAGGTAATCTAAATATGTGCTTTGATTATTTCTGCAGCAGAACTGAAGAATAAAGTATATTACTGGGTGCCTCATCTAATGACTTTCACTCACAATATGACCCATACTAAACCTAGAACTTAAATTCCATTTTGATGATTATGTTGTAAACCGCTTTCCTGGAGAGCATGACTACTCCTCAATTTAATATTTGTAATTGTACCACTGTTCACAACAGCCAGTACACACAAAACTCCCTTAGCAGGCACTTGGGCATCCAAATGGAAGGCTAGGAAATTACAACTGAAAATTCTAGAGTCTGGTTTACAGATTTCTGGTTTTGCAATTCTTCAAACTGTGTTTTCCACACTATGCTCTTCCAAGTACACCATGAACTAAAAGTCCTGATCATGTGCCATGTATTCATTCCTTATCAAAGGACCTTATTCCAAGGTCCTTTCAAACTGCATGACGAGAAAATGCTTTGTGACATGCTAATGAAATTTACCCGATCTAAATGCCCCCTTGTGATCGACCACCAAAAAGTGAGCAATACATTGTTTATTTAATCATGCAGAAAATCATCAAAATTTCTTGGTAAACTGTTACGAAATCTAAACGTGTAGAAGATTCAAATTATATTAAATGTCATTTTGTTTATTCAATACGGATTGAAAGAGAAGATAGTTGGTTTGTTTAACAGAAGCCAAAGTCTCAGTTGTGGTGATGTTTTACGGCAGCTCACAGGAAACAATAACCCATCACACAGTAACAGCTCCCACACCTGATCCAGCTGTTAAATCACAGAACAGGTCTGCACAAACACCACAGCTCCTTGTAATGACTGCTGAACATCCCTTAAAAAAACCCTAAGGCATACGAAATAAACACTCATTCACATTTATATATATAAAAATATACAAATATTATATAATTACCTTACGTACTAAATATAATATATATGATTTTATATATATATGAAAATACACTATGCCAAGCCTATTAATTAGCAGGACAACTAACTGTACATGAAAATGAGTCTTTTAACACTAAAAAAAAAGAGAAAATGTTACAAAATATAAAGGAGGACTACCTCTTTCCTCTTCTAAAGCCACCTCCTTTACAGCAATCTTACTTCTGTAAGAGCAGTACACGTTGTGCATCTTTCACTTGTGGAAGATGGGTATAATGGTAGCTCAAAATATTCAGGTATGGTAATTACCACAGGCCCCACAGAATGGATTTGGCCCAATCATTCACCTAATTAAAAATCCAGATGCATAAAAACCTGTGTTACAGAGGAACGGGGATGATGGGGAAATCGTGGAAGATAAATATGGACAACGTATCTCAAAAGCCATACCATGACTTTTACTTTGTTTTATTCTCTGTTTTTTTTCACTGGCAGTAATTCCCAGTCACAACAGATCTGCAAAAAGGGAGTATGATGTGTCAGGAAAAGGGGAAAGAGAAAAAAAGGGGGAAAGGAAAAATGGGAAGGGAGAAAGAAAGGGGAAAGGAAAATACCTGTTCAAGTCCAGCTAGTTGGTAATTAGCTCATGCTAATTTGCATAGTAAATGCCACACAAAGGAGTGAATTGAGTATCAACCTCTTCAGTTGCCTTTGACGCCTCAGCCCAAATCAGGCAACTGTAAACTAGGTAAAGAGGGGGTGATCTTTGACACAAACCCAAAAGAAAGTTCAAGCTCATAACTCTGGGTCCACAGTAACAGTGTTGCAGATATAAAAATGAAATAAACTATTTTCACATGGGGACAAACATGACAGGAAAGCTGAGGAGTTTTTAGATGCTCTTCCTGTGCTCATAATTTAAAGTCATTTCAATAGATAATTTTTAAACAACGGAGATTTATGTTCAAATATAACAACATAAATCAACACTGACAGTAAGTCCTAGACAAACCAAAACCAGTTTGTTTAAGGAAGGATGAAAAAAACCACATCAAAAAGCTCAGCAAACATAAATGTTATCCTTCTCATCACCTGCATGTGTTGAAACAAATGGCAAAACCTGATATTGGCCAGAGCACTGACTCAAAATCCAGACTTTTAATTCCGGGCTCTGCCAGTTATTTTGGGCAAAATCACTTTGGATTCTCAGTTTGTTTCAGTTCGTTTGTCTGTGAAAGAGGAATATGAATACCAGCCTCAAGACGCACACTGTTGTTCCATGGACTAAAAAATCCCTTGGTACAAATATAAGCATTCCCTAAAGCTTGCAGTGTCTATATTCTCTACCCTGGGAATGCTCGGACTAGAATGGAAACTAATCTAACACATCAAAAGGACCCCAATGTTTAGTGTTGTATTCAAAACAATTTGCTCAGAATTTCTCCAATTTAAGTAAGACAGTAGTCCGGTGTTTTCCATCACGCAATACTACACATATAAAACACATATTCACCCAGCTTTCCATAGGACAGTTAAACCACACTGGTATTTATGCTCTTCCTCTTGGTCCTGATAATTCACTTCTGCCAGACAGAATGAGCATAGGAGGCAGCAAAAGAATTTCCTACTTGTAAGGGAGGATTTAGGGAATGACAGCTTAAAAAAGACCCCAGAAGAACATTATAAAAATAGTTCTGAACTGCTGAAGTCCTTATTCTAACAGCTTAAAAGAGCATTGAGGTGTAAACTGTAATAACCAACAGGAAATTGGTTGACTTCTGCAAAGGACATTGAATACTTCCAATAGACTAACACAACTTAAAAAAACCTCCAAACAGCTCCCTCCCAAATTATGTACGAAACAGCCATTACCCATATCAAAACAATGAATTACATTCTACAGTTGGTGAAAACACAACGTAGATTCGGAACTTGCTACATGTGGCTATATAGGCATCTTCTTGAATTCAGGAATTATCTTTCCACTATTTCCACCTTACTGGATAACACCTGCCTAGAATTTTCTCCCTGCTTCCCTACACCGTATACTTCTGACAGTGATATTCACAGCTCAGTAAAAAACGTGCGCCAGACTCACAAACTTGTTGTGAGGTGCAGGCCCTCAAAGAGCTTCTCTATGACATTATATTATCTATATTGCTTGTTTCTGGAAAAAAAAAAAGGCATGTGTTGTGCTGATCACTTATCAGTTACTATCCTTTACACCACAGAAGCTTAGAGAAGAAAGCAAGTTTATTCTAGTAAAACAAAGGATCCAGTTATTGACTGTGAAGTCGGAAAAAGATTTTCAAAACAAAAGAGTAAAAAACAGAATATAAATATACCTGAGACTGTTCTTTTATCACAAAATTTTGCTGCACGGAAATGAAGAGGCAAACTCAACAGGACCCTTTTCTAGAGAAATCCAGTTTATTTCAGAAATAAAGTAGATTTCTGTCTCCAACTTACAGCCCAAGCTATTGGTTTGGATATATTTGGCGAGAAAAGGAAGGAAAAGAAGTGAGAAGGAGGTTGCTGCAAAGAACAGCTTCCTCCTCAGCTCCTTGAGGAATCACTGGCTGTGGGTTATCCCTCTGACCTCTGTGAGAAAGCTATTGCAACACCTCTGCATACCAAAGGAGATCACAGCACTTCCTCTCCTGTATTGGTTAAGGCTACCCCTGGAAGCCTGCAAGTGTAAGTTTACGGATCATCCAGGACACAGTGCACTGCAAATTTAAAGGGTTACTCCCTATCCAGGAGCTGCTTTATACAGACATTCAGTCAATTACCACCTACTGCATATCATGAACAGGCAACACACTGCCCCTGCCCAGGACAGCGTAAACTAAGTTTTACACATGAACACATTCTATGAGCCAGTCCTGCATTCAGATCTATGTTGTGCCTACACAGACACCTGGCAAGTCCAAAAAGACGTCGAAGTTGTCCCACAGGATCAACCTACATCGATTGACCTTATCTACATATCACCTGCAGACACCACTGCATCACACTGTACTTTTACCACAGAACCACAGAATGCTTTGGGTTGGAAGAGACCTTAAAGATCATTTTGTTCCAACCCCTCTGCCATAGACAGGGACACCTTCTACTAGACCAGGTTGCTCAGAGCCCCATCCAGCCCTGCCTTGAACACTTCCAGGGATAGGGCATCCCCAGCTTCTCTGGGCAACCTACTCCAGAGTCTAATCACCTCTACAATAAACAATCAATTCTTAATATCTATTCCAAATCTACCCTCTTTCACTTTAAAGCCATTACATGCACATACTCAAACAAGTGTAAGTGTGTATGAATACGTTTCCAAATTTGACAGTGTGTGCTGCATGGATAACATCTGCCAAAAAATGCAATTCAACAAATGGTTTTCCCATTTGGTCTGAAGTATAAAATCATACCCACATGTATTGTACACACAAATGTGGAGAAAGGTCATAAAAGCATAAAGTAAGAACTCTGAAGCTTCTGTTGATTTTTTTTAAAAGTTTTGATTTTTACTGCTTAAGAAAAAAAAAAAAGGTGAAACACTAAATCAAACTTAGTCTCCAACCTGAAAAATCTCAGAAAAACAAAACAAAACAAACCGATTTGCCACCTCTTCTATCTTCAGAAAGCCACCAAACCAGATATGACCCAAGATCGATTTCTATTTTAAAATAAAATCAGTAGCCAAGCAGTTCATTACACTGTTTATCTACTACTATTTCACCATGAAAAATAAAAAGAAGGTCAATTCACTAATAATTCAGCGCTACCAAACCACAAACAGGTACATTAAACCAGCAGAGGGCAATAGAATTCTAGAATTTTGCAAAAATGGGATGTAATTCTGGATGGAGCTTTATTTACTGTATACATTTTCTGGCAAAAGTCACTTAAACATCTAATTACTCGTGGTCTCTAACCCTAGATTCCTGAAGTTCATGTAATTACTCAAAGCCATGCAGAATATCTCACATTTCTATATAGATGTATCAAGATAGACAGATACATGATAACACAAAGTTCCATGTAACACTGAATAATGTGCATAATAACAAACCTCTTTCTCCAAGGAGATACCAAAGATACTTTAAAAGCTCTGTTACACACAGAAGGAAAGGAAACTAAAGTCATCTAGAATGAAGTATGTTGAAATCCCACAAAAAAAGAGAGAAGACATTTTCATACCAGAACTTCACAATTCTAAATAAGCTTAGGTTCCAAAAAGTGGGTAAGAAATAGGCTGGGTTTTTTTCCCCCGTATACAGTACACTAAAGTTGGGGGGGGGGTTAAATGTAATTTCATTATAGAGATTACCATTACACTATTCACCACAGTTTAAATCCATTAGTTAAGTCACAGATTTCACAAATTCTCAGTTGCAGTGTTGAATCCATCTGAGGAGTGTTTTAAATAGTGACACAGCTATTTTGAAAATCTTCTAAAATGTCATTGTATTCCTTTGGCATCAGGTGGCTCAGCAGCGAGCGTGTGCACTTGTGACTGCATTGGAATGATGGTACTGGCAGCAACAAAGCTGTTACCCAGGTCTGTGCCCAGAACCAAATAAACCCTGCAAATCTCACAAGTTTACGGTTTTTTATTTATATTCAGATAGTGGTTCTTAGAATTACTGATGACCTGATATGTAAGCCCAGCTAAACAGAGCATCTAAGTAATCCCCCAAAGTATTTCTTTAATTACTATTTTCCTTCTTCTGTGGCAGCTTTCTCTGTCTTCAGTGGTAGAATTCTCTCTGAAATTCTCTTGATATACAGCATTCCTCTATCTGAGGAAACTAGTAAAACAATAGTCCTCAAGTAGCCCTCAAGAACAGGACGAGCAAATTAAAAACATGTAAGGGTACAATACAGAATACAAACTGCAAGTTAATAAAATTAGAATAGTTGTAGATCTCATCTTGGTGAGACAAATTATATATATTACATGGTTCAGAAGGTGAGAGAGGATGGGCAAAAAAGGGAATTGCAATATTATGGAGAATTCTGAAAGTAAGGAGAAGAAAACTGAACTTACTGCACTCTGAGCTAAGTCATCTGAGAGACTGGAAGATCCAGTCTGACCAACAGGCAAAAAAAATTATTGTGGAGGTGCTGAATGCAAGTGCCTTACAGAGCAGGGTACTGTAAGGAAAAATTCTGTCAAATGGTAAGATCCAGCTATGGCACATGTAGTGCAAGAGGAAGAGGAGAGCTGCACATCTACCCAGTAAATTCCTACTGGCAGAGTGTTATGAACTGATGACAAAGAGCTGATGTGGTATTCAGAAAGCCAGGAACAAATCAGAGGAAGCAAAGAAAAGGATCCTACCAAGAATTTCAACTGGAGGTACTATCATGAAGGATGTAGAAGCAGCAAATGCATAAAAGGACAAAAACAAGAGTAGGAGATACAAACTGCAATTATGGGCTTGAATCACTGGGATAACTGTGTAAGGACAAAGTGTAAGACAGAAAAGCATTTGTGACACCTCAGTTCTTTGATCACATCCAGTTCAAACTGTTGATGAGAA
Source organism: Oxyruncus cristatus (assembly GCA_013399855.1). Classification (NCBI taxonomy): domain Eukaryota; kingdom Metazoa; phylum Chordata; class Aves; order Passeriformes; family Cotingidae; genus Oxyruncus; species Oxyruncus cristatus. Next base: position 134,411 of record VXAY01001460.1, on the reverse strand, counting down.
ATCTAGGATGGCAACACAGAAATTCACACAAAAGCAGGCAAAATACACAAATATATCAGCAACTTCTCTCCCTTGCCATCTGTAACTATTTGCTCTCTCTTGGAAATGTGAAATAATGCTGCTCAGATCGTGACAGATAATAATGGTACAAATTAAGTTCTATTCTACTGGGACAGGGATGCAGTGATCAGGAGGAGAAGTTGAACTTACACATATGGAAAATGCCCGGGACTCTGTTACTTCATTTACATTCCTACAGCTTAAGGTCAGAAGTTTTACCAAAAATTTTAATTAAACCACCAGAAATTCTTCCATGGTGAAAATTCTAAGTGAATCAGAATTTCTGTAACACTGTAATCCCTCCTAGAATTAACAATGTAAAGAGATGGGCTATAAGTAAACTAAAATTGTTACAGTTAAACCAGAGTTCCGTACCATGGCTAGAAAATGAGCTCAAGTGACATCAGGAATAGTCACAAATGATGTGATCCAGTAATAGCGGAAATACAACAGAAAGGTTTCTGTTTATTCTAGGAGATAGTGGATCAGTTCCCCAGTTACAGAACCGAGCATTTACTATAAAATTTATCATTACATCTTATTTTAATTGTTTGGGGTTTTTTTCCTGACCAAGCACTTCCTCCCACAAACCACTAAGGAAAGGAATTACAGACTGAAAAGTTCTCTTCCATGTTTTCCATGATGTTATCATTCTGGGAAAGCCAGCTTCTTCAACAGAGCAAAGTTACTACAGTAATTGATTTCCAAAATCCCTTGTAGAGAAACATGTTAAAAAAATCCTCTAGTTATTCTCTCATACTAATACGCCGCATACTGTCATATTATACTTCCCTGTTTCATTTCTTCCAGGTTTGATTCCCCCCCTCCACCCCCCACCTAAAAATAGTTAGGGAAGTGGGATATTCTCTGCCTGCACAGACATAAGATCTGTTGTACTGAATGTATCTATGTATCCATTCAAAACCAAAGTGCACAAATTAAAATCATAAGGATCAAAGATGACATTGCAGCATCTGTGTTTGCAGGTAATACTGCAAAACCTCTCAGTCACACCTAACAAGAATTCTCAGATTCCTATTTTAACTTAAAAAGTATGTTTGTTTTTACAAAAATAATTTACTGAACTATAATATTTAGAAGAACTTTTAATGGATGTAATAAAACCCCTTCACTGGAAGAGTGTTTGAAAATATTGACCACCGCCTTAAAAATTCTCTTCCACGACCCACTCATATTCATAAGTACCTGCCAAGTAACTACATTATCCTCTCCTTTTAGATCATGTCTACAAAACTTCAGCCATAATTAATTTACTGGTGGACAGAATCACCAAGAATAATGATGACTATTATGAATAATGATGACTATTATGAATAATGATGACTATTATGAATCATGAACAACAATGATGACTCCACAGCTTCCTTCCAACGCTTCACACTGTCTGGCTTCAAGTATTATTACTAATTTCAAATACATATTGTAAGCTCTTGAAGGTAAGTACCATCACCTTTCTGTTCTGTTGTACAAAAGCAAGCTCAGTAGTTCTGGTCCACAATTAAGGCTCCTGGATTTTCCAGGAATGCAATTAATGCCAATATACACAACTTGATAATATTATAAAATGCCCTTAATCAAACTTTTCCCTGTCAGCTTGAGTATGTGCAAAACGAGCAAGATGTTTGAATGAAGAATTGTTAAACAAGATGATATATGGAAAAGCATTTTACACATTAAGATTTAATAATCCACCTTATATTTTAAACACACTGCATGGTGTTCTTAATTGCACTAGTGCCAGAACTCTGGGAACCGATCACATGCTAAAGAGCAAACACGTATTTTTTTTCCTTACAAGACATGAATAACCTGAAGGGATTAACACCCAACCCTACCCCTGCTAAACAGGGCAGATGTTTCATGCCCTTTTACACTTTCCACCCACATTACCTCTCACTTTCTCCTAACAAACCAGGCCGGGATCTGCAGTTGAAACATTACAGACTGTGCTGACATAAAGCAGCATCAGGGCTCTGAGAGTGAAAGAACAGCAAAATCCAATGATGAAGGCTGATAATGTTCTTTTGATGCTTATTACTTCATTTGAAGTCCTGCAGGAAACGTTTTCTTCTCTCCCTTGTGATGCCCTTCAATTCACTGTTGTCTGTTTTAGAAGAGTTATGTAAAAGACAGAAACCACAAAGTATGCCTACATACATTTTCTTTTGTGGTTCAGCTTCTTTCCTATTATCTACTGCATGATACAGGCATGTTCTTCCTGTTTTTTAAGCAGGCAAACGAATGTATTTCTATATTGAAGGGATTAGCATTCTGAGAATGGATAAATACAAGTAAGTTTAGTACTAAAAATAATGGTGTTTAATACCATTTCAGTCACAAAAACATTTCCATAGACTAAGATAGTATCAGAACTGGCAGGATAGAGATACAAGAAGAAAATTAATGGAAGCAGACAAAACTTCTTGCCAAGACAATAAAGGAAGTCTTTCATGATGGGAGTTTCCTAAATTAAAGCCAGCAATTCAAGAGTGGAGAATTTTAAAGTGGAAGTGACTTCAATGCAAGCACACCAGAGAAGGACAGGAACTTCTAGAAGGAAATAGAGTAATCAGGTGTAAGAATGAAAATATTTCAGTACAGAAAGCTAACACATTACAGAAAGTCCTTCTGGCTTTCTAGAAGGCTGATCATGCTGATGGTTATGAGAATTACTTGGGCCAATCATAGTCAGTTGTGCAGAAATACAAGTTAAGAATCAAAACTCATGGTAAAGGTGGAAAACGGCACTAATTTTGCTTTTCAAAATCAACTGTATCATCCAATAACTTTATGTATTTCTCTGGTATTTACACAAATTCTAAAATATGACTAATATAATACTGTTACGAAGTAACAGAGAGAATATTAGTACCAAATTTTTCACTGTTTTCCACAGTACAGTTGGACCAATATTCCACTGATTCCAGCTGGTATTAACTGCAAAATCTGCCTGACAAAGACATCATCACCCATCACCCATCATCACAGATTTCCACATCAGCCTTTCATTGGGTAACTTCCCTGTGGCTTTGTAGCTGATGCTCCACAAGGCAGAGCACATTTCAGCTAATGATGCTTCTGTTACATAATTACCCTTGAATTGGGTCTCTCTTGGAAAAGTGGCAGATGAAAATAGTTAAAATACTATAAACTATTCTGAATTTCTCTAGTACTGCCTTCAGTCTTCAGAGAAAGCCCTTATCCTTGTAACTGGGAATTCTTCCCACACCTAACAGGCTCTGGAATAAAGTGGTCATTTATTCAGGTGTTTCAAGGAGTAAAGGCTTTCTTTCATTGAGCATCTGATGTAACTGTTACTGAAACTTGGTAATTCATTTCAGCTAGAAAAGTATACACTCAAATTACTTTCATTTTATTATTATACTATGCAAAAGAGCGTATTATATTTCACTATGGAAAACATTAGAATTATTTCTATAGATGTCTTAACATGGAGTAATTACAGTTTCATGTTTTATTATTAACTTAATCTTTTTACTTAAATCACAATTTTGTACTTGCCTGAAAGATTATGAAAAAAATTAAACAAAACCCACTTCCCATAAACCTGGACTAAAATCCTTTTCATCTCGAAAATGCTACCAGGATAATTTGTAAGATGAAATGAATAAATATTCTGTATTATATTCAGAAGTTTAAAGTAAAACGATTTACCTTGGTACTCTTTTAAAGACACTGACTAAAGGAAGCCTCCTATTTTATGAAATTTTATTTCATTCTCAATAAAGAAAGGCATAGGCATATGGAGTGATGACTACAGATGAACAGCCAAAAGACAGCATATCCTAAGGATTTCTGTTAGCCCCAGTCTGCAAAATATTTCTCTCATGTTTCATTTCAAGTTCTAGGATAAAATCAGCATTGGTATCCAACCGAACTTTTATTGGAAATTTTACAGCTTAGAAGCATTAAAATGAAAGAAAATAATAAAAATAAGAAATAATCTTTCCCTACATGCTTCACAAGAGTTACATAATTTAATAACATAAAAACTATGAAGCAGTTTCCAGCGCATCTCGCTGCATTATGCTAAAGGATAAATGTCAATTTTAATGTAATACACCTAAACTGAGAAACAGTTTACTTCATTTGGGTTATTTTTGATGAAACCAGACCAGCACTATCGAAATGTACAACAAGCCATTCAAAACAACAACTGGCTCAGAAATTTAAATTAATTATCTGTGATTCTATAATACCATACTGCTCTGGCTACTGCAATTCAAAGAAATGTTTGTCTACAAAATATGGAAGCCCATTCATCATATTTCATTCATCACAGAGCAAACTTTACTGTCAGAATAGTAATTTTTATTATGCCACTTCCTTTATTCAAACACTTCTGAATGCCAAATCACAAAAGTTTGCAACTTTGTTACTATGTACTACATAACGTGGTAGAATATACTTAGAAAGGTACGGAAACAAAGATGATTATATACAGTTCGACCATAAAATTTTATTTATAAAATTTTCAAAAGCACCCCTGAAAATTAAGAATTTGCATTATAACCTGCACAATCAGGTTCTACAGTGAATGAAGGATTGAAGAAAGCTGTTTGATCATACTGTCAAACATCACCTTAGCTACAAAGGGAGGGAAGATGAAGAAGTGGCCTCTGGCTGTGACTTGCCATGGGACAGCAGTGAGGACAGATTTTGCTCCCTTGGCCTGTTGTCCAGTGGCTGGAACTGGTGCCTGCCACTGATCATCCTTCTGGCTGCACACTGAACCTTCCAGAAATGCAGCATGCCGTACACCACACCTTGCCAACTTGGCAGAGACTCTTAACTGAAACAGGGAATCCAAACCCTGCGAATTTGATGATGCCAATAACACAATCACTAAATTGTCTTCTTTGATGAGGTAATAAAATGAAAAAAACAATTAAAATATGTTCTTTTCACAGAATCACAGAATCACATGGATTGGAAAGGACCTCTGAGATCATCAAGTCCAACCCTTGATCCACTACCACCATGGTTACCAGACTGTGGCACTAAGTGCTGCATCCAGTCTCATCTTCAAAACCTCCAGGGATGGTGACTTCACCACCTCCCTGGGCAGCCCATTCCAATGGCTGATCATCCTCTGTGTAAAGACCTTCTTCCTAATATCTAACCTAAACCTCCCCTGCCACAGCTCAAGACCATATCCTCTTGTCCTACTGCTGGTTGCCTGGGAGAAGAGACCAACCCCCACCTGGCTACAACCTCCTCTCAGGGAGTTGTAGAGAGCGATGAGGTCTCCCCTGAGCCTCCTTCTCTCCAGGCTGAACAACCCCATCTCCCTCAGCCTCTTGTGCTCAAGTCCCTTCACCAGCCTGGTTGCTCTTCTCTGGACCTGCTCCAGCACCTCAATATCCTTCCTGAACTGAGGGGCTCAGAACTGGACACAGCACTCCAGGTGTGGCCTCACCAGCGCCGAGTACAGGGGCAGAATCACCTCCCTGTTCCTGCTGCCACACTGTTCCTGATCCAGGCCGGGATGCCATTGGCCTTCTTGGCTGCCTGGGCACACTGCTCGCTCATGTTCAGCTTCCTGTCAATCCAAACTCCCAGGTCTCTCATCTTGTCCTTTCCTCCCGCATGTAGAAAAAGACCTTTCTTTCCCGCACCACCAAGGAATACTACATTTGTATTTTATACGCAGCAGAGATGACTGCATACCGAATAGACACGGGTCATCCGTACTGAGAAAACATGGAAAAATTCTTTTATCTTCATGTATAAATACTTTTTATTTATATTGTTTCGATTTTAAACAAAATTCCAACAGTATTACTAATGGTAAACTAAAACCTTTTTCTAACCCAGAAGCAAAAATTTGTTTGTTTTTGTGACATTAACAGTACACACCAAAGTCCACTGTCACTGATGAGTCACATTTTGCTAACAGCTTGTGTCCAATATTTAAAATTTTTAAAAAGCATTGTGACTATTTTTTCAAGAAAAATTCAATTATTACTCCAGGCCACAAATATGCAACCAGTACTGACTTCCTGTCTATGAATTTAATCCCACCAGCTATGAGTTAAGAGCGCGATCAAATCCTGCCTGATCAAGTTTCACAATAGATCACTCCCCAGACTTCAGGGAGAATTCTGAAATTTCACCAGACATCCCAAGAGCTCATAGCGTGCTGTACACAGCGTGATGTTTCTTGTAATTTTAACTGGATCTCTGTAGAAATACCCTAGCCTAGTTTTCACATAAGCAAAGACTTCAAGACAAGACCAGTTACATCATGCAAGCTTGTTCTTTTCTATAAATTTTTTGCTGTTTTCCCAAGAATATTTTAAAATACCTCAACGATAGTGCATTGACTGCTTTGTGAGACAACCATTCCAGAATCTTACTAACACCACCTCTAGGAGTATGGTTCTCTTACTACTCAGTTTCTTGGTTTATCTGCTGACCTCAAACAAAACCACATCTTTCTCATTATTTATATGCCTCAAACACTTGGGGGTTGCACTATGTGTGGCCACATACAGTAAAGTTGTATAGGAAGAAGAGTTAATTGTTTCTTTGTGTTCTGTTTGTCTTAGATAAATAAAATGAAACTTAACATTTCATATAAACAACAGCCCTTTCGTAAAGGAACGGCCATGTTGTGTAACTTTTTATTACTTCACTTGGAGCAACAGGAATTATATTAACAATAAAATGCTGTAACACAAAATCCAATCATAATTTTCCATCAAAATTCTATAGCAAACATAAATGGTAAAATACCTATTTCACAGAATCACAGAATCAACTAGGTTGGAAAAGATCTCTGAGATCATTGAGTCCACCCTTTGATCCAACACCACCGTGTCAACTAGGCCATGGAACTTAGTGCCACATCCAGTCTCTTCTTAAATACCTCCAGGGATGGTGACTCCCCTGGGCAGCCCATTCCAATACCCAATCACTCTCTCTGTAAAGACCTTTTTCCTAATATCCAACCTAAACCTCCCCTGCCACAGCTCAAGACTGTGCCCTCTTGTCCTACTGCTGGTTGCCTGGGAGGAGACCAACCTCCACCCAGCTACAACCTCCTTTCAGGGAGTTGTAGAGAGTGATGAGGTCTGCCCTGAGCCTTCTCTTCTCCGGGCTGAACAATCCCAGCACCCTCAGCCTTTCCTCATAGCACTTGCTCTCCAGACCTTTCACCAGCCTTGTTGGCCTTCTCTGGACCTGCTCCAGCACCTCAATATCCTTCCTGAACTGAGGGGCTCAGAACTAGACACAGCACTCCAGGTGTGGTGTGGCCTCACTGGTGCTGAGCACAGGGGCAGAATCCCTTCCCTGTTCCTGATCCAGGCCGGGATGCCATTGGCTTTCTTGGCCACCTGAGCACACTGCTGGCTCATGTTCAGCTGCTGTCAATCAGTACCCCCAGGTCCCTTTCTGCCTGGTCGCTCTCCAGTACACCCTGCCAAGCACTGCTTCATCTTTGGAGAGCATGAACACAATCCCACAGCAGAGGTAAGACAGTTGTGCACACTGAGCACAGGTTCGTGCCAGGTAGAACATTTTCCCTCTAGTCTACGATACAGTTTTGAAAACATCTGGGGAAGCTGAAAAATGCTCTAAAAAGTGTAATTCTTAACTCAAATTCCACACTGAACCTTAAAATGTTAATCTCAATTTTAACTAATCGCTGCGAAGTTTTCCTAATGATCTTATGTTCTGAACAACATGTCAGTTTGTGTTTAGTATGAATAGTTTTATACCAAAATAAGTACTTTTGCCAAAAAATTGTATCTAATGGGACATACCAAAGGGGACCATCACTGAACCTGAGGATTAGATCTGGGAAAAACAAAATTCTTTTTCTATTATGCATTAACAGCTGGCTTTTGCAAGTTAATAGTCAGGTTATATTAATTTTTAATTCAGGTCAGGAAACATTAAAAGACCTCATCATGCTTCTTCCATCCGGGGACTTACAGATTCCTGAGTGTACAGCTTTGGAGTGAAATAGTAAGTGTGGGACCAGGGTATTAAAAAAAGATTTCAGAGAGCTTTTTGTGAGAGAAATGGTGTGAGACTTCGGTACCTCTACCAAAAAATACAAGTGTATAGAAGAAATGACTTAAATATATTCTATATTCAATCCAGCTTTTTGCTCTCCTTGATGGTGAAATCAAAACTTATTTAAGCTTATTTCAACACTCATGATCTGTCATTAAAAAAAAAGGTTTTTTTCAATGTCTTCTTTTTTTTCCCCCTACTTGTTCAAACTTTATCAAATGTGGAATCTAACCACACTGTTACAGCACCCCAAAATACCCTCTGTACCTCTCAAGGTAAAGAGCTGTGTGGACTCTCCTGGTCATTTTTATTAGCAGAACCAAAAATCAGAGAATGAAACAAAACTGAGGTTTCATCATAATGCAGGATTAATGAGGCAGTAAGGATAAAACAGGGAAATGGGAAATCTCTATAGCTCATTAGCTCTTTTGCCAAATTAAGTATTAGTGGCAGCAACAAAGGGGAAAAAACTCACAATTCTGCTCCTCAGGGCCCCAAAAGAGAGGGAACAGGGAAAGATGAACTCATAATTAAAGATGGGAGAAAGTTTATTTGCTGGGATTGAAAAATCTAATATCTCACCATGCTAACTTATATAAGAGAATGAAAATACTTTGTAGACTCTTTCCCAAAAGCAGTCTTGAGGTATTATGTAAAACTCTAAAATAAAACCCATTTAAATAAAATTTATTTAAGTTAAAATGATTAGAAGAAAAACAAAAAATCTACCACTTTATGCTCCATATATGTTGTTAGGTACTAGTTTAAACTGGAAATTTCAAAATATTTTCTATACATTTTGTCAAAATTGCTCTCACCCTCAGCAGATGTTTCTTTGTTCTTTGACTGGTGAAGTTCCACATTTTTTATTCCAAAAACTACATGCTAGAATCTATTTTTAATTTAAAACAACCAGAAATCGTTTGATTAGGATGTAGAATTTAAATTTAAAATAACTGATTTATTTCTCAGCTTATTGTTGCACAAAACCTTAGTTTCTATTCAGCTAAAAGAGGACATTGCTGCATTTTATTTATGGCTACTCATAAATGCCTCACACACCATCTGAAGGATGGAAGGTTGTATTTTTCAATTTCTATCATTTTATTAATGTCTAGCTAAACTGTCACAGTAACTGCTGTAGTGGTATCATGATGTACCAATTACCAAAGATTAAACACATATTTCTCAAGCTGGGTTGTATGACAATATTCACATTAAACAAGGATTATTTAATATTGCAAGCAAGCAAGTCCACATTCTGAATTTATCTCCTCAGAGATGTACATCCTTAAATGTAGTACTTGAACTACCCAAAAATGGTGAAAACCCTACTGTGTTGGGACACTGAAATACATAGTCATACTACAAGAGGTACGTTTTTGAAACGGCTACTTGAAGAATCTGCATTATCTGCATTCTCATATTTACTATATTTTGCCACCACCAAACACTATATACTCTCCCCCCTCAAAAAAAAAAACAAAAACGAAACCAAAAACAAAAACCAAACCAAACAACAATACAAGAAATTGAAAACATAAAAACAGTTAAAAAAAGCCACTCATGATATTCTCCATGGTTAGCAACTCCGCCGACTGAAAACTTAACACGTACGTTTTGGTCAATGTTTAACATGCCAAACTAAAGAAACCCAAACCCCAATAAACAGTTTTGACACAGTAACATCAGAAACTATGCTTTTCAACTATTTTAGTGACTAAATATAATTCCATGATAATTCTCTAACTGGTCACATAAGCCTGCATTTATTTCTGGGTACATGAATCACAAGCATCACGGGCCAACATCAGTAAGTGTAATTCTGGAGCAATGTCCATAACGGTCCTGTCAACATCTTCCACTGACATCAATCAACTTTAGAATGAATCTTCCTACCTGTGATGTATCTCATGTCATCCCTTTCTCTATCTTAACAATGTATGTAATGAAAAAAAACTGCAGAACAGCAGTGGTTTTCCATGCGAACTTACCCTATAGAAAGCAGTGGTCAGGGGCAGCAACGCCGCAGCAATGCTGTATTCTTCTGAAGATGAACAATCCTGCAAGAAAAGAAAATAAGCAAAACCATTTTCCATGTTACTCTTCATAATTTCATCTCTGTCTTATGGAGTGCCTCTAACATCCTTCTGACACCTGTAATTTTTAACAACTTGATACCACGTAAGAATAACATATATTTATGGGTGTGCACACATACAGATCTCCTCAGGATTTCTCCTAGACAGGTATTGCTATTTTTCCCACTTAAAAGAAATTTATTAGCGGATTTCTCACTCCCATGGCTGAAATACAATTTCCCCACCACAGTTTACACATGAAAATGAAAGAATTCCTCACTTAGAGAAGGAATAAAAAGATAGCTTGCTTCCATTTGGGTCAACAGAAAATCTGACTAAAATGGAAGTGATGTGATGACCAAGGAATGCACTTTCGAAACGTTTACATGAAGGAAGTGACATTTATGTAATATGAAATAATCACCTCCACAGCCTCTACAAAATTTTGGCACAAGGTTAACTTTAAAAGAAGATGAAAACCCATTCTCTTCACAATCTGAAGGCCTCATTCAACAGTCAAGTGTGTCATTCGTGTCTCTCCAGGCTGAGAAGGGTATGCCAAAGTAAATCAACTCATAATTGCACTGATGAAAGTAGTGATTTTATTACGGAACTCTTTTAAAAGAAACCAGAATTGGAATGCAACTTAATATTTAAAAAACAAACTACTTGAATTTTTAAGACTTTAACCCCCCCCGAAAACACAGAACAAAAAAATTTCCAACAAGAGTTAAAAAATTATACTTTTTAAAAAAGTGGGTAGATGTTTTTTCATTTTCATTTCTGCCAACACTGAAGAACACAATAATGCAGATAGTTCTACTAGACAAATGTATCACCATTGTGCCCCTCCATGATGAATGGCAAACCAACATTTCCAGTTTTACAATTCATTTCAGTATTTTTAACATCCATTCTTACAGTGGGCACCCTCCAACCGAAACCACACTCCTATTAACTATTACACCTGCCCAAATGCCAAAATTGAAATAGTTCAAGTGTTCCTCTGCCAGATTTTGCATTTATGTCTTCATCTTGAATCAAGAGCTCTCTAAAACAGAGCAACTAGCAAGAACCTGGCACTAGACAAGTGTGATAGCAGAAATATAAAATCTACATTACAAGAACAAGCATGTTAAGGATCATTAGCATGTTATTTGTATTCGTCTCACTCTTCTTTATTAAATGGCTGCTGAGTGACTATGGACTGCAGGTTTAAAACAACAGACCAAAAAAACTAATCACAAGACTATTTTGCTTCTCATAATGTTAAATAATCCTTTGTGATTTTTCAATAACAAACAGTTCACCTTGCATTACTTTAACCAAGCTCACCTAAACAGAATACCAATGTGCATTACAGTTAAGCATAGGAGCATTTAGAAAGCCACTTACATATATATTCTGAAAAGGCACACAACAAGTTCACAGCTGTGGAGGTTTATTTCTGCACAGAGCTACTGAAGGTTTTAACATGTCTATCCCTGCATGAACACACGTGTGATACCTACACGTGGGCAACAAGGGGTGTGCCAGTGCTCACACTTCATAACACATTCCAATCTGATAGAGGAAAACAGCAAGAAAAGTGGACACTGAGAAACTCAATATATGTTTCAATGACGCCTCTTAGTATTGTGAGATATATATATATAAACCCCCCAAATCGGTTTGTAAGATGTCAGAAACATAAGGCTAAGGGACAGAGCCTCAGCTGCTTTTAATTTTCAATTTCTGCATTATTTCCCATTGTTATCCATATTCTTAATCCCCATTTGGAATTTAGCACATGTATTTTTAGTTTAATATAAATATATGACAAATATTGTTAGTGCTTTTTCACTTAATAAGAAAACTTCCCATTTAAAGTGAGACTTTACAACCTTTGGGAATGAGCAACAGTTTTCAAAGAAATAAATATCTTATTTCTGTACGTGCTTATTTATAACCAGGTATAAAATGATCCATCCTGAATTTCAAGTTATCTACTTAATCCCTCAGCTCAAATTATTTGTAAGAGTTTGGGCTTTTACCCAAAACATACATAAAAATATCTTTATAAAAATTGAGCAATGCATCTTCACCTAGAGAGCATTCAGTATTCCAAGAGCTAACATATGTCTCAAAGATATACATCATCACCATATAAACAACACATTAAATTATTTTTCCATTCCTTCTCGCAAGTATGAAATTCTCCACATATTCTATGTCAGCAGTATCCCCTGGACTTACAGTATGGAAGCATTATCTAGATATATTTTTTCCTTCTCCAGTATATGACAAGGAATGGAAAGTGATCTCAGTTAGGAAAAAATGCTGCTTTAAGATCAGTGGAAGTAATCAACTGTTTATCTGCTTTGTAGCTGCAAGACATAATGCCATAGTTAAAAGAGATGTGGCACTGAAATCTCACCTTCTTGATTTTACAAGCAAACCAAAGTACTGCAAATGTCATATATGTGCTGTAGGCAATCAATTTAGACTCCTGAAACAAAGCAACCCAGCTGCCTTACATATAATGTCTTTACCAATTATAAAACTATCTCTTACAGCTGCTACGGAGGTACACAAATCAAATATCGTAAAATAATTAAAGCTGTTCCCCCTAATTTGCACAAAATGAAGCTGAAACACATCTGGGGAAGAGAAATTATTTTCAGCAAATTAATCTCCTAAAAACAACATCTTGTGACAGTGAAATAGAGACTTCCACCGTGCCACGTGCAGAGCACTGCTTTGAATCCACGCCTAATTGAGTGAAATCCTGGCGCATTGTTCTGGCCACACTGATCATATATCCAGACAGTTGCTGAACTCTGCAGCATATTGGAAGTGTTACAGGAATTCATGTACATTTAAAATAGCTTTGCTGTACTGCATTGACAAGTGAATAATAAAAGGAGAATGTTTTTCCTTACATCACTTACGTTAATAGCACATGTGATCTACTTTAACATTTCGGTCAGTTTAAATATGCAGCAAAACTCTGGTGGTCAGATATTGTCATTAGATTGCAGAGCTGACAGCTTGGAAGTTACAGATTTTGACTGCTTGGATGGACACGTGGGGCTGCTGGTATATGAGGAAGCTTTTGGAACCTGGTAGGTGGCTTAGGCTTCTGGTACTGGAGAGGAGAGGCAACTCTTCTCCTCACTCTTGACTTAAGTACAAGTATTGCGCTGAACTTTTGTTCGGAAAACAAGGCATTACATACCATAATTAAGTTGAGATGCCCTCTGCAATCTGGTAATAGTGAAGAACAGCTAAGAAAAGTCAGCCCAGGTAAAGGTGCCTCCTTGTGAATGTGCAGGCCCAGATTCAAGAAAGCCCTTAAGTCCCTCTATGTTCCACTGGCTACAAGAACAAGCTCAAGTCAGTGAAGCACAGTGACAGTAAAGCACAAGTTTATACATCTTCCTGCAGTAAACAACAACTTATACTTCGGGAGTTCTGCTTTCTCTTAGTCACATGATAGAAATCTAAAAGACATATATGAAATACCTCATAACATTTGGAGTGCAATTTTCTTTTTATATCCATCTTGACAGCCTCTCATTAATTGTTCCCTGCTACGGTATGCTTCAGTGTTAAACCCCATTCTGCTTTGGGCACTAAGCTTTTTAAACAGGCACCACATTTTTAATAATCTAGAGAAATCTGAGCAGGTTGAAAACTTGGGACCCAATTTTGCCTTAGATTCAGCAACACCATAAATACATGGAATTCCCTGCAGGTCTGACTCATATGAAATCACCATAGTGTGCAGTGAAAAAGTTAAGCATGGCAGCTCTTGATCCGTACCTTTTTGGCAGTACAGTGTGATGCATGCATGCTCTATTAAAAATACCGCTCAACTAACTTACATTGTCCCTCTTGAGAATAACTGAATGCTGTCAATTTTCATGCACAATAAAAGCATTCACCACCCTGCAGGCTGAAGCTCATAATGAATCCAGGAAAAAAAAAATGCCAGAAACTTCAGGGTCATATGTGTTTTCAAAGCACTAACACAAGAATTGTTAAGTGAGCATGTGTAACTACGTTCAGTACATTGGCTACAAATTACAGGTGAAATACTGGTTCCAAATTCAACAGATGATTTCACTGCTGTCGGGATTTAATCCCTATTGTCACAAATATATTACATGGACAGAGTTTTACTGAATCACAGAATTTTTAGTGTTGATGTAGTTTTATATTTTGGAAATAAAAACTCTCAACTGTAATGAACAAGACTATTCCTTTTGTCTAAAGTAGTAACAGAATTCAGCAGTCCAGTTTAGGAAAAATGTTTTGATTGTTAAAAGGAATAGGAATTCAGCATGTAGAACTGCAATGTTACTAAAAGCTGTAATTTAATTTTAATGAGAGGATTTTTCATTTTCATTAGAGAAGCTGAATGAAGTATATCCATTCACATATAAATACAATATTAACGCAATTGAACTATTAAAAATTATAGTTTTGATCAAAGAACACCTATTCCATGTTAATTGATGTTACAACCAATGTCTTTGCAGAGGTAAAAATCCAAGTAAATAAACTGGCAATTTCTCAAAAACTAATTATAGCTAAAATAATCATATCCTGTCTTGAAAGAAAGGTGAAAAAACACAGCCTCATTTTGAATTTTCAAAGTAACTGTTAAAAGTATTTCATGTTTTAACTTCACGGTTAAAGCCATCATCTAAAGCAATAGTCAAAATGACATATTTTGTTAGACTAAATGCCAATATGACAATAATCATCCATATTACTTGCTACTAACACCATATAGTTAACTTCTAAAGAAAGTTTGTAATCTTCTTATTGGATTCATATGCAAAATTATTTTGTTCAGTGAAAACTAACGTGTACTTACTTTCTTGCTAACAGTCATGTCAAATTTTTCCTAGTGGACATCGACGATAGCTGTTGTTCTACTTTATAATGGGATCAAACTCTTCCTCTTTTTTTTTTTTTCACCAAAGATAAAATCAAACCTTATAGAGACAGCTCCAGTTTTGTTAAATGTAACCCTTCTGGGACCTGAGAAACAGGATGGAAAATAGATGTGCCCAGGAAACCCACATAGCTCACTACCTGGCACC
The DNA here is from genome assembly GCA_013399855.1 of Oxyruncus cristatus. Classification (NCBI taxonomy): domain Eukaryota; kingdom Metazoa; phylum Chordata; class Aves; order Passeriformes; family Cotingidae; genus Oxyruncus; species Oxyruncus cristatus. The sequence goes on along the minus strand of VXAY01001460.1, from coordinate 119,110 downwards.
TTATCTTTTAGCAGAACAACGAGAACACACTCAGAACTTGCGAGATACTACCTTCCATAATTTCTCATTATTTTTAAAACTTCTCATTTTGATAAGAATATAGACACTCTTTCAAAGTTATTAATTCACAAAACCAACTCTTCCTTCATAAATGACCTTAACACATTTTACGTGGTACCCATTAACACAAGCTTTTAATTTGATTTTTGTTCTACTTAAACACTGCTGCAGTGATTCAGTTAACAAAACCAAAAAAGTACATTCTTACTGTCTACTGTTTCCAGGTTTAACATTGGTAAGAATCACACTTTGGGCTTTTGAGGAGCAACTTCTCAGACTGCTCTCAGGTTACTATCTGACAGCAGTAACTGAATACAAAGTTCATATCACAGACTTGACTTTATTCACACTCTGAATTGTGCCAGATGTAACACTTCCTTCATCCTCTATGGCCATCACATCCATCCAACTGCCAGCACAGAAGACAAAGGAGCTGAACAAAGAATCTTCACCAATTTGTTTTGACTTTGTGGTCTTTCTGCCTGACTAGAAGCCTTTTTAATGACCATTTAATTAAGGAGCTTGTCAGGTCAGCTATAGGATGCAAGATATTGGAGGCCTGCCATTCCAGGTAGCAGGAGATCCAATTCCATTTTAGAGGAATTGGATTTTACTCAATTTTACTTCCTGAAGAACTTCATATTTGTCTTCACCTGACCCTGAATTCTCTTAGGTTTGCCTGTCCTTGAAACACAGTGGTATACGGAACAGAATTGGAGGGATGCAATTTAGATGGAATTACACAAGCACAGTGTTCATTGACTTTTAAGTTTTCTTTTGCTTCACTCCACACATTCACGACCTAACAAACACAACACGTTTATTTTCTCTCTGCAGCTCTGTTGTACTCCTGATCCCACAGCAAGACAGCTCACTCAAAGAAGAGCTGTCAAGGCTCCCCCCCGCCGCCCCAGCTCTTTCTCAATACATTTCCGTGTAGGTTTCAGATTAGTCATTTCCTCCTTCTTGTAACAAATTATGTTTAGGAAAACAGGAACCTCAATTTTTATGTGCATAAATAACACATTTGTCACTGTATTTTTACTGTACCCCAAAAGCCTAAAAACTTTTAACTTTTTTTGCAAGATACTGATAAAAACAAGAATGCCATCCCTTGCGTCTAAGCACATCTGAGTTTCTTTAACAGAAATGCCATGCATGTTTCTGAATACTGTCATGAGGCCCATGGCAATAAAGTTCAACATACTCAGGCTGTAATCTTCTCCCAAGGAAATGGTTGGGATGCCAAGATGCCTTTTGACTTTTATTTCACAGCAGGGCTTCATTCACAGTGACTCTGTCCAAACCTTAAACTACACCAGCTGTGATACAAGGTCCTGCACAGCAATTTGTAAAAAGTATTTGACAAACAACACTCAAATGACAGAATACACTGCGATTCATGACAGAACAGTGATCAATATCCATTAACTGCTCAGTTGCAGAGGGGCAATTAATTCATAATGTATCTACAAACTGCAGTGTACTCCTAAAGCCCTGGTAGACCAAAGCATTTCTGTAGCGATTGCAAAACATTAATACAGGATACTCTGTAAACTGCTGTACAGACAGCCTGTTTAATTGAGCTAAGGAACAACAGCAAAGCACTTCAAATATTAGAAGAACTATTAAAATAGATGCAATATTACAGTATAGTCCAGTTACCTGTTAGTGAATCAGTTCACAAGTACACAGCACACATTCTTATGCATTCTAGCATTCATTTGGTGCAAAGCAGCATTTCCTCTCCTAAACTACAAGCAAAGTCTTAAACTTTTAAACATGTATGAATACATTCATGTTGCTTAATTTAATTTTACTGTTCTTCTCTAAGTTTCATGCAATTTTCCAATTTCACATACTTTTAATAAAAATGCATCACATCATCAGTGCACATTCTATACAATTTTTACAACTTAACAGGAATGAACTCCCCCCCCAGAAAAATCAGATTTATATGGGTATGTAAAGTGATTCACTGAAAAATCACTTTTTCACTTTAGAAGAATAATGTTTGGATAGAAATGGAATTTCACATCCATCTTCCGAAACGCAAAGAGCCGACGCTCAGTTCAAACCAGTAACCAAAAGATTTTGGGTTTAGTTCACTATGGAGAAACTGAACAAACAATGTCTGATGAAATGTGACTTGGAAGTAGGGCTCACTGAAAATTTTCCACTGAATAGCATGTGATAGCAAAATAATTTTTTATTTATGCTAAAAACCCTCAATGACATCATCTTAGAAAAGAGAACTTCTAATCCCCAAAGTTTTCCCCTTGAGAGACTTAGTCTCTTGTCAACTGTTTTTCTAGGGAACCAGCAATTAAAACCTTGGACAACAATTCAAAGAAGGTAAGGAACAAAGAAGGTTTGGGGGAGCAGTAGAGTTGGCTGGACTGCAGAGAACAAGTTCTTACAGAGGGCATTTCCAGACACAGGAAGAACAAGAAGTGATTGAGAACAGAAAGCACTGACTGACCAAGGGAAAATGGATCATCTTCTACAATGAAATGAGCTCTGTAGCCGAGGAAAGAACAGACTGTCTCATTTACCTTGGCTTTAACTGGGCTTTTGACATAGGCTCCTTTGGTACCCTTGTGGGCAAGCTGGGAGATACGGTCTGGATGAAAGAGTGGAAAACTGATTACACTGTCAGGCTCAAAAGACAGTGGTGAATGGCTCCAAGTTTAATAGCAGGTGGTTCTGAGTCATGTTTTCAGGGTTTGATACTGTGGCAAATGCCACCTAATGTTTTCATTAAAACACTGGAAAACAGCATGAAATGCATCTTCATCACATTTCTAAATGACAGCAATTTTGGGAGAGTGGAAAATGTCCTTTCAACATGAAAAGAAAGGGGAATATTATGAAGTACCTTGATATCAGAAAAAAAACAAACCACATTAAAAGAATAGCAACAGACAGAAATGGTGAACAAATTTGCAGTAGTGATACTAGGTTTCTCAAAGAAATCCATGAGGTAAAGAGTAAATACTTGGAAACAATGCATCAGACTGATGGGAGATAGAAGAGGGAATAATATCTTGTACAAAGTCAAAAATGTTAAAACATTAGTCTCACCAAGAGTTATACTCACAGCAGGGGCAAAAGAACAAAATAATCAGAAAGTTTATGGATCTGATCCAAGAGACTGAAACCATCAGGAGAGTGCACAACCGAAAGAATCCCAGAAGAACTAAGTTAAGTATGGAAAGGGAAAACAGTGTGCACAACCAGTACAGACAGAAATTACTGGAGAGAAAGGTGATGCCAGTTCTATATATCTGTATCTGTATCTATCTCCAATGCATCCACAGGGTTCTGGCAGGTGCTCCTGGGACCTAAAGCACATGTTTGCATGGCTGTAACACTGCCTCTGGGAGACGCATTTTCCACAAACTGCCGAAGCGGGGTCTCTTTTCAATACATATTTGACATCTTGCTGCCAGACAGCTTCGTTTGTTTGAAGCCAACCTTGACGGTACTGAAAAGTTTTGCTGCAGTTTTGGCAGAGGCACCAGCTAGTCTGTGTACAGCTGCACCATGGGACAACTCCAACGACAATGACCAGCTGCTTCTGGAAGAAGTTTTCTTGGATCAGCTTTGTTGGTGCAGCTCCATTTCTGGATTCACGAAACAAGTGTCAGCTGCTGGAAGAGGATATTTCTGGGATGACCTGTGATGGCTGCAGAATTTCAAGGATGACAAAGCGGGGGTTTTGTGGGCTTTTTTGAGGTAATTCTGATTATAATGTTGTGAATGTTGAATTCATCCAGCAAGGGCTTTTCCATGCTCAGACAGGGATGACGCATTCTATTAGTTGCGCTGGTGAATTTGACAGAACCTGAAATCCCATGTTGCCAACCCTGCTGCCAGACCTCTCTGTTCCTTAATAGACTGGAATGTAAATTTAAATTTTCTACTATGTTTCAAAGAGTAGTTGCAGTTATAACAACATTAATGGAAGTTGTTGTAGAAGTTGCTTAATCCAAAAATCAACCTTACAACAACACCACAACAGGCTCATTCCACATCATGAAAAAATCATGTTACTAAAGCCGTTATCAGAAACATCGCATTTTTCTGGAGAAAAAAACTTCAAGCACTAAAGTCTTTTAAATGTCAAACGGTTCATAGAAAAGAATACCTAGAGCAAATTTGGGAAACCGAAAGACATACGTTGTGCATGATTAGGCAGCATGTTGTAGAGCAGTGTCCACCTTGATTAACACGTCGAATCTGTGTGATCAAGGAAGAATGTTGTTACAAAGCCTGAAAAGCCCAAGAGATTCAGAGATTTCAAGCCTGCTTGATTTAGTAAAGTGCTCCCTCCAAGATAACATCCATCAATGAAATACATATTCTAACGAAAATATTTAAACTATGAAAAAGAAAACATAGAAAAGGACAGTCTTTTTGTTTAACTAAATGTTAAACATTTAGTTTAACAGACTGTACTTCTCAGTGAATGGGCAACAGCCTCTTTCATATGGATACAGATTTTATTTCAAATCTTACCACTTTTTGGTGGTTCAATAATAAAAGTATGATAAATGCATGGGAGATGTGAGAACTGTTTCTTATGAAACTTTTATTAAAAATTCCTTTCTTGATTATTAATAAAATATTTGTTTTTCTAAGAACCCGAGTGAAAACAAGTGTGAAACATTTTTTAAAGAGGTCAATAAAGACAATGGAAGAAACAGTAAACCAATTTTGAACTGGCAATTGTAAAACTACGCTCTGAATCCTTCCATCTTAAAGCTTGCTGAATTAATAATTTTCTCTGGGATATTCAAATGGCTCCAGGAAATAAAAAGGTTAGAATTCAATGAAGTAACTTCTCCAACTTTAGCTACATTTAGTGAAAAACTAAGCTCCCAAAACACACTAGTTTGTCATCCAGTTGAAGAGGCATATCTGGATGTCCTTGAAACAAATTCCTGTAAAAACCTTTCGGCAGGGCAAAGACTACCAGAGAAGAGAAGAAATCCTTGAGCTCGCTGTGTGCACCAAAGAAGCAGTAGTGCAGTGGGGAACTTGGCTGCAGCACTGTCTTCCAGCAAAACTGTTACTTTTATACAAATTCTAGGAAATGTTGGTATGACCCTTTTCTGTTCCACAGCCTCCTAAATCACTACTAGTAGCAGCATCTGGCTATCTAGCCAGAGAGAAAGCCGCCTTTGCCAGCTGTTGCGTCTCCAGTTAATCCATCTTAAAACCCTGACATATCTTCTCCTAGGCTACCTCATCTTCCTTCCTGAAGGTTTTGTTCCAAACACCTTTCTGTTTTGTTCTTATCTTGTTGCAACTACAGGAGAAAAAATGCAGAAAGGGTAGTTCTGCTATGTAACCACAGTAAACGGCAATGAGCACATAAACAAAAGGCATCTTGGGGTACAATTAGTGAAGTATTAAGTCCCAACTATACTCCTGCTGTTTGAAATTTTTTCCACACAATTCACGTTTGGAGCTTTCAGAAAGATGAGCCAGATTACAAAGGCTGGAAAAAAAAGAGCGGGCAGTGAAAACAAAAAGTGAGAAGTTTAAGCATTAGCAATGGCTTTGGCATCCTAAAAACAGCATGACTCCAGTTCCAGAGAACACACTAGCAAATCTGCAGATGAGTACAGAATAGAATTCTGAAAACCAATAGCCAATTTCAGGACAGCATGGCATTATTCAGTGCGTATACTGAACAAAACACTGTATCAGTATGACCTGTCAGCTATGTGCAATAAAGGTGATGACTCAAATGATAAATATTTCTAGTCTGTGTTTCTTTGTAACAAGAAATATGACCAGATATCCTGATACATTTGATGATCTTCTCATTCCTTTTATCTTACCTGCAGTTCTAGGTAGCAAAGAAATCCTTAAGCTTTCAGGAAGACCTTCACTACGAGTTGACATGAATTCCACATTGCCTTCTCTTTCAACGCCATGTTAGTGTCCCTAACCCGTTTTGTCTAAGCTCCTTATGGTGCTAAAATTTTGGATCTTGTTCTTTGCAAGGACGTTTAATAGTGTAGCTTGTATTCAAATGGCTCGAGACATCCTGCTAGGTGAGACATCCTTCTAAGTGTCGCTAGTCAAGGATTTAATACAAATTTCAAATACTCTTGTTTACCATCCTTCTCCTTCTTCTTTGAACCTTCTCCTCTGCACAGAAACTAAAATAATAAACAATGAAGACCCGGGCTTTCTATATAAATGCCCAGGGTGAGAGCTGGGTGCACAAGCACAGCACAATGTTACTATGTAGACCACTGGAGCCCATCTGTGGAGCGAGACGTGACTGCGACGATGCTGTGCTGCATAGGAAGGGCAGCGACATGCAGGCCAAGATATTTCTGGGAGCACACAGTATGTAAATGGATGAAGTCAGGCTGGAAAGGTGCCAAATAGCATGGCACTTGCAACAGTACCACTGGATCCACCAGGAGGGCTCACAAACTCAGCATTTTCAGAGAGGTGCAGAAAATAAGCTCTCTTGCCAGATAATGGATTGCAAGGATTTGACTGTGTGAATGGAAATACTTTTTACACCACAGCTGAGTAAAGGACTAATAAACCCTCCTTCCTCTGAGAAGACAAAGCTCCTCTTCACCGTATATAAACACTGCACATACTATACATCATCAAAAACTACCTTATAATTTTGCATTCACAGTTCAATCTGCAATTGATCTTATCCGTTATATTTAATTTACGCTAATGAATTAATAAATTAAATTCATAAATTAGCTCAACTCTTCTCCAAAACAACCTCTCTTCTCTCCCCATCCCCTTGCCTATCCCTGAAGTTTAAAACAGATTACAGTACTTTTACAAATTACAAAAACGCAAAGACAAAAAGATCTTACTTTTTTTGTGATAATTTACAAAGCATCTGGTATGCAACTACAAAAAAATGTTTTACCAAGATTTTAAAAGAATTCACCACTGCCTTCGAAGTACACGATTCTTTTCTGACCTTAAATATGACAGCTCAGTGTCACCCCAAATTCACCACTGCTGTAACAGTAACACGGAGGTGCTGCATACCTGATTTTGATGAAAATCTCTAGAAAATATCTTGTAATTAAAAGTTGGACCCAAATCCTTTGCCTTCGTCCCGAATGAGTTAGGTACACAGGTATACCACGTGCTGCATTTTAATGCTGTCAAATTAAAGGTATATATAAAGATTACCTGCTGACTTTTAGTAGCACACCAGTAACCACAGAAGTGAGATAAAGAAAATGTGCATGGCACTGCGATGATCATCACAGAGACCACAGTACTGCAACAATTTCTGGAATACGGAGAAGTCCCAAAACCAAGATACGAAAAAATCTTAAATTAAGGAAACGCCTCTCAGCTGAATTGCAGAAAGTTACAAAATACCAAGTTTCCAGATTTGTCTTTTACTGACATATGATTTCCTAAACAGAGTCAACAGGCTCAACTATTTTGTAATAGTGATTAGTGAAATTGGTGGTCTGTCATAAGGAAAAGAAGTTGGAGTGATGATAAAACAAATGCAAGAAATTCGATATTAGCTAAAAAATGACTGCCAAAGGATGACCACAAACACAGTGAAAAGAATGCAGAAAACAATGAAAAGGAGACAAAGAAAGCACAAAGAACATTGCTTTAGCAGCATCCACGGGCACCTGTTCTGAACTGAAAGCTTCACATTGACTAAGAAATACAGCAACATTTTCTGTTAAAAATACAGATTTTTTTAAATGCTTCTAACCACTATAGTTCCAGCATATGGTGTTAACCAGAATTCACTTCTGAAAAGTACTTCAGCCTTTATTTCTGAAAAAAGCTACATGTTTATTCAAAATTGTGACTGAACCAAGCTTTATTTGTGGTATGTTACAAGCTGAAGGTTTCTGCACTAAATTATATTTTTAATCTTTTCAGTAAGTTTTTTAAAGTCTCCGGGAAAACTTTTATTGGAGAATTTTGAAAGTATTTAGGTTATGACTAAATATGACTTCACTGAAAATTCATTTTTCATCATTTCTTTCCTATTAGATTGTTGCCTGAGTAGCCAAAGATATTTCATCACACTAACATGGCTCCACCAGAACTCCAACTACGCCCAAGGACCTCTAAGGTCAGCTTTGTTTTACTGACTAGTAAACTGAGCTACCCACTTGTTCACTTTGGGGTTTTTTAAGTGCATAACTTCGTTTCAAAGTTCGAAAATTAGACAGGACATTTTAATTTCTTGTTAAAATGGAAAAAATGGAACGTAGTCCCTTTACTAAGATGTAACAGGGAACACAGGACATGCCCTGTAATACTCCCTCTCTCACTTAGCAAGCATCTTCGTTTCTCTTGCTACTCCCAGGAGCGTGTAGTACCAGTAACTGAAACAAAAGAATTTCAAACTGTGACAGAAACAACATGCACCAGGAAAATACGTGGACTTAGGTAAATCTGTTAAACTTTATTTGGTTCAAAATGACTTGGGGAAAAAAAAAAAAAATCACTTTGCTCCTAACAAATCCTAGTCCCCTTCTCCACAAACAGTATTAATGGAGGTCAATAAAACCCGAGTGGACAACAGGTAACTCCCAAAATGTTTGCGGAATATTCGGAAAATTTCTGCCTGCAGAAACAATCTTGGTGCAAAGCACAGCCAAGAATCAGAAATTCTTTCCATAGTTTTGATTACTCCTATGTGATCTCAGATGAGATTAATTCATAGTAGGCTACTGAGAAAAGTAAATGTTTGTATAAAAGAAATAATCAGAATGCTCATGTATTTTAGTATACCTGTTCTTACCTTTAAGCACAGAACGCCTCCAAATTTGAATCACTGAATGGTTTGGCTTGGAAGGGACCTTTAAAGCTCATCTAGTCCAACCCTCCTGCAATGAGGGTTTCAACTACAGCAGGTTGCTCAGTCCATTTTTCATTAATAGATAATTATGGTTTGGAATAGTTACTTATAGTTTGCTGGATTGATTTTAAATTAATCAGTTCCAATGCCTACTCTTTTAATACGCAGGTTGTATCTTCAATTTGAAAATTAGGAATGAGACAAGTCCGAAGGAATGAAAATCTTTGTGATATGGTACTTTATAGTCGTTTATTTCTGAAGGGGTTCTTTGCAATGAGCATACGCAAAATTCCTGTGGCAGCTTCAGTCCCATTAATAAAGCTGAGCTGAAATATGGTAATCAAAGAAATGAATCTGGTTTAACCTCTGAGCATCCTGGTTTGGATTTTCTCTGTAGTTACGGTTTCCATGGTTTGATCCATACAACACTCTCAGTCCATGACTGTGCCTGAGAGGTCGTGAAAAGTAACTGAAAAATCCCAAGCCTGCCATCAGTTTTCTTCACAAGAACTTTGTTACACCATAACAAGCCCTGTCAGGGTGGAGACTAAATGGGGAAGGGACTGGGAATAACAGCCATCGATCACAATCCAGTCAGGATCACAGTCTATGACTTTCTTACATGTGCAGTTCAGATGCTTAGTGGCAAATCGTGTTAACATAACTGCAGTTGTGGCCTGTGGCTTTCAGACAGAACCACATGTGGTCAGTATTTCAGCTGTTCCCAAATGACAAAGACAAGGCTCCAAAATTGTCCGTTAAAATAAATATTTTCTTTTATATTATTTTTCAGAAAAGCAATCATACCTTTTAATTTCATAAACATAACAGGTCAAATTGCAATGAAATCAACAGTTTAGAATCTTAAAGGCCACTTTAGTCCACTGTCCTCGCCTGGATTAATATTTTTTCCTCTTCTTACGAATCAAAAAATGTCCAAACCAACAACTTCTTTTGCCTCTGTTCTAATACAGGAAAAAAAAAAATACAGTAAAGACTTTATCTGGTTTCAGGGTGTGAACTTGTCTACTGGCACACAGAACACTGATCAAGAAATGTTGTGGGTAGCATTTTATTTGCTGTCTGTGAATTTAGACTGTATTAATGCTAATGTTCTTGCACAAGTGGATAATATTATCAGAGCATGCATGATATTTACAGAAGCAAACTTTGCGAGACTTGAAAATACAGGAAAACATATAAAATATTAGCAATGACATTAAGCTATTAAAAGTGAAGAAACATGTAAACTCTTTGAGAATTAAAATCATCAGTGCTGTTGAAGGTGTATGTGTGATACATAAAATTCAGACGTCTCTGGTTCAGAGGCAGACAGAATATTATAATGCAGATAAGGAAAAATATGCAGTTTTTAAAGAAGTGCTGAAAATCATGGCATCCTCATAATCCAAGCTGATTTTAAGTGTATTATTCTTACTGCAGGTGGAGTAAGATACTTCACTCCATACACCTGGAGGGGATAGAGAATACTCTATGCCCATCGTATGCAACTTATTTAGGTATAACAAAGGATGCATCATCTCTAAAGTGATATTTAATCAATTAAGACTCAAAGCACCTTTTACAGAGGTGTTCTACTGCCTAGAAGAGTTAATGTCATCAAAATAAGTTGCTTCTGTCCTCAAGAGTCCAATAATCTAGACAGAAAATCAATTCAATTTGTTCACTTGCGAACACTGTGGGATTTCAGACTGTTAAATGTTTAATCCCAATTTCAATTCCTAGCTCCCAAAAGGAGATTTGGACTTCAGAATGGAAGAACTGGGGGAAGAGGTGGGGAAGGGGGTTGGTGGGATTTGTTTGTTTGTCTGTTTGTTTTATCTATAGACATTAGGTGAAGTAATTTTTAAATACTTAGTTGGATGACTGGATACCAAAGCCTGCCCCCGACTGTGTACAGGGAGAGGGAATTTCTAAAAGTAATTCTCATTAAAGCATGTCTACATGGCATTTTCCATGCATCCTAAAAAACAATTAATTTCAGTCATAATTCTGGGCTATAAGACTGAAAAAGAATGTCAACAGTTGAAAGAATTTTTTACAACTTACGTAGATTGTAATTTTTTTTTTTTGTTTACACCTTTATTTTCTGTTTCTGTTCTCTAACTGCACACTTTTAATGTAACAGTTGGGGTGAGTCTTTGAGAATTTTTTCCTTAAAAAGAATTCTAAAATATCAAATATTTCACTATTGTTTGTTTGTCTGTCATATTAATGTATTTGTCAAAGTTTACACAAAATACTGACAAAACCCAGAACTGGCCTTTGTTTTATGGTATTTATCTCTAAATCACACTTCAGTTTTTGAATACAAGCTGCAAAGACCTCAGTTGTTTAAACCAAAGGTTATGCAAACATGACAGCAACCAAATTTTTAGAAGACTGTGGATATTCAATTTTCGTTCTGTTCTAGAGGTATGTGAAAAATTAATAATGAGGATCATACAGGCACCAATCAGTATCTTTTATGCAAATTCCTGCAAAACAAAACATTTAAAAACAGAAGCTTCATAAAATTCCTTTTAGAAACAACAAACCACTTGTCTCTATGGCACGTTCAGTGGCCAGGGCAGCACCGCCTTGCAGAGCAGTGTCCCACTGCAGCTGCTCTACCTCAGCTTAGCAGTTACTTGGAGGGTGAAGGGCAAGGGAAGGAAGATCAGAGACTACATTACCCAGGCACTCGTTTTCCTCATAAAAGACTGCACTACAGCTAAATACACCTGTGCATATGGGTGCCCACAGAGGTATGTTCACTGAATGGACACACTAAATCAATACTATGCAATATTCTGTTATTTACTGTATACATAAAATGACACTCAGTACAGATAAAGTGCATGTACATGTAACTAACACTGTTATACACAACATCTATAGGGAATTATGGACCTGTACTGAAATACATGTTATATACATACACAAAATCTAAAATAAACCCAAAATTTCACATTACTTCCTTATTTTTATATATATTAAACTTGTAAAAACAGAAGCCACTGATTTCATGTAACTTATCATAGCAGCAAAAGGCCTATTATTTCCAACACCAAGGACTTCTGTTTTGTTTTGTTTTTTAATACCTTTCATCAGTCCACCTCTTTCCAAGGCAGGCTGGAGAGCAACTACACAGCACTATAATGCAACTCCTAACCCAGACTTGTTTTATTTACAGCAGTGAGTAAAACTGCATGTCTGCTTTTCATCAAGACAACCAAAACTATTTGGAACACAGAGTTATTAGGAACACTTGGAAACCACAAGGCCACAATTAGCAGCAGTGAACACTTGGGAACAGTCGGAGCCTACCATGTCAACACTCCAAGGAGCTACACGGTTTCAGGGAGATACCTAAGTGTGAGCATGCCCTGCATCAACAGCAAATGTAAGAGGATTGAACAGAGGCCAGCAACAGGAGACACCCCTTAAGAGTAAAGCCTGAGTAAAGCCTGCTCCAGCTGACCAACAGCCCAGAGACCCATCTGGGATGGGTGGGTTTGTACCATCCCTCCTTATCCATGCCAGGGAGCTGCTGTGAGCCCCCAAGCTGCAACCAGACACAGGAGCTGCTGGTGCTGCTCTGCTTGTTCTTATATTAAAACCAAGACACTGCTATCATCTGATAGATTTATAAAATATTAAGCAGAGATCCTTAAAACAAGGCTGAGCCTGCTCTGATAACTGCACAGAAATGTAATGAAGGCATAATCAGTATCCTCACACAGTGTGGTACAGAAATCAAGTTATATCTGTGGCAACTTACATCAAGAGAAAGTAGGATGCTATCACATTTATTCTAGCACTTTTGATCCATTTTCATGTTAGCAGCAAGAGACCTGGGGCAAACCAGGGGATTCCCTGCAACCAGAGGCCTCCAGAGATACATGTTCATTCACACCCTGAACAGGCTGCTCTGATCGTAGGGGGACTGGGGGATTATTTTAACTTCTGTTTACTACTGACTTTATATTTATGTGTATACATGTGCATATACTTCTCTGTACAGCAGACATGGATATCTGTATCACCCCTGTGCCTCATGTATGCACATGCACGTGTGTGTACATGGAGGGGAGGAGGAAGTGTGTGAACACCACATATTTTGGTGAGCAGTCGAGAGAGAGAGAGGCTGAAGGCAGATGCAGGTATGGACAACACACTATGGGACTCTCATTTCTGCTAATCCTTCTCATTTCCTTTCTTTAAGTAACAGTCTTGTGCAATGGTTAGGGAGGGCAGGTCCACACAGAGGTCAGAAATGCTTTCAGGTTAACAGAAATAGGGTCACAGAAGTCTCTGGGGAAACAGCAATTTAGGAAGTTCCCTGCCCCACACGAGCTCATTCCTGAACAGCTCTGCTGGCACAGCCCCAGTATGCAAAGCAGCCATGGTTTTCTGCTGCCTGGTCATCAAGAAAACTCCTCACTAAAACCACAGAGGCACTTTAACTGGAAGCACCACCTTGGTGCACGACAGACACGGAGGAGCAGCCAGACACCTCGCTGCGGAGACCACGGCACACACATGTCCCGAAGGGATGCCACAAGGAACTGCTGGGACACTGTCACCTACACAGGGAGAGGCCTGGTCCAGCGAAGGATGGTTTTATGGCTATGTCAAAGTGGTCACCTCCTGTGACACCTGCAGCGTAGGTGACTCTGACTGGCGTTACTGCAGCAGCAGTGAAGCTGGGAAGTCTGCAACGCTGAGTGACAGCAGCACACACACACCTACTTCATGAACACACACACACACAGAGGCCACCCCGCAAAGAAAGGAACTCTGTTTGCTGGATTTCATAAACAGATGCCTGTGAATGGAATTTTCCTGGACTCTGTGGCTGTCCAACGAGACGGGATGAGTGCAACAGTATGTTCTTCAGAGCGAAAAAAAGGAAAAATAAAAACAGATCAACAATACAATTTTCTACAGAGTATTTCCATTTCTTTTCCCTAGAGAAATTTTGCGAGCACATCAGTTCAACATCAATGCAATGGCATTTTTGTACTGTGCAACCTCTCGGGAAAGAGACTTTAGCAGAAAGATTCAGGAACAGCAGCTTCATTTATTAAGTCCAGAACATTACAGGTGGACCCCTAAAAAGTCAACAGAATGAAAAAGCTGTTATTTCTACTTTTTTGGTATTAAACCATGGCCCAGAGAAACTATATGATGTGACTAGAAAAAAAAAAATTAAAATATCATCTGCAGCACGATACAGAATTAAATCTGGAATTTTCAAGTCCAAGCCTTAAACCCTCTAATCTCTTTTCTTTTACTTAAATAATACCATGACTATGTCTAACATGAGGAGAAAGATCAAACTGTTAACTGATGAATTAACAGAATTAAATGTGGCCCTGTTAAACTCCCATGATTTATCTTCATGATAGATTTTCTATGCTTTGAAGTACCTTAAAATATGTTCAAATACTGTTATTCAAACATGAATTCTGAGACTCTGCTTCCAGGAATGTAAGTCAAACTGAGTAACAAAAGGCAGGTCATGAAATGAAAGTCTGAGAGAAAAGAAATCTACTACAACCCTCCAAAATAAAAATGTTTAGCAACATGGTTTTCAACATAAAATATGAGAAATGCTAGTTCATTTAACCTTCATATTGCCAAGAATTTGAATCATATGACACACATACACAGATGATTTTCTCTCAGGAGCAATAAAATCTTGTTATTAGACAGTATTTGCAAACCTCTAAATTCTGAAACCTGACTGAAAATCTTAACACTTTATCTGGTGGCGGAATATAGTACAAAAGTTACTTGGAAAAGAAAAATAAATTTAATATTATTTGTAGAATGCCATTTTTTTAAATTTTGCATATCAAAGTTTCTTTCACAACAGACTGTATAATAAGCGCTAGAAAGAGGCCCTCATTACACCAAAGCAATACAAAAGAATCACAAGCAAAGTTCTAGAGGCAAGATTAATCAATACAATCTTTCATCTGCTTTTGACCAATGTTGGAGAACAGATGATGGCCCAGATATACCTTTGCTGTAACCTAATATAGGTCAAACTTTTCATTTTCCCCTGGTTGCTTCTAAGACTTCCTACAGTTGTGTTTCATACTGTATACTATAAGTATACTTTCAGAAGACTCAGTACAATCTATTTGAAAGACAAATATCTGGTTATTGCTACTGTGGAAAGCCACAGTGATCTGTCAGAAATTATCTCAAGCACTAAAACAATTAGTGATTTGTCCATTATTAAAGGTATCCTCTCAGTTACACTGGCACAACACATGCCTCTTCACACAGATGTGACACAGGAGCAAAGCAGGTCCTAAACCAGCATCGAGGACTTTGTAAACTGTCAGATTATAGAAGATCCCACTTCTTTCCTACACCTAAACCCCAGAAATTTTGGAAGTATTTATGTACTTAGCAGCTTTATGCCCCTTTTTCCCCACTCCAACCACATTTAGATTAAGAATCCAGATGTCTGGGGCACATATGTTTTCCAGTTTGACTCACATTTACCAAACAAACGCACTAATGTGCAGTTAGGCAATATCACTGACCAACGTCTTACGGAGGCAGGGTTCTATCGCAACACTGTAGGTCTGGAGTTTTGGTTTTTAACCAAAAAGTTTCATCTGCTCCACCTACCTAAGGAAGCTCTCTCCCAGTCCCGCATTATCTGAAGGGAATCCTTCCACAGAAATAAGGTTTTTTAAGCCTTATTGTTCCTGTTAAATATTTTATGCAAATCGTTTAGAATGTCTTTTTAATATGAAAAGTGTTCCCAATTATCACATACCATCCCCACAGTATCTTGAGGCCTCTTCCTGCCTTTTCCACCATTTTATCAGATCAAGTAATACTGTATTTCAAAATACAATGTTCACTTGCTGCTCCCTGAGGAAAGTCAGGGAGACAATTGAAACTCTGGACAAGTCATGTATGCAATAAATTAATGGAGAAGTATGTAAATTGAGCCTTGAGATGGTTTCTGACAGGATTTCTTAAGGAGCATTACAAGTACAACTTGTTGCTGAAAACATGACTACATAGAAGTGTTTCTCTGGTAAAAAATAGGCTTTTTTAGTTGCAAAAAAAGGTATTTCTGAAACGTCAGCAAACTTCATTACAGAAAATGAAAAGGGAAGGAAAAACTTTTGAAATAGGAATTTATGTGTAACTGAAAACTATTCTGAGATAACAACAGCAGAGGAGAGCACACATGACTGAAATAGTGTCTAGAGCTATAATTTCACATTTTTAGCTGTAATGGTATCCATATGAATAAACTGAATTGTTGATCAGTGTACTAAGCTTTCACAACACTGGAGATGTTTTTTAACAGTAATTTAGTCATATAACATATGGAGCAGAATACAATGTTCCTGCTTTGCTATCACGGATATTAATCACTACTGTAAGACAGGCTGATCTAAATGTTTGTCACAGAACATGATTTGTCAGGGGAAAAAGTCTTACTTAGGGCATGATAATAAAGTTTTTAGCAAATGGCCAAGGACAACTCCTTCCAGAGATAAAAGCTGGGAATTTACCTGCCCTCAACAGAAGGTATCTGTTTTAACCAACGAACAATACAATCTCCATATAATTTTGATCCTTCTCCTACAAAAAATGATCAGAAATATTGCTTTTTAATTTCCATTTCAGCAGCAGCAGATTGTCAATACTTCCCAAGCAGACACAGTAAAGGATGTTTTTACCACTTCAGTACTCACTTGCTACATCATGCCTTACCTTAACTGTATTTGTAAAGCCACCTAAAGTCTACCACAGCTGCCTGCCTGCTAAATAAGGCAGATTAATATGAAACTCTATTGAACTGTTACACAGATTGCAGATCTATTAATATTTGCAGGTCCTACCCATTACCTTCAGACTGCAAACAGTCAAAAGAAGAACAGTTGAAAAGAATGCCCCTCTTGGACTGAGAGGCTCAAGCTGACAAACACCAGAGATGTGTCAAGCCCAAGTTTTGCCATCTCTAGAGAAACTGGTGAGAGACCATCCTCCCCTCCTCCCACTTGCAAAACGCCTGGATTGGACACCTGGGGAAATACAGCCTAAGTCATTTTTCGCTAAAATAAAACAGCTATTAACTTGAAGCAATGGTAGGAATATTTCAGTTCTCTTCCTTAACCTGGTCTCACGCACTTCGGTACCTGACATGTCACACCAGATGTAACCAGCAACAATATACATGGTGGGATTACGACTAGTGTTTTGTTCAGGTACTGCTCTTCATGCACAAAACGAGAATGCAGGAGCTCTAAAAAGCATCTCCCCTTTATTTTTATGGACTCCAGCAAAACAAGAGAATAGATCCTATTAAAAGAAAAAAGCCTGACACTAAGCAATCAGAATAATCTTGACTAGTAACAGAGGGATCTGCATTAGGTTTGCAGAATGCTGCACTCACACCCCCACTGAACCCAGTGTGTCCAGCAGGAGCCAGGGCTCTGCCCAACCTGCTGCCTGTGGCCAGGGCCTTCCCTTCCTCTCAGCCTTTGGATCACCTGCTGTATTCCTCACGGCCACAGCAATATTTCAGTTTGTATCTTACAGAAGCCAATGGAAACACGCAATAATGTCAAGAGAAAAATCCGGGATGAGATGTTTGCTGGTAAAACTGAGACAGTTTCTACAATTCCAGTAGTTCAGTGAGGTCTTAAAGCCGTAGTGCAATCTAACTCCCCCCAAAAACTCCATCATAAGTAATGTGGTATTTCCCTAAAGCTTGAATGCAACTCCAGTTACGACCACATTTTTTTTTTTTAAATTAGATTTTTGTGTCTTTTAACAGACACTGTTGCAATTACTCGGTCTTATGACCTGCAGCTAACAGAACTCATGTCTCTACAGCAAAATGCTGACTTGCTGAGTGCCACTGCAGCAAGGGCAAACTTAAGTAAGGTCTTGGTAATGGACTTTTTTCTTGAACTGATACAGGGGAGCTCCAAAATGTCACAATATACACATTGTTTCAAATAACACACTTGAACAAAGTGCACAGAGAAATTATAAATCATGTTTTTATCTTAATAAATGATTTCACATGTCATAAAAGTAGATGGACTAAACACTTGCTTCTAAATTGCTGCCCAGTGTCAGGAGTTCAGATGTTTTCACGTAGTCCAGGCTAATTCCTGAGAAATGAAAATTTCCATCTCACATTTTCAAAGGTATGAAAATACAGTTGGGGGGGAAAAAAAAGCATAAAACTGTGTCTCCTTAATTGATCTGTTTCCCCTGCACGATTTGAGGCCATAGTTTTATTGAGGAAAAAAATTAATTCTCTTTTAACTTCAGTAACACTCCAGACACATTCATTTTCCTGAACACTAAGGTCCTTTTGGGGCCTTCAAACCATTGGGAAGAAAAAATCCACGTTTTTCTTCCAGAGGAAAACTGGATTCTATTATTTTATTAAAAGGTGATGTCAATATTTTTTTCCTCCGCAAAAGAAATTTCCTCAATTCCTCATTTTCTTCAGCTATATTTTCTACTATGATACAGAAATAAAGGGGATTTGTATTTGTCTAAAAACATCTTGGTTTTGTTTTTTCTTTTAATCCCAGGGACAATCAACAAAGTAGAAGTAAAATCTATGGAGCATCTAGACAATCCTGTTTTCTGGTTTGAAAGAAAATTTCTAACTCTGGAACACACAGCAGGTGCAGTATTCCATCAGTCATGATTTTGGGCAGAGAAATACAGTTTCACAGACAACTTCAATTTTACTTCCTATTCTAAGGCTAAACTTTGGGCTTGGAAAAGGACAATGCCTGTGCCAAAAAAGCACACTGCACAGGTTGTGCAATTTTAGCCAGTCGACTTCAGTTTTCAGCTGTTACCTGCAGGTAATTTTTGCTCCTAAGACCACTGCTCAGGCAAAGTTGAACTCTGTTTGCAACAGCAGAAAAATATCTTACTGTGAACAGACAAGAAATGCAACAGACAACAAAACCTGCATTTAATGGTGAGCTGAGGTACTATGTGCTCAGTCAACGTTAATTTATTTCTACACTTAAGTGAAAGCTGGATTTAGCACTCACCTTTTAAAAAATGTGGGTCAACAAACTGCTGCAAAACAATTTCAGTGGGTTTTAGGTTAGAGGAGAGTGGGATTAAAATACTAATGCCTCAATCAAATCCCTAATTTGATACAATAACTCAGACAGGGTCAACAAAGGACAAGTTACAACCAAATGTGCTCACATTACAAATTAAGAAAAATACTACTACATTCTCAGACAACAGACTGAAAACATGTAAGTCTATAAAATATTTCAGATAATGAATTGAGATCAAGGAAAGGTAAACCAGAACAATTACTGAAATGAAAAGAAGTTATCCACATTGGTAGCTGCTGCCATATGTTGATGTTTATTCAGCACAAAGGAATTTATCAGTACAATAACTTAGATGAACTGCTAACACTTGCAGTGCATCTCTCACAAACTAAGATGTCAGCATGACAAGTAGAACTACCACCATGAACCCTGGAAGCAGAAGGTAGGCTTTCTTCTTGAATTAGGTGGTGACAAAGAGGACAAACTTTTGGGTGATACACATTTCAGGAGCTCAGAGCTGAAAACGACCTGGAAAAGCTAAGCCTTGCTCCTTAAAAAAAAGCACTTTGAGCCATTAAGTTAAATCATTTCAATACCCACCAAAACTAAATTCTATCTGAATTATTAATAATTTTCTTTCTGTTTGTCACACCAGGCTGATCCATACAGATCTGAGTGTTTTGTCCTTTATCCTTTCAACAACAAAATATCTTACATGCACCATCAAGTAGTATCTGCTACACCACTGTAGGACATGGTCCTATAACGTGATTATTTTGCTTCTCCACATCACTCTAAGCAATTCTGCTTATCATTATAACATAAGAAAGACAATCGAAGAACAAAGCCTTGCCATACTGTACCTGCAAAGCACAGTTCATCATCCGCACGATGTAGTCAAACTGCTGATGGTCCAGTATTGCTCGGTTCTGTTTAACGTGCTGGCCTAGTTCCTGGGTCAGGCAGTGCCGAGCTGCCTTCCCTTTTAGGGCTCTCAGAGCTGCAGGCAGGGTCTGGGGAGAGGAACACCTGATTTTATGAAAACGAAATTAAATGGCACCATCCACACTGAGTATCATTCCTCCTTTATCAAGAAAGTGCAAGTGATAGTAAAGAATAATTTGGAAATTACTAATCAGCTTGAATATCAAACTTTCACATACTGATTGAGTTATCAAGTATTGAATTTTTCCAATGTTTTTTTCAAATGCACTAAAGAGGATTTCTCACCTACACGTGGAAACAGAAATCATTTAATACAGACAGGCATTGAATGGATGTGAAATCAGAAATGGATTATCGTGCATGAAAGCAAGTGCTCTGTTCTGTACCAGCCAGGCCAGGTCTTGAGTTCACCTGCCAAGGCCAACCAGCATGTTTTCTGATAAGCAATGAATGACAAATGATTTTAGGAGTGGCATACCTCTCATAGCAATGAGGACACAAGATTGTCATGCAGTCTATCCTAAAACAGTGCCAATAGAATATTTATGTCAATATTTTAAAGATGCAGCAAGTACTACATCAACGATTCTCAAACGTGGCCCTTTAGAGTAGAGTTAATGGTAGTAACAAAAGGCAGCCTATTGGCTAAGGACAAATTTACCATGCAGAGGGACAAAAAAAAACTACTGAACTTTCCCAAGTGCCTGTAAGTTGAAAGACATTAAAAAATACCGTGCTCTACTTGGATCAAAACCCTTACAACGAGTTACATATTTTATTAGGACTTTTCCCATGTGCATTTTGAAACTGTAATTCGTGAATCAAGCAAAGCTCATTTTCTATCTTGAGCTGCACAGCCTCAGAGATATACAGGTTATACTTTCCAGAGAAATCAAAAAATCGCTTAAAATAATTTTACAGTCATTTTCACATGCAGAATTAGGTCTGAATGTAAGTTTGAGTGATTGTTCTAGAATCAATAACTGAAAACTCTGTGGACAGAATCTACAAAACTTGGCAACTTCTTGATGTGAAGAAAATCAGAATGTCAAGGATAACAACTCACTACTACATTGCAGTGAAGGCAGAGATGCCAAATATTTACATTCCTCTCTGAGTTCTATCAAATTATTGATTTTTACAACCAGCAAAATTTACTGTGCTGAAAATTTAAAAAAAGCACTGGTCATTCAACGCTGAACCACAGATGTACGCCTTTTGTTTGCTTTCTTTCTAATTAATACTGCTAGAGCAATATAAAATTAATAAATATATGAATTGTTTTAAGAAACTTATGTGGCCAATACTATTTATACCGGTAATAAATCAGCAAAAAGGGCTTCAGTGCGCCCATGTAGTACAAGAAACAGGTTTTCAAATCCATTAGCTTTGTATTACACACAGTATTGCATTTAGATTAGTTTTATTGCTTACTTCATTCATTTAAATGGCCAAAATAATCCTTAGTGTTTGAAACAAGACTTCAAAGTGTACTTTGTGACTAGGCCAGTCTCCATTTGCTCCTTAACAGAACAGAGGGTTATGTGGGAAAGTTGAAATTTCATTTTATTACCTTTTCAGTCTCCAAAAATTTGTTTTCAAAAATGAACGAGATGCAGTTTCTAACAACTTCCAGCCTTTGAGCACTGTTGAAAACTGTGCTTCCTTTTTCCATTATGGAAACTAACAAAGAGAAAGAAGAATATACATCTGTAAAATGTCTCCTGCAAGAGCCACAAACAATATAAAAAATGTCTTAAAATTAGGGTGCCCTCCATTTTACTCTGTTAGTAGGTATACACAGAAGGGAACATAAGATCCTAAAATCTTTGGTTTTCCTATACTATCTAAAGAAGAGAGTGCTCTGAATTTTAACTGGATTCTCTTAACTATTTCTTCTGTTTGGTTCCTACTGGCCCAAAGAGATTACAAACTCTAACATACATATGAAATACAAAAATATATTTTTGAAAATACATATTTTGAACTATGTAACCTTGCACACTTTGGAGCAGTAGATAACTATTTTTAGTTGGCCACCACAAGAATTCTGCAACATGGAATAAAAGCTGACAAACCTGTTCTCTTATCTAGATTCCAATTTGCTGACATCTAAAGATTATTTTCTTAATGCACTGTTTAGCTATGATTTTTCAAGAAAATTCAGAATAGAAGAACTAACATCCTCTTTTTCCCTATAGTATCAAATAAATAGAATCTAAATGTAGAATGTGCCTTTCTTGTAGATAATAATGAGCTACTAATAGCCAAAGATTTTGAGACATGGGACAGCAGGGAGTCTAAGTGTAAAAGCTGTTCCTCGAAAAAACCCACAAAACCCCTTCGATATAAGAATTAACTTACTAAAACCTTATTTTCAAGAAAGACGACAGCACACAAGCACACACCCTTTTTCTATAAGAAACAGGTTCAATGACACAGTCAACAGCAAAGGCAGGTGAAGAGAGTTCATCCTCTTCTTACATAAATCCAAAGAGAAACAGGCCCCAAAAGGGCCTCAAGAGGCCATCTAGTTCATCCTGCTGTCCCTAGACAGGATCAACTCTATTTATGTTATTTCTCATGTTTGTCTAATATGTTCCCAATGTTCTGTGATAACAGAGACTCCATGGCTTGACAAAAAATCCACTCAACGGCCTCACAATCCTCATTCTACCACATCTTGCTGACAAATAACTCTACTTCTCTGCTGCAATTAAACCCATTATTTCTTATCATTACAGATTATTCCCCTTCTTTTTCTAACTGCCTTTTATATAATTGAAGACTGCTATTATGTGTTCCCTCAGTCTTCTGTTTTTCAGTCTAAACAACTCCCCATCTTTCCTGGTAGGTCACATTCTCCGGACCACTGGTCATTCTTGTTGCTTTCTTATGGACTCCCTCCAACAGAACTAAAAATGGAGACAGTCGTCCAGTGCCCAAAAATGGATACAAACACTCCAGCTGAGGCCTTACCAAGCACAATGAAAAGATTTCTCCTTGGGGTTCACTGACTGCACTCCTGTTTATACATCCTACTAAGATGTTTGTCTTTTTTGCAGTAGCTTGATATAGTTGGGTCATGTTTGCCTTATGGTCATTAAAATCCCCAAATTAATTTCTGAAGAACCGCTGCCTAGTCAGCTGATCATGTCTATGCAAGTGCAATACCTTATTTGAAGAAAAACAGTAGAGAAGGACAAAATTCAACACAGACCAGTGGTAAGATCTCTACTTTTTAAAGACTGATTTGAATTCTAATCCCACCCTTCAAAGGTTCTGTAAGCTCTGTCAGCTCCACATGTCCTGCAAGGTTACCAAACGTACTGGTTTATGCCATCATTCACATCGATGACTGTGACTAACAGAATTTTTTCTGTCACTAAAATTAAATCTGTTTCTTTATATTTAAATATAGATATATTAATTTTGAGACAGACGCAATGTTTGCTCTTCGCCCTTTTCCAGTAATTTACATGCCTTCCACTAGTATCAAAGGAGAAACTCCAACAGTTCAAAGTTTGGTTCAACCAGTTCTACAAGTAACCTGTGGTGATATTCAACAGACCTAGGTGAGCAGACAATATCTAGTTTAATAGTTCAACTCAAAATCTAACTCAGATCAAATCCTTTTTTTGTTGTTAGCAATTATGCCCCTCATACTATGGATGTTTGACTTCTTAGTAAGGGCAGATACAAAATGCCTTTTAAAACCGCACAGGCCAACACACAAGTCTACGTACCAGAGTTTACTACGATCACTAAAAATACAATACTAATACAAAATCGGGAGCAACACATCGTAGTCATGCTAAGTATACATTCAATCCGTGAGACAGGGTGAGAAATGGGTAAGTGAGGGAACGTACCAACAGGGGGACCCGCTGGGACAACGCACTTCTTGTCCCCCCGGGTGGTAGGGGGGGCCCCCTGACTCCTCGCGAGGCCTTCCTGGAGGAGCTCCTGCACCCGGCACTCGTTGATCCGGGGGAAAGGCAGGATGTGAACACGCAAGTGGGAGCCCTCCGTGGGCCGTGGCACTTTCTGGAATGCTATGTGGGGATTGGGATTCTCCTGCAGGTCGAAAGCAAAAGGTTATACACGAATTGTATTGCACAGTGCTACCACTGGTCTACTCTAATCTTACTGCCGTTTTGTGTATCTCTCATACCTGAAAGATTAAGAAGCCAACTATCTAATGCAGATGACTAATAAAACATTTCATGTTGATATCACCCTTGACTCATTATCTGTAATACTTCCAACTTTGCTAAAGACTTTCATAAAATTCTTTTTGTCAACATCCAAAATTCAAAAAGAAAGACAGCGAAAGAAAATCACTGCTTAACTTCGGTTGATTCATGCAGTTCAATGAGTATTTAGGACTTGAATAGAAATTAATGTGACAATCAATCTCTTCATTAGAGAAGGTTAGTCTTCATTAGGTTGAAGACTACCTACCAACATTCACAGGATCACATATCTTTAGGAGTATAACAATCAAACATACCAGAATATTTTCATCTCTTCATTCATATGTACCAGGGGTTATCATTAATCACGTCTGAATTTACTGTTGTCCAATTTGAATATAGGCTCTTACTTATCACTGGCTATATACCACTGCCAAAGAGTGATACTCCATCAATTAGGTTTCTGTTGCAAATGCATAACTAGCTTGGAAGCAAACTCGAAAACAGCACAGCAGCTTAATACTTACTTTTATGGGAACAAAAGGCAACAAGGAGAACAAATGCATCAACTTCAGAAACAGCACTCAAAACAGACCAGCTACTTGGCCATATCTATTCTCTGCAAAGAAAAGTTTAATGGAACAAGCCAAAAATCTAGCTAGAGGGATGAGAGCAGCAGATTCCAGGAGAAGCAAGGCAGAGAAAGGGAACACAGTCTCAGCAGGGGGTAACAGACGGCATAGAGGAGAAAACGCCAGAAAAGGAGAATAACTATTCCACAATCCATTTCACTGAGAAGAGAGATGCCGAGGAAATAAACAGAGTTACTTGGACCTTGGACAGCACAAACATCATGTCAGACATGTAGGTCTAATGTCTTGAACTACTGAAGTGGTACATGCCAAGAATTTGTCTAGATTTTCCACTTCTACCACCTAGACTACTACAAACATTATCTCCCCATAACAGACCTCATCTCTCACACGCATCTTAACTGCCACAGCTACAATGTGACGACTACTAAAACTGTGAACAAGATGTCAAAATATGTCATGCAGTCAGATTAAAATCAGGCAGCTCTAGGCATAACTTCAAGAAGTAATGTTACTCATCACCTATATTTAGTCAAAGACAGATGTATGCGTAACTACTACAAATCTGACTTCTAAATGCCCCAAGTCCCTGACTTAGTGAATATAAGTGTATACTCCTGTTAAGTCATTGACTTGGTGGTAGTGAAGTAGCAGGTCAATCACAATGGTATAAAAAAATCTCATCATCAGAAAAGACAAACAGAACCACCAAAAATATCCCAAACACCCCGTAATTCTTGTGCTTTTTTTATAGAAGTGTATTTGTAAACCACAGTTTTGGGGAAGTGGGACACAGAAAATAAAGGGTGACAAAGATGTCAACTGACTGTGTAATAAATAATGCTCTGTAGAGTCTGAACAACCACAGGAAGTGTGAGAAGGAGGGAGAGTAGTCGATGCCAAAAAAACATAAACTCCAAAAGACCCCCAAACCCCACAAACAAAAAACAAAACAAAACAAAATCCGCTAAGGGAAGAGTAAGAGATTTTACAAAAGCACCGCGTAACACAAACACATGATAGCAAGGCAAGAATGAAACCAGAAGGAACTGTAGGAAACCTAAAGGGTACAAGAAAAAGGCTGCAAAAAAGTAAGTAGTGCCTGCTGAGCACACAAACCACGAGGACTGGGTCACACAGCAGGAAAGGTCTGCTGAAAGCACACCTTATGCCAAACTGGATGTATAGCTTTCATAGGAAAAACTATTGAGAGGCAAGAAGAGATGTATTTGGCATGGACAGGTTGCAGCAGAGAAAAAGCCAGTTTATACAAATTATGTGAATACACACCAAGAAAACCAAGTGATAAGTAGCAGTAGCTATATGTAAAACAGTATCATTAAATTAAAGTTCAAAGTCTTTTGCCATAATGTAGATTATGACTACCACAAGCTGTCATTTCCATTTTCAGATACTGGATCAATCTCAGAAGGAAGAATTTTCAATGTAACGATCTCAACTCTACAAGTGCAGCAGGTATAGTAAACTTACATTTTTGAAGAGCTGTTCTGCAAGTTCTCTAACATGCTTTATCATTTTTGGTGGATTGCCCTCTTCAGCTTTAATTCTTTCAACTTCAAAGGCTACCAACTTTTTTTTGAAGAAAGGAAGAATAAAAATATTTATAATTCAACTAAAAAACCCGTTATCTCCTATTTAAGTTATGAAAAGTTAATCTTAAATTGAAACCAAGTAAAGAAAGCTGAACACCAAAAAATGTGCAATGTCATGTTGCTCTGGAAGGTGAGACATTTTCAGTTTCATATAGAGCTTTTGTTACCAGATGCTTTAGTCCTACCTAACATAGAAAGTCCTACATACTTAAAACATTCCTATCACATTTCTTCACCGCAATCCACATTTCTTGTATGTACTACAATAGAATTAATACCGATTTTGAACTGTTTGTCTCACTTTATATTGTTGGATATGTATTTAATATTTCTCAATGAGTTTGTTAATGTTCCACAGAATATAATTAAAATACTCAAAATAATTCTGTACTAGTACACGTGATGTATTATGAAGCTACAAACCTGACAAGAGGAACAGCATTACAGAGACTTATACAACTATTTAATTTCATACGTATGAGCAGGGCACAATTTTATGGACGTAAAGTAGAAATATCTGCGTAGTAGAACACGAGAACTGAGAAGATTGGTATGAACTCGATTTAATAAACAGTGAGGATTCAGAAGCATTTCAGTAGTTTTTCACATGATGATGTATCATAGGTACATCATAATTTACTCGGGAATACAGAAACAGTTTTTACCTCATCAAAAAGATCACAGGCTCTGAAGGGAGGACCCCTCTCTGATACAAAACCAGCAAATGCCATTCCATTGAGGACTTTGGTTAGAAAGTCATTCTCAATTAAGCCTCGCTGGCCCAAGAAGGCTGCCTGCAACAAAGACAGAAAATAATGCACATATTTTATATGAATCAAAACTACAACCATTTATGTACCAGCAATTAAACATTTTCACCAGCTTATCAGCTTATGTTAGTATGTGGTACTTTCTAATTAAATCTTTTATTATATATAGTACCTTTTTACACCTAAATTCAGAACTGGAAGTTAGATGCACACATTTTTTAAATCTCACGGGTAATAAAACAGAAAACTAGTACCTTGAAGCAATGTCTTCTTATTGCATACATATGTTTTCAAAATTTGACAACTGATTCCTCGAGCGTTTATTTGTATTAAACGTTAACTTTGTTTTACATTTCCTCACTGTCCCTGCAATTAGTCCCACTAAAACACATTGATATACTGCTATGCCAAAACGATATGCTTATCACATGCAGATAATTTTATTTATTTTTTTTAAAACCACTTGTTCAAAAGGCAAGCCTGTGAGAATAACATGGTGCAAGTGAATACTAACTAAATACACGTGTCTGCTTCTCTTTTACCTTGTGGAAATGAATTACTGGTTCAGCATGAATCCTGATCAGCTGAAGACAGGACCGGTATCCTTGGAAAAGTTGTGCAAATAGCCTAAGGAAGATTGCTCGCACTTCTTTATCCTGTAAGCAGTAATCGAATATGGTGTCAAGACATTTTTGTATTGTAAGCTTTTCCACACTTTGTATAAAACTATATGAGAAAGGCCTACAAATTCATCAGTGTAGCAGAGCAGCACATGAAGCAGAGATAGTTGTACACATTTGAGGTTGTCTCATGGCATGGTTAGGGTTGGAAGGGACCTTAAAAGTCATCTAGTGCCCCTGATCTGTCCTCAGATGGCAATGACAAATTCAGCACATGGTCACCCCTTCACTCCTGCTGATCCTTCCCACACCACAGGCTCAGGGCAATGCCCGTGGAACAGGGGGGTGCTCATGTGGTGAACCACATGAATGAACTGCCACGAGAGAATACTGATGCTAAATAAAGGAAACATGGTATTTTAGCCTTATTTTAGATTTATTCCTTTGCAGCACTACACAAGCTGTGCCATTGGAGTGGCCAGGGACAGAAGGGAACCATGGGAGCCCAAGGTGGCACTGCTGTTGCTGGAGGATCCAGGCTCAGAGCGTCCCAGGCATCACCAGAGCCATCAGCTGCAGCTCTGCCAGATGAGGACACTGCTCTAAGTTTGCTCAGCTACTTGTCCAGGACTCTTCCAACTCACATCTTCACTTGCCAATCTACGGTCGCCAAAATAAGCCAGAGCTGCTTTAAAAAGTTTTAAATAGTAGATCTTTAAAGTCCAGGTTTGTTTTATTTAAGTCAGAGAGTGCTTACATACACACTACCGGGATAGTGGAAATGATGTGAACAGCTGGGGGCAGACTTGGGGCAGTGACTTCTCCATCTGGCCCAGATGCCATTAAAGACTGACATCAAACCCTGTGTCCCCCTGTTATTTTAGCTCGGCTCAGGTACCTACTCACACTGCAGCCATGTCAAAAGCCTGAGGTCCTAAAAATTGTTTTATGATCTCAGGTTTTATGGTGTCTCAAAGGACTTTTTAAACAAACTAACTTTATACATTACACACAGCAAAGAATATTATATTTATTATCGGGTAACCACCTGATCAAATAATTAATAAGTAAATACAACCTAAAAAAGTTAAAGCTTGTAATGACTTTTTAAAGAGACAAGGTATATATAAGGTTATTTATTATTATTATATATTATTATTA
>VXAY01001460.1:14527-90193 GCA_013399855.1 Oxyruncus cristatus | reverse complement strand
ATTATTATATTCCATAATACTGTCTTACTGGAATATTTTTCTAGATGTCTTTTAATTCTTCACTGGAACATTATCGATGTTACTTTATTTTTAATTTTATTTTGTAAGGGCTCCCTTTTACTCCTTATAAGACATACCCATTTTCTGCTGCTCTGCAGGATTTTAAAAGGTATATTTGCACCCTGACTTTTTTGAAAGTTGTTTTACTTGAAGACACAGTTGCTTCTTTCAGATTTGACAAAATACTTATTTTGACACAAATTACATTAATTTGTAACTTCCCTATTCAAAGTGAGATTTCAGATGAATTCTGTCATTAGTTTAAATGAAATCTGGATAATATTCCCTGTCCTCAGCAATGAAAAAAACCTATCTTAAAGTAACAAGTACAACAA
Organism: Oxyruncus cristatus; assembly: GCA_013399855.1. Lineage (NCBI taxonomy): Eukaryota > Metazoa > Chordata > Aves > Passeriformes > Cotingidae > Oxyruncus > Oxyruncus cristatus. The sequence continues at coordinate 89,798 of VXAY01001460.1, read as the reverse complement.
ATACACTGTGCCACATAAGAGTTTTACATATTCAAATATACTTACTCAAATGTGTTCTTAAATTGAACTGGCTTTTGGATTTTAGTTTGAACTACCAACTCAAGTTCAGCTCTAAACACTCCTAACAAGTTATAGACTAAACTACAGACATGAAGTTTCCCTCAGGTCAAAGTTCATTAAAGGCATTTAAAACCCATATAACTCCTTTCCCACTATATCCAACCATACCATGCATAATAATTATCATGATTATTGTAAAACCAGTGACTTACATTCTGCCCACACAGCTACCACTCCTATCTTTACTCATATTTACTCTAAAAATCTAGATCAATTGACATTTTTAATGTTTCTGAAGCTATTTTTTCTGTGCAGGGGGGTGTGTACCTATAGGAGAACATTTTTGTGTAATTTTAACATCTACACAAATTCAGAAAAAGACCAGTTTCTCCACTCACGTAGAATTCTGCAGCTTTACTGGTCTGTGAGACAGAGACACAGATTTAACTCAACAGACAGCAGTATTAAAACAAAATTAGGTGCTCCCATAGTAACAAAAATACATTTATAAAACTTCTAACCCATTAGAATGCTATTAGAGGGCAAAATGAATTTCTCTACTACACCAGTAATACTATAAAGTATATGGAAAAGAAAACACAAAGTGGAATTCCTTAAAGGAAGTTAAATTTCAACAGTGTTTCACTTAAGAAAGTCAGACATAACACAGAAATCTTACCAGCATTTTTGAGTGTGATAAAGCCGTTCGTGGCGGAGGGAATGCATAATCTGCTGTTTCCAAATCAGGATGCAAAACCTAGGAAATTTTTTAAACAAAATGGTTTTTTCCCCATGTTTTGCTGATAAAAATATAAATTACTTTTATTCTTCTTTCTGAAAGTAATATTCCCTGATATTAAGTACCTCAAGTAAGAGAACGAGCTAAATTACGAAGACTACATGGAAATAAAGGTGGGATTAATTTCTCAGCTTCAGGTTTCCCGAAATGAGCTGGTTATCAAAAACTCTGATTACAGCCCATGAAGCTAGTCAATACCATTAGGGATTTTAGAGTCAATTCATCTGAAACAGATTAACAGACAGATAATTCTTCTCTTGAAGATAAGAAGATCTGCTGCGAAGCCTCCAAATAAGGCGATTTCTAACTTATTACAATGGTAGTAAAAAATTAAACTAAACTACGTTTTTTGGTGATTCACTGATGTAGAATCCATCATTCTTGAATAGTGAAAAAGGGGCATCACACAAATAAACTTTAAGAGTACATGATAATTCATTTGTTAAATTTCAAGACAATGTACAGTTGAAGTGAATTTATAAAAACAGAAAAGCAGCAAAACTGAATGGTAACACTGCTGCTCAAACACTCTTATCAAAAAATCATTATTAAGAAGGAAAAATCAGTACCTATCTCCTGAAGAGTGAAAAATACTTTCTAGTATTAAACTACTGACTATATTAACTCTAAACTCAGATAAAACTCTTCTAAAACCAGGAACGTTGGCAAGAATCATATTTTAAATCTCATGTGTTTGAAAACTTAATACTGAAATTTATATTCCGTTTTTTACGAAGAGGTGAGAGGCTGGAAAACGGGCTTTGTATCAAAACATACTAGAGAAAGTGCCATTTGAGTCTGATGCAGCAGTGGCTCCGGCAGCTGAGACAGATGAATACATTCAGGAATTTTAATTGTTCCTCCATCCAGGTCTGCTATGATTACATCTAACTGTAAGGGACAAACACATTATTGGTAGCGCATACTGCGAGCATAGTTTAAAAACACAACGGTTCAAATTTCATGATCTGCACATAAGTTAAAATAAACAAATTAAAACCAGTACTAACTTCGATGCACAGAATGCTTTCGATAAAGGAAATACTCCAAATACTTCCTATAACTGAATCTTGCCATGGAAAATGAATGTAAACCAAAGAAAGTGAAATGAGGCCAAACTTTCAAAAATGATTTTTGTTTCTGGATGTTCCAGGTCTGTATTCAAAGATCTGTGATATCTAATCAGCTGTTTGCAAAAGGACACAGGGAGGGTAACTGCAAGTAAAATTATGTGTTTCTAAGCACTCGTGACCCTGCTTCAGTTTCTCAAAGCATACGCTTAAAAAGGACAAAGTAAAACCATTGAAAATACATTTCAAAATCCTAAGCGAAATGCTCAAACTCACAACAAATAGATGACAAAGCTGCAAATGGATGCATTCCTTCCCATCCTGCACTAGAACCAAATAGTTTCCCTCCCCTACTTTACACTCACAATGTATTTACCAAAGAATTGATGCTTTTTCTCTTTTTTCTTCTCCTGATTGTCTTGCCTCGCTTGCTACGATAATATTTTGAACATATATATAGAATTTTTCACACAAACATCTCTGAAGCACAGAAAATCTCTGCAGCTGAGCACCACAAAAGACACTGTGACTATGAATGAGCTGGCCAGACATACTTACAAGCTCATGAATGTCATTGCGAAAGACAGAATGTACACCAATGATGAAAGGTGTTGGTGAGCTGAGAACTTCCAGTAGCTGTGCAGGAAGAATTGGAATATAGGGATAACTGTGAAAAGAATAAATAAAAGAAAATAAAAGCTTCTAACTATCCTGCCACATAGGGCAACTTTTTTCTCTAAAAAAAAAATTTCTTCCTGTTACGTTTAAACTTTACTAGAAATAACTACTCTAAAAATACAAAAGACGAAAGTATTAATTAAATACTTCTTTATAAATTACCATGCTGTTAAAATAACATGTCCATAAAGCTCCATAATTTATTATGAGGTCTGAAATTTATTGCAAACCAGTGTATTTTTCAAAATAAGAGAAGCCTATTTATAGTTGTAACATTTATGTTATGTGTACACTACATTTGTCCACAACTTTTAAGTAGTCAGGGATACTAAAGTTATGGATAATACCTTAATTTTAAAAACGTGGCTAGTTTTTGGCCAGGCACCTACAACTCAGTCTTTTGTAAAATATCATTAGTAAGAAATCTTTAAATGAAATATTTTGTTTTGATATTGAAATGACAACTAAATATTATGTACAAAACACTATTTCAGTTATTGTTTACTTGATTGCATGATATAAAAAAACCCGAAAGTGTTTTCATTAGAGCAACGTGAAAATCTGGATCTAAATTGATCAATGCATTTCAGCATCTAATTTATAGTTATTAAAGTTCACATTCATTACTATTTTAGCATGAAGAAACATATTCCAAAACTAATTTTCCATTTTCTTCTTTTCTATTCTATATTAAAATGAAGCCCACCTCTGACATATTTTAAATAAAAGAAGCTATTAAAATACAACATGATTTGAAACAGGTGAGTCAGGATTAGATGTCTTCTTCCTAAAAAAACAAACAGCTTGACAGTAAGTTTTCCATTTCAAAACGCTGCATCCTTAAGTAGCTTTTTAGAGAACATCACTTTGTAGACTTAAATTCATTCTCTGGTGGACATCTGTCAGTGACTTCGAACTGTGACACACATCCACGCAGCTGTTATTTTCGAGCCACAGAATCTTCCAGGTTACAAAGGGCCTCAGGACATCATTTCATCCAACCTACTGCTCTAAGCAGGGTCAAGACTGAATCCAGATTAAGTTGTCCTGGGCTCTGTCCAGCTGCTCCTGAAAGCCTACAGGGATGGAAGTTCCATAGGTTTTCTGTTTCATTCCTTAATTACCCTCATAATAAAACACATTTTGCCTGCATATAGTGAGAACCTTCCCTCTCCCCTGTTTCAGTTTATGACCCCACTGTTTTCTGCCACACCCCTCCTCTTTCTTTTTGGCAGGTTGTTGTTAGATCTCCTCCGTATCTTTTCCGTGACTTACTCGTGGGCCGTCACTGTCAAGTTTTACCATCCAACTGATGTTTTGAGTAGGGTTTCTACCATATTTGTAGGTAGGATGTTTCTCCCTTAATTGTTTCCACTGCCATGATGCAATCAGACTTTTGTTAATGATGGGTACAGACTGGGAAATGCACGTACGATCATGAAAACCTCTGCTTATTTGAACAATATAGCACAACTCCCTTTGTACAGGACAATGTAACAGAAGATATAAAATGTGTTATAAAATTAGTTAAACAAGTAAAAAGAATCAAAACTCACCTGTATTTGAGGGGAAACATCAAAGACTCCAGAGCCCTACAGGCATCACTGAGCCTCTGAAAACTTGCTGAGTGAAAGAGAACCTTATTTTCTGTAAGCACGGCACAGAACAAGCTGAGTACATTTTGGATTCCTTAAAAAAAAAAAAAAAAAAAGAAATAACTGTGACAACATGTCAAAAGAATCAAAATTACATTAAAATGTACCATTTTCTGGAGGAATTTTCAAAAAGCCTATGATAACTGCATAAATTGCCAAGTACCAAGTTTTTTCTACCTTTTATTTAACTAGTGCAGTTTCCTATTGTTTTTCAGGTTGCTAAAATACTATCTGACAGTATTTTTACATTTCAAATATATTGTATTACATCTCCCTTTCAATACCACTTTCGAGGATTTCGACTTCTCAGCACAAATCCCAGCAATGCTCCATAATGACTTCAAACAGTATTATTGTGTATCTTCTGCATAGCCTTCTCTGTGTCCAGTATTCAATTCTGGTCACTGATCCAGGCTTAACTTCTAAACCTTTCTGTTTCTCCAAGCAGGATAAAAATAATAAAATCATACTGCTGAGCTCAAAAGAAAATGACAAAGACTTCCTAGTAAATACATTCATACTTCATCCACGAAGAGCATTCGAGGAGTCACAAGGTTATAAAAGGGCAGCAGGAGAGTACGTGTCACTAAGAAGATCTGACTGTTTAAACAAGCCCCACTAGATTTAGGGTAAGGCTCATGAATCAGATGATGGGGTGCTCTGGGGGATTTTTTTAAGACGGTATAATTTACCTAGGAGACAAAGCCATGTGCTTTCTGGGAAAACCAAAAATATATTTCCTTTAAAACAAAGTCCCATCCTGAGAAGCAGACATGTCTGAGATGTGAGATATGCTGAAATTTATGAAATTTCCTGAAATATGCTGGAATGTATGATGTTTCCCTGAGGACATGGCTTGTGTTATCAGTAAGACAGCCTGTATTACCTTCACAAAGCTACTGCTTACTTACAACAACCTTCCCAGTAAGAAGTGTGGCTATGCAGAGCCACTCTACTCCTATGATAATTAACACTTTGTTTTGTTTTAATTAATTTTTATTATACGTTCGGACAAATCTTTTTTCTTTTATGATGCATGCAAAGTTTTCTTCTCCGGAGTGAAGCCTAGTTCATAAACACAAAGGGACAAGGATTCAGAGAGGGCTGTTCAACAAAACAGAATTAATTCTTAGAATGAACATCAAACAAGTGTGGAAAGCTTGTGCCTTCAAACTCCAAGCTCCAGGATTCCTGCAGACACTCACACAACTAAAGGCAGAGGCCTGAGAGGACTCGAGGACAGAAGGTTTTATTATGAGGGTGAGTGAGTTACTGTTGCAAACGACTGCCCCTGTGTTCAGTGGCATAATTAATATTGTGCCAGTAGGAAACAAACTGCTTTGTAGCACACAATGTGAGGATGGTGTTAAAAGAAAAAAATTCCAACAAGTTTCCTCAAATGAATGAAACAGCACTCAGTGAATGGCTAGAAGCTAACTGGACATAGTGTCCTTTCTTGTGTGCATGTACAAGGGGTATGTACTGATTTTAACACAAAGTTAGAATCTGCTGCCTGTTTAAAAACATCTCTCTAGGAGTTTAAAAACTCAAACTGCCCCTTTTATGCAAAACTGCCCTTGTTCCTTTGCCAGAACATTTTAAAGACTGTTTTGGAGTATACTTTTTGTTGTAAATTAAGTTTTTGTTTTCAGACTAAATGGGCTTTTTACACCATTTCATTCCACATCAAACACCTTGTTAAGACATTTAGGAATACATATTTTTTTAAACTTCTCAAAAAATTCTCAAACAATTCTCTATAAGCCTGTAGTGTTTTGGCAGGTATTACTGAGGAGAATAATACCAAAACCCCTCAGAAATACTCACAACATTTTGTACAACGAAATGCTCTAAAAAAGCCCCCCTCTTGTGATCGAAATAGCTATAACTAATAATTCTTCAAAGAGATGGTTTTCCATTCTGCACATCCTAAGAGTCGAATCTTGGTTGAGAGGTAAAAATTCTAAAATATTTTCTGGATGTTACTGACTTTGAACTCTTTTTTGCAAAGAATTAAACACCATTCCTGTAATGAGGATATTCAATTGAAATCAAGCTGTGTAAAAAAATAGCATTTTAAACTATATGATATTATTTTGCTGTGAATATAAGGATTCAAGAGTCAATTCGAACACTTTTAAAAGTCCTGTAACTTACCCAGTATCAGCATTTTTCATTTGAAATCTCCTGTGAATACAGGCCTCCTCCTCAGGTACCAAAACAATACACAATTCTCAAAAGTACGTAATAACCGAGCACTTTTGCAAAAATTTTACTAACAAAAAACATGAATGAAATCAGGATTTTGCTTAGGTATAAGGAGGACACCTGCAAGTACTTCATGGTATTTGAACACGGTGGCTGTAGATCTACCACTGTCTCCTAGGGACTACTAAAATGATACACTACTGTATCGATAAATCAGGTAATCTTCATGCTTATACGTAGTGTCAAACCGTATGTTTGTCCAATTTTTATCATTACCACTGTGAGAAATGGATTTTGTGAATGTCTCCAATTTACAGAAAATTCCGGATGTCTCGTCAACAGAGCACAAAGTTCATTTAAGTTGCTAAGCAGAGATGACACAGCTTGTGAGGTTTTCGTAGTTTCACTGGGGAAATCAGTCTGGGTTTGCTGCATGTTAGTGGCTACAGATAAAGATTCAGTTTGTACTCCACAAAGGCATTTCTCAGTGCAGCTTAATCAGCACCAACATAATTTGATGTTTAAGATGACTACTCTTAGCAGCCATTTCCCATAGATAAGCTTGATGCCACACAGCAGAATATGTATTGCAAATGTTTTTACCACACTCTGCAAGTTGGTCTCCCAGATATTCACTGCATATTAACTGGCCACGGGAGAGGAATTTGAAATGTTTACTGTGATACGAACGCACCTGATGGCAGCCCCAGCTTTGCTGAGCTAGACAAAAGCACTGCTTTATTTGCAGCCCTTACGGAAGAGACCAAAATCGAGGGCATCTAAACACATCCCTCATAAATCTGCACAGGAAATTCACTGGCCAACTGCTCATGTGGTAGAAGGGAAAGAAAGCACTCTCTCTCCAGTCTGGCAACCCCTGTCACACGTTCAAGTTAGCAGGTCCATTCCAGGTTTCAAGCTGAACCTGGAATTTTCAACTTCCATTTAAGTTTTTTCTACACTCTCTTGACCCTTTCCTGCATTCTGCATGCATATAAAGCAGAAAGTCACCTCAGAAAAAATGGCTTTATCTTGGCAGAAACAGAAAAAAAGACATCAGGAATCTTGTGTGCATGCATTTGGAAACCTCAGTGTTTTCATTTTAGCAAAGTACCTACAATACAACTGAACACACCACAATGAGAGTATTTGACTTTGTCTATGTAATGAGTTCATCTAAAAATGCATAAATAACAAGAAATAACATTACTTTATAAAAAATCACACCAAATCAATAACCAGGGTAATTTCTTTGAGTATCTTTCCCAAAAGCCAGTTTAAAGTGAGAACGTCTCTGGCTCTCACCCTTTTCTTTCCCGAATGCCTAAGAAACACTAAATTTACATCTAAGGAGAGGTTCTGAAATCTTGGTGGGCTTTCTTTTAGGGCTTTTTTCTGCGTAATAGAAATGCTCTTCCATGGAGAAGCTAATCACTAATATTGACCAATTTCTTGAAAACAGGCTACTCAGTTTGAAAACACATTTGGACAGTCAAACCCAGGCCAACCACTTCCACTGAATGAAAAGCTTGTATAGTGCAGACAGTCTCTTTGGTACCAGTGTTTTCATTCTTTCTCCTTTTCTTTCTTCCTCATATATTTTTTTTTAATGCTCTGTATACAATACAGAAGAACGTAAAATAAATAAAGTGTACAATATAGACACCTAATCTAGACTTTTCTTGATTTCAAGACAATAGCCACTAACTGAATAAAAAATTGTTGCTCCACACCTACTTTGAAATACATGCTTTCAGGAATACCAGAAGTATGACTGTGAAGGAAACTTTTACCTGATAGAATCCAATAAATCATACACAGCACAACTTTTGATTACTTTCCTTTTCTAAACCACTTAAACAATTGATTAAATTCTTTGACCAAGCCACCAAGGTGTTGTTTGAAGCCTTGCAAGTTGTTTACTGAAAACAAACCATTCCAAACAACAGCCTGAGCCCTGTTTCCTCATGCTACAAGGCACAATCGTGTCTGTCTGTAACCTTGAACCCTACACTGGTCTGCAGACTCCGCACTACATCCGATGCTCGTTTGTCAGGGCATAAATAGACAACATGAAAAACAACAAACAAGTTGATTTTTACAGATTGCTCTTTTGCAGTCTACAGACAGACATCCTGTAAAATATTATACGTACGCTGGGAAATTTTGAATGGAGGCTTCCTGACCTTCACTGTTTTCAAGTATTTAAAGAATCTGTAATTTGTACTAAATTATCTGACATCCTACATCAACAAATGTATCACTCTGCCTGCTTCCTGTTGTTCTAGAATTTAAGTATTTATTTAAGCATGATTAAAAAAAAAAAAAAAACCAAACACAAAGTGTACTCGACAAATTATTAACTGTTGTCTATATTGCATGAAATCAAAATACTATCACTTCAGACTTTTGTGAAGAGTTATAAATGTGGATTGGGAAACTGAACTAGTGGAACACATTATTATGCCAATATGCCATTCTTGAATTACTGGACACAAGAAAAAGCTTAATAGACAAAATAATCCATAACTTAGCCAGACTAATCCAGGAAACGGGTCAACAAAGCCTGAAAAGCCTTTCTGAAAGGCCACTGGAGACTGCATAGTACAAGTTCTGTGCCAGGCTGTTCCTAGCTCTAAAGATAACTAGGAAGAAAGTAGAGGAAAACAAAACTCTTTTCATTTTTATTTTTAGATGTGGCTGCATAGCACTGCTAATGAACAAAATACAAGCTTAACTAATACATGAGGCAACAATTGTACTTGTTATACTCTTATAGGTAATTCTTGCCAAATTGCATTCGTTTGTCCACCTAAAAATTACACGGTATCTCCAATCAGCTACACAGAGTTAAACCCAAAAGACTGCTATGTCACTCACTTCAGCATCAATTCATATTTAGAAAAGGTCAGTTATTGGAGCAGGACTGCACACTACACCATTACATCACAGCCAAGCTTGCTCGCAAATGGGGAGCAATGTAGCTGTGCCAGCAGAGAGCTTTGTGAGGGTTAATTTGTCCTGCTTTCTGGCTGGGCCCCAGAGCACATGAGTCAGACAAGTACCCCAAGAGATTAACTTCTGTGGTCATTGTCAGACTCAGGAGGAAGAGAAGCAATCTCTACAGCACAGACCCTCCAGCTGATACGCCCTCAAAGAACCAAACATTTCATGAATAAAACATTCATACTGATTTCTGAGCCCATAGAAGCAAACATGGGGGTGACACTCAGTGCTGAAACCAACCTCCATTTCTAGAGAAACACTTTTGATTTTGGAACTGACATGAAGGCAATTCAGAATCTGAACCATGAATGTTCCATGTAAGGAAGGGCAGAACAAAGGTTTCTCTACAAACCCGCCTTTGGGAGGTGGGGGCGTGGGAAGAGGTAAGTAAAAGGAGGACCAGACAGAAAGATTCTGGTATAAATGCCATGAACTCCAACTGATCATTAAACAGAATACCAAAAAAACTGTAAAAACAGGAATATATACACATATGTCTTCAGCTGATGAATAACTATTCCAACAGCTATCATTCCCCGCTAAGTTCAACAGTATCCACTGTGTTCTGTCCACACTGCGTGAAGCAGATGGTTGTCATCCAAACCCCAAATTACACAGGCACAAGGAAAGAGGGACTAAGCACAGTGTATGATCTACTTAGGAAGACACTCAGTGGTGGCTGCCATTTGCATCTTGATATGACTTCATTATTGCTAATTTAATTAAATCCCTCTGCAGAGCTACTTAAAGAAGCTGCACAAGCCCTTTGGATTTCTTGAGCCTTCAAATACAGCTCTGCCAACACACTGAGTGAACACGAGCAGCAATTTTTTTCAGAGATAACGATAATGCCATGGACAATTATTAATAGAAGATTTAGATAATAAGATTTTCATCCCTGAAAATGAGAAGTGCAATAACAATTCCCATGCACATTTTAAAGCTATACATATCCAAAGGTAGACTGATTAGCTCAAGATAACTATGACTGCATTAAGTGAATTTTCTCAACAAATTAGGAAAGACAAAGGAAGGTAAACCAGACAAATAATTGTTTCATATACAGAAAGCATTCACATGGCAGGGAGGCAAATGCCAAATTTACATGAAAGCAGTAAGTAGAATTACACAAACATAACCATCGTCACCAATTAAAGCCTTGTTACTGATCGTATGTCTGGTCCATATAGACAGGTTAGGTTTGATAGGTGCCACAAAAAAAAGATTTAGTTACTTTATTTTCAATGTTGGGGTTTTTTTGTTTGTTTTTTTTTTACTGAACACACATCAAAACCAAACTCCAGTAAAGAGTAAATGCCTAAAGAATGTCAAAGGAGGTTTGCATATAAAATATGCTGTTAAGGGGAAGATAATCTTCTCTTATAAAGGGAGGGTGGCAAGCAATATTTCTCAATATTGAATCGTTAACTATGAGGTTAAAACAGAAGTTTTTGTTCTCTATCTGTCTCTATATGTATGCAGGTATTAACATTTTAGTAACAGTCTACTCTGTTAAAATATGATTTATGATTTCACATCTCATCTTCTGCTTAGTTATTCACTTGTCTAGTAAGGTAACTAAAACAGGACGCTATTTGTTTTGGATGTTTATCCCATAAATATCCACTCTTCGAGCCCTGAGAAAATACTAAGTAGAGGTAAACAGTAATCCTGTACAAAACTAATACCAGCATACAGAATTTCTGCATAACCCTCACAGGCCCACACTGACCAAAACTCAATGAAATAATTCTGCAAAAGAATTTTGAGTGGACTGGGATAATGGATACATACCAATGACTTGAAATGCTGCCCAATTTCCCTGAGTAGAGGTGGAAGAGTGCTACATATTTCCATATTTCATAGGTGACTTTCTTTCTGTTATTCCTTAGAAACTGCCCTTTCAAGAAACATTAATTTATTGTTTGTACCAAATATTTTGTGAAATCTTTTCTACCACATACATCAAGAGATATGTTGGGAAAAAAAGCACATGTTATAAAAATTATTTATAGCAGTTTGATTAGCCAAAATTATCTGTCTTTATTCTGATAGCAAATCTAAAATTGTAATTTGTTAAAATTATTTGCAACCGCTGATGTATTTAAGTAATCAAAAATAGAGCAATTTTTCAGCTCTCCAAAGTGATTCATATACGGTAAACTGTCTGAAAGTTAAGGAGGATTTCTGTCCAGCCATCAACAGACATTTTAAGGTTCAGAAGTTTAAACTTCAAAAGAAGCATTAAAAGCTTTTGAACAACCCTCTTTGCTTTTAAGACTTCATGTTAGAAATCAGGAAAAACATCACAACAAAGAGATATTAACTTCTCTGACCACAGATTCGAAGCCGTGGTAGCATGAACAGGAAAGCAAAGTTATAGCCACGACTGTTTAGAGACTACTGGAAACCATTCTGCACACAAGCTAATTGGCAAAGTACGTATGGGGACGTGTGCTGGCACATCACAGAGCCTGATCTGCACACCCCAATCTTTATTTACTCACAGGCACAATGTGAAAACCAGAATCTCTGAAAATACAAAGGCACATGTTAAGAGTATGGAATCAGTACATTTCGCTTTCACCAACACAAGAGGTGCAGGAAACAGTGACTTTTTACTTTGATGACATAAACCAGTCTCAAGTGATCTGAATTGAACTGCAATGACTAATTTCAAATAAACACACAAAATACAAAATTTCAAAAGCAAGGATTTTAGCCACAGGTGAAACAGGAAGAACAGACAGGCAAAACAGAGAATTAAACCCACAAAATTATGAGTAGCTGCAATATGAAAAAGAATAGTATAACACATGGGAAAGACTGCTATGTGTTATGGATTGTAGGATATTCTTAGTAGAAATTCCGCAAATGAAATCCTGATGGAGCAAATGGATACTCATAATTTGACTGGATTCATTTAAAGCAGAAAAATGTCCTTTACCAAAACAATGCGCTGTGAGGGTAATACCATCAGGATCCTTAGAAAGACAGTATCTAAGAATGAGAAGAGTGTTGTCATTCTTGAACTGTACACAGGAAAAATGGTCAAGGATACACGAGGAACTGCAAACATACCTGTTTCCTGCCAAAGGACTACAAAGTCTTTCTCAAGGAACTCATGGCTACTGAAGCATTATAGTAACGGAACCAAATAAATGCAAAGACAACACGAACGGACGTGGCTGATCAGGATATTCTGTTAGAGCTGCCTTTAGCCACTGCTGGCTGATATTCATGGACCGTAAAAGGACAAATATTCCATTGAGGAAACTGTGAAACATCATAAACATCAAAAATTTTAAAAAACCAATTTATTTTCTTTAAAGATTGTGCTTGGATTCCCTGCAAAACATTTAGCAATCTTCGAAAATTCTTTCTTCCTGAAATTGTCTGAGATTCTCCTGACCTCCTGAGATAGTGATACTTCAGCCCAAACTAATGAGCAATACTTAAACGTGATTTTACAAGAACAAATGTATGGAAGTAAATGTCTATAGAACTGGGTTTTTTTCCTCTCACCACAACCATTAATACTAAAGTTTTGAAAACTATAGTTTTACAAGCTCTTATGATTTAACAGCTACCAAGTTTGCTTTGGAATAGTGAGAAGTTATTCATACCAGCAAAAGTAGGAAGAAAAGCCATCTGTTCCCAGTAGGATCTTCTTCAGTGTTTTCTATAAGCAGAGGTAAGCTTCTTTGGCCTTTTTGAAATTTGCTTGTTTATTTATTAGACATTTGCTTTTTGGAGTTTACATTTTGTAATGCCATCTCTGGAAAACAGTAATTTGTTTACACTCTTCTGAGAGGTGTTTTCTGAAGTCCTGCTGTAAATAGAAAATTACTCTCTTCTCAAATATCTCAAAACAAGTTTTCACTTAATAGTTTAAATAAATTTCACTGAATTGTTGTAGAGCAAACAGCAATCTATAATTTTATTATTTTCCCTCTTATTTGAAATGTTTCCTTTTAAAAACCAGCTCATTAACTACAGCACTTTATCAAATACACAGCTTAAAGTTTATTTACTTTTGTCAGATAACTTTTCTTTCTTAGATTCATAATTTGCTTAAAATAAACTACTGTACATTTTGTCTCATTAGAAGAGTATTACAAGTTTGGACTAAATAAAAAGTAAGCGAGCATCTTATGCCATGTGCCTTGTTTTTCTGCAAAACTGGGAATGCTGCAAGAAATCTTGGACACTGCCTTGAACCCCTTTCAGGATCCTGCCTAAGGAGAGCTGCCACCACAGCACCAGCACTACAGGGGCCGCTCACAGAACTCTCCGTGTACCCGCAGGTGACAAACAAACAAAAAACTGAGCAGCACCTCCTGCAGGGATAGTTTTGACATTACCTGACTGGGATCTGCTCGAATGGCTGTCACTGAAGGAGATGGTCTTACCCCACCCACACACTGTTGCTGCTTTCCTTACACCTCCAGCAGAGCTCACAAGAGTAAGTGAGTTCAGACTGGAAGAGGGATGGATCTGTTCCCGTTGCAACACTTGGCCATTAGAATGATTTAACCGCAGCATCAAACCACAACCTGAGGCTGCTGACAGAAAACAGATGTGACTCTCCCTCCTTCCACCCTCCAAATATTTTCTGTTAGCTCGGTGAGATAAAATAGCTCAGCATGGCTGAGTCAAGCACCACTTGGGCACAGGAGATGGGGCAGCACTGTGCAACTAGAAATGGGCATTCCAAACAGGATCATCTGCCTGGCAGTTTATGCTGCTGGGGAAATGAAGTCTCAGTGACTATGTACAAAGTGCCACGACTTGGAAATGCAGAACATTCCCTGTACAAAATTCACTATGACAATATCCCTTTATTTCCAACAGCATCTAAAAGAATACTTTCCCTTTGTTCTGCTGTTGCAGTAGTAAGGGCCCATTAGCAGTAAATGCCACATCAAATCCCTTGGTAATCTATTTGTTCTTTGACAGACTACACAAATCTACTTGGAAAGGACTACACAAATCTACTTGGAAAGCTCAAATGGCAAAATTCTCTTTTGCTGGGTTACAGAGCTAATTGCAGCTCGCTGCCCAGTGGGATTTAAACTGAAACTATAACATAAGCCAGCAGCATCCACCCATGGAGCATGTGATGCCAGGTTCCACAGGCTGGAGAGTATACAAACTTATTAAGGTCAAAGACTGATTAGAATTTTATATACTTCAATAAAACAGTCTTAATTTAATCACACATGCTGCTAAAATCCCGAAAAGGTTATATATGTTCCCATCACATGATACACAAAGTTTCATGGAAAGAAAGGTAATTCAGTGAGTTGGGTAATAAGTTTGAAAACAACCTGACATGAGGTTCTGACAAAATCTGACAAAAAGTTCTTGTTTGTATAGCTGAAATCTCATAACAAACATAAGATGTGGAAAGGGTACCACATCAACGCTTAGTGCATCTGAAAGTTAAAGGTATTAGTGTAATGAAAATGCTGCCTTTGGTCACTTCATATGCTCTGCAGATTAAATCTCTCATTGCTTCGCTGCCCTACATAATGAAATATTAGAACATAAACCACTCTTGCTCTGTGTCAAAGACACCAGGATTTTCTTAGTCAACAAGTATAAGCCAGCTCACATGCTGACTGTGCAGTGACCCTTCCATAATGTCTCCCAGCCATATAAATACACATATATATTTATCAGGAATGTCTTTTCCCATTTATACAGTAATTTGGTGTTGTCATCTGTTGGCATAAAGCACACTATGAGAGACTGAACATTGTATCTCCCCTAAACCAGAATTAAAATGAAGAGAAACTATTATATTACAGAAAACATTCCTCAAAGTGTCAACAAACGTAGCCAAAAGCAAAAATTCTGGGTATTTTAATATAAATTGGATTTAGAAATGTGGGAGTGAAGGGTCTATAAACAGTGAAAGAGTCTAGCCTTTTGCCATCATGACTGTATCAGACAACCCCAAATTGATCAAGTGTCATCTTAAATGCAGTGATAGTGCTTTCCATTACTAATCAAAGCAGAAGGTGTTTCAGAATTTTTCTTGTCCTACGATTAGAAATCATCTTTTAACTTCCAACCTTAATGGACCTTCTTTTATGAGCCTGTTCTTGGTGCTCCCCTTTTTCTCTAACTTTTGAATTCTCCCTGAACAATACTGGTGTAAAAAGCAGTACATGGTAATGCACACGGTCTATGATACAGAGCAAAATAGAAAGATAAAATACAGCAGAAAAACCTAACACTGTTCAAAAAGCAGCCTCTGAAAGCCAATATCATCTGTAATATGACCAAAATTTTAAATATTCCTTTCAGGTCCTAAGTTATTTTGGGTTTTAGGTTTTCTAAAAGAGGTTACATTTTTTTAAGTAGTAGAACTACTTAAAATTTAATTCAGAATAAAAACATAAAGCATAGCATGTCCTACAAGTATACTGAATTTAAAAATTAGCTACCACAAAAATAAGCTAATTTTAGGAACACCATAATTCATTTTTTTGCCTTTTGATTCAATAGGTATTTTCTAATAATAATGGAAAAATTGTATTTTTATGTTGTTATATAATCTTAAAAAATTTTTATGAAATGTATTTGAAATCACAATACAAAGAGTCATTGGTTGTTTTTCCATTAAGTATAAAATGACAACTATTATCTAAAAAATCTTAACCACGAAAGTAGTAAGTTCTGGCTTCCTTTTTTCGAACATGGTTCAGTATAAGATCCACCTATCTCAGGAACTATTTGAGATGTATCTGAACAAGAACTGGCTGAGCTATATATTCAAAGTGGACTGCTAAAGATGAAATCACGTGTCAAAATTTTACGTTTACAAACAACTAAAAAGTTAATTAAATTAAAAGTGTCTCCTACTTTTGCCCACAGTCTAAAGAAATACTCAAACTCCCAATATGCTTTAGTTGTTCCACAGTGCATGTCTACAAGGTCAACCTGATTTATCTCCAAAGTGGGCCTTCTTAGAGTATGGAACTGGACCTTTTGACTTTCAGAGATCTGTTTCAATCCAGATGATTTGAAGTTCTATACAAGCTCCTTCATCATGGTAAGAGCCCCGGAATTCCGGCACATAATCACTGTGAAGGAGCAACTGCCACATCATTCGAGACAACTGGCTTTGCTTTCCCAATGTGCAAATCCCTGCAGATAATCTTGCAGAGACCACAACTACCAGCTGTTACTGCTGCAAATTCACACCTGAATGCCCAGCCTTGCTGTGTATGGGTAACAGGAGAAATTTCTTGATTTCATTATTTAAAAAAAAAAAAAAGGTTAAGTTTATTTAGAGTTATTAACAATAATACAATCAGAAGTAATTAGCAGCTAAATTATGATCTGTCATCTATCTAATCTGTCACTTATCTAATTTTTTTATGACTAATTATCCCAGTGTTTAACTATGGACTAAATACACCTATTTTATTGGAAAAATAAACTAGAAGCAAGTGTCATTCCTCTATCATGCCACTAGTCAACAAGTAAGTACCCTCTGACTTACAGTCAAGCCAACACTGAGCTACTGTATGTTGAACTCTACTATCCTCTGACTGAAGAATTATTTAAGTAGTTCCATTCACAGTAGTCAAAGTGGTCTGACTCAGCACAGTGATTGTTTGTACTTAGGAACTGCAACAGAAGATTTCAGATCATCTCCACCAGATCACTTCACTGCATTCTCCACAGGTCAGCAGTTACTGAACTGTGGTATGTTTAACATCGTGGTACACAAACAATTGTACTCCAGTAGCTCACATCTTAATATCTGTGAAGCGGTAAAAAGTCAGAAAGGTTGTTACAGGTGAAGCCAGCTTTACTGCAGAATCCTGAAACTCTGACCACAGTGCATATTTTAAGACCAAGAAAATCTTAAAATCTTGATTTCTTCCTCAGGATCAAACTACAGCAGGAAGAAGTGGTGCACAACTATTATCTCTCGTAGGACTCGCAAAGTTTGATTTTTAGCATCAAACGGATCAAAACTTAGTGTGAAGAACTAATACCAAAATATCAACTCAAGACTTTTAGAAGGTAAGCAGTGAAAATTGAAGAACCAGCAGCAGCCAGGGATCAGCACTGGCCCACTGCTCCGTAACAGATGGTAAAGCAGGTGCCAAGTATGGATAAAGGTGGGAAGGGGCAGTGGCCTCACCAGAAAGTGCTGAAGTCCCGCAGGACCCAGAGAAAGACAAGTTGGGTAGGTCTGTTGACAGCAGCAAGGTTCAGTCAAAAGTTGAGATAGCCTGACAAAGCCACAGTGATGAGGAAGCTCTGAGGTCAAGCCAGGAAGTCAAGTCATTATGGCAAGGTGAGGAACAGGTTCAGCGATGGTAGCCAGGTCAGTCACGGTGATCACCAGGCAAGTCCATGGTGACAAAGGAGAGCTGAGACCAAGCCAGGGTGTCCAGTCCACGGGTGAGGATCTGGGTGTGTTGCCTGGCACAAGTATCGCAGCGACATGGCTCGGGCAAGGCCCAAGGGCACGGCCTGAGCTTAAGTGCAGCATCCGAGCGAAGAAGTCAACAGGCCCCTGCGCTTCCCATCCCTCACGCAGCTCTTTCCTCAACAGCCTGAGCCAAGGTCCCACAGCTGTGCCACATCAGGGCTGACCTTGAGCACAGGCAGCTCATCCCTGCAAGGAGGGGTTCAGGGAGGGCTGGCCGTGTGCTCAGGGCCCTGACACGAGCTTTCAAAGGAAATACTTGTAAGAACCAAGGACAGAGACTGCTAAACTATCAGCCTATTTCACGTCTTCCGAGAGCAGAACGTATTGCTGAATGATATTGGCACAACTACAGAACCATTTTTAAAAAATGTAGGTTCCAACTAGTTAACCAAAACTGTGAAGTGCAAGTCTGTCAGTTTAAAATCCCTCTACACAAACAAGTATCTGCTTCCAAACAGAGTTGGAGCGGCGCACTTTTAATAAAAAATAATTAAAATAATGCTGCTGTAATTAAGATCTTTCCCCCCAAATTTTTGAACACAATACAATTTTAGTAAATTTATTATATGAAAAAAAACCAGACAACCAAAACCTCTATCATTCTTCACTAGTTTCTAACAAATCTGAGAAATGAGAATTTCTTTTACTTCTGCACACTTCCAACACAAAACCCCAAAAAATTGATAGGTATGAGAGTTTATATATGATCCCATCATTACGTTTTGACTGGATTTATCACCATAGAGCAGTAATGGGGTTTGGCCCCATGACTCTTAAACCAACAAAAATCATCACTGTCAGTGTCTCCCCATGGAAATATGTGGAAAACAATTCACTTCTATTTGCTTGCTCAGTGTTGACTAATTATTTAATTTTAAGCAGCTCTCTATGGTATCAGAGAAGTATCTGCTCTGATGCAAAAGCAAAGGCAAGAACATGCAAGTAGGGAGAAAGGTAACACTCCAGACTTCTCAGTCTCAAGTCACAGTGCTGAAATTTGGAATGGAATAGTCACATTAAAATACCTCTACACTAATAGTGGTGTGGAGCATTTTCAAGTATTTGTACTGAAGTACTTCCCTGCTTAGTAACTCCGCCATCATCACACGCATTTGCCCTAGTGTTTATGTTTTGTGCAACTTTAATAATCTTTAGAAGTTTAATCAATCAATCACTTTTGATACCTGGAATTACAGACATTTAATGACACAGCAGTCTTCAGCTGTACTATATTATTTTTGAAGTACTTGTTTTAGAGGCTTCGTATACCGCCTTATGGTGCACAATTTCTAGTTACAAATATTTAAGATACATTAAAAGGCTGAAGGATAACTATGTTTAGCACTTCAAGTTGCATCATATTTTAGAAAACCAAAGACAAACTTGCCAAGCACCCTGGCTCAACCTAGCATTACCATTCATCTTCACGCCATTCCTTCTATCGAATCTCTATCCTACGCAGCCCTGGATTCCAAAAGACTCTTACCTTGTGTCTTCATCCAGAAGAGTCAAAGTAGAATTTACTTTAAAGTTTCATTTTTACCACTCAAAATATTACTTTATTTTTAACACAAACTCAGTCTGAGGTCTACTGAAAATATCTGAGTGGTGAGTTTAAGATATGAGGAGGAAAACAAGCACAGACAAACTAAATGCAAGAGAGGAAATAAGGGGAGAGGAAAACAGTCCTGATATGAGACTAAACAAGAAGGAAAGGAAGGAAAACTCTTTTGTCTTTGATTAAGTGTTTAGAAAGGAGAGAGAAACAATAATTCTTCTGGAAAGTAAATTTTCATTATTGTGCTGCTCAGCTTAGCAGTATGATTCGTGCTATTAGTTCTTGAAACGTGCAAAACTTAAAGGTGCTGGTTAAACCTTAGGTCCTTGCTCTGCTGCTTAGGTCCCTCAAATAACATTTTTGTCTTGGGTTCTTTGGAAAAAACCTGCCTCTTGGGGACATGGAGGTGTATGTCTCAGATTCAAATGGCTGAATGCGTCAGTGCCGAATTACCACACTGAGAAGGCAAATAGGGTTGGAGTCTGGAGAACAAAGCTTGAGGCAGAAGCCCAGGAATGTACTGTTAATACACTGATAGAGAAGAGAAACATAACCTAAATCTCCTTTGAGCCTGAAGAAGGCTCCTGAATTTTGAACCTTCTATAGATACCTGCCATCTTATCAATGGACAACCAGAAGTAGAAGAGTATTGAAAGTCTTCCATCTACCACAGGTAATTTTTAAAAGTAACTTTATGATTCCTGTTTTTCCACCTAATCCTTTGTTGATTAAATAATTTCTAGTGATTCAGCTAAAGGCCTGGCTTTTGTCACATTATTCCTATATATAACGGTTTTTTAAATGAAAGGGGAAAAAAAAGGATGCATGATTTAATATGTCAAACACTGCTGTTGCTTATTACTAAGCTTAAAACCTTTGGGGATGTTTTTCCCAACCGTAGTTTAACGCCTAAGTAAAAATAAGGTCTGTTTCCAGATCCGCTGTGGACTTGGTAATACAGGGAGGGTCATCTGCTGACACGGTATTATCCTGCCAAGCAGAGAAAGCGTGATGAGAATACTATTGCACAATATTTCTCAAAATAAATGTTGACATTACTTTTGTATCTATTCATAGTGATAGATTTTGTCTTGCTGCCCATCTTCCTCAAAGAAAGAGCTATTTTTAAAAAGGTGATTTATGCAGTTCACAAATATTTTTCTAGCTACTCTTCACTTTTCGATTAGTAATTTAGATAGGATTAAGTGACTTGTACCAGAAGAGAAATAACTGAACGTGTTGTTACTTGACAAAGGGTCTAGTCAATATTTGTGTCCTATCTGATGGGATAACAGCTGTCACTGAAGTTACAAACACCACACTGGACAACAGGAGTAGAATGTTTATGCCCAGGTTGTAGAGACAAATACACATTAAGCTCTTGTTCAAAAGGGACAAGAGAAATAGAGCAAGTGTGAATATTGTTACAAAAAGCACAAAAACTTCTGACAAGTTCAACTATGATCTCCAGCAGAAAAGATTAGGCCTTCTCCTAGGAAAATAAACTTTTTCAAAGGGATGAGCCAATAGGTTCTACCACATTCTTCCGGACTCACTGTCTTTAACTCTTCCTAAGACTACAAGAAAAGCAAGAATTTATTTAAAACAGTCTGCTCATATTTCCTGGTCCTCTTTTTATATTCAACAACCATTGCAAACAGACATATACAGCTGCATCAACAACTTTTTTTTTGTTTTAGTAAATCCAAATAGAAATTCAGCATTAACAAGCCTTGGCATTAAAAACACAATGACAGCTCACCACCTACATGGGAAAGGAACTCTGTGTTATTCTGTAAAGTGTGGAACACTGTGAAAACACAAACATTTTCTCATTTGTATCCTTAGACATACAAGGCAATTCTACCATTGTACTGTATCTCCAGATACATCACCTGGGAACGGAGGCACATTTGGGGTCAAAAAAAACAAACCCCCAAAACCCCCAAAGAAATGAAAAAAACCCCAGTGGTCAGAAATAGGAGGTGGGAAAAGTAGTCTTTTGCAAAGCATTCATGTAGCTGCTTTAAAAAAAAATCTACCTCCAGACTTACTTGCCTATTCCTTAACTAGTAGCAGGCCCATTCCCAAGCAACTACTCCCATCCTTGTTCCACCAAAATATAGGGAGACACAGAAAGAGCACCTACACAAGGCCACCAGACAAGCTCTTCCTAATAGTTCTTACAGTCTCGTAAAAGAGAAAATTCTGCCACAATAGAAAAGAAGGAGTACTGAGACAATTTTTTTTTTTTCCATGAACTTACATGATCCCCTTCAAGGAAACAGGATGTAAGCCTACAAGCTTGTCTTTGGGGAGATTTGCCAAGTTTTATAACCACACACTTTCTTCAGTCTCTCTCCCCTTCAGGCCAGTTGAAGCGTCACTAAACAGAAAAGTGAGCAACGAGCACGTTTTCCTTCCACATCCCTTTCTCTCCCCCTCCTTCTGCTGGTCTTCATATCCTTCTGTGCACTGTAACTGGAAAGGGCCCCGATAGGCACAGGCTTACTGACTCATACTTCTTACAAGCCACCAAAAAGCAAGAAAGATGGAACCTCCAGACACTTACTGGAAGTTAGGGGGAGAAAAGGCAGAAGAGCAGCAAAACCACAGAAACCAGACAGTAAAAAGGCTAAAGGAGTATAGGAAAAGAAAGATGAGATGGTAAAGAGTAAGTCAGGGGTATAGGTACTGGAAAGTGTATATAAGCTAATAAGGAATGATACAAATTCAGAATATAAAGGTAAAGAGTCTTTGACTGTTAGCACAACAATCTAGAAGTTCTGGTTACAGGACTCTCCAAACTCTTCAGTACACTGCTACAGTAGATTTAGGGAGTTGCATGACATCCATCTGCAGGTACTAATCCATTAATAAAATGTGGTTAATAACATTAACTTAAACCCTATGTGTGTGAAAGAAATTTTAAATTCTCATATGAAAGTTTCACAATTCATTTTTATACCCAATGACAGGAATTTAAAAGAACTTGCCTTGCAAAAAATGCTCTAAGAAACCATGAGGAAGAGATGGTCCTCCCTCAGTTTTCTCTTCCACGTGTTTACATTCCACTCCATCTTTACACAGTTTCCCTGTATAATTCTGATGCTTGCAATGACTTTTCAGATTATTTGCCTCTGTTGTCTTCCTCAGACTGATCCAGTGACAAAATGCTACAATCACAATTTGCCATACAAAAGCCAAGTGCCACAAGACAGGGCAGTTAACCTATCTAAGCACTAGCCAAGAGCCTCACTTCCTTTGACATTTTTGGAACTGTGAATTTATAGCAACTTTCATCTACAACTGCCTAAAACAAACTACCTCAACTTAGTTATACTACATACCACACTTACCAAACAAAACATACTATACTTACGGTACCTCACACCACATTCTGTATCTTCAGACAAGGGGGAAAGTTGTTGGGCCTATCCATGTTTAAAACATTGCCTGCAATCTGATCAGAGTCATCCTAATGAATCTTGACATGATAGTTGAAGTAAAAAATTCAAGGACTGTGGTGAAGCTAAGTAACATCTATATGCCATGTTAGACACAATTTTTAAATGAAACTACCAGCAAAATTATAACATTCCTCTTGGAATAATATTCTACTTGGAAGGATACAATTAAACCTTCTTAGTAGCAGATGGCCTTGGGCTCATCAGATCTGAGACTGCTTTCTGTGACATAAACTCCTACTGTTCTTCACTACTCTTTTTCTGGTTTCTATCCATTCTTACTGTCCATTTATGAAAAGAATGGATGACCAACACATATCCTGAGGTGAGGCCATTTGATCACTTGAGATTAAATATGAGGTCCACAGGTTCAGAAAAGATTATTAATTGTGCCCTTATCCATGGCTGCTACAAGTTTGTGCTTCAAAGGCACTTCACAAACCAATGGAACGAAGACTAACAGAGCATTAAATTTGAATGAATTTAATGACAGACAAGAGATTAGTATTGAGGCACTCAGGTAACAGTGACACAATGTTGTAATTGTGATGAAGAAGTAAGCATTTGATGAGGATCAAATGTTAGATCATCTTTGAAAGATAAAGAGTAACAGATGACAACAGAATTATATGAATTCCATCTAGTTACCCAAACCTGTACACGGTGTCCTTTCTACCCATCTTTTCAGCTACACCAGCTTCATTCCTAACCTCCTTGGTTTTCTTAGGAGTTTGCACAGTATCAAAAGAGGGGGAATCTTTTGCCATCAATGCTTTTGCAATTAAATAGAGGCCAGGCTCACTTCTGCTCCCAGCACATTTGCAGATACTAGATGGTGGGGTTGGACTTAATGGCTAAAGGTCCCTTCCAACCCAAACTATTCCACGATTCTTTAATACTGGAGATAACTTACTACAGGCAGGATGTACAAAAAGGTTCTATGAATGTCTCACTTAAGGGATAAAAGCCTTATTAGTCATTCTTTCATTCAAAAGAAATCAATATTTACCATGTAGCTTTCTTGGCACACGACTAGAACTGAATTAGAACAGAAAATACCTCATTCTGTAAGTTAAAAAAAATACTTTTTTTTCAAAGCAGACCTAGACATACCCAGTTGCTGAAAGAGAAGAGCCACACTGGTGCCTGTAACAGGAAGGCTGTCGTGCAGAGGAGTCTGTATCAGTTGTCGGTCTCCAGCTCCCAAAGAAAACAATTTCTGCAGAAACAATTTTTTAAAAAATGTAATGTAATTTATATAAACAGCTGTTGTCATACAGATAAGGGATTAATACTGCAAAAATTACCTGCTTTCTATACAGAAACTTAAAGTCCATAAGAATAATTGAATTGACAAAAAGAGATCTGAAATATAATTTGAGGACAGTGATATGTGTCCCTGAATGTATATAACATTATGGTGCCTCCCTTGCATTTACACTGAATTAGTTAAATATTTATGGCTTTGATGGCCAATTTCTAATAATACAATAAAAAAAGGTTTAAAACCCATTTAAATCAGAAAAATGTATATTAATATTAACTGAATTTCTTTGCTATCAGCTGTCTGGATCCACGTATGAACCATGAACATATTTGTGATATGTGGGTATTGAAGAGGACAGTTTTGCTATTCCTGTGTTCCTGCTCTGTGTATTAAAGCAGACTTAAAACCTCAGTTACCTTTCCAGAACAAGAACATACCTCCCTTGAGGGAGGCAGGAAATGGGAGTGAAAGGAATGCACTGGTGTATCACATCCCAAACAGCATTGTAATTGCAAAATAACCTTGCTTTCTTCTGGGTAAATCCACATGACAGTCAAGCAGTGAGTGATTTCAAGCAGCTACCTCTAAGTGCTAACTCCCATGGGCCGGGGGGCATTCCTGTACAAGCACTAAGTGTGGTACATCCCCACTCCGTGGGGCAGCAACAGTGTTGAATGCATGGAGGCAGCAAGCTCTAGTTGCTGCACAGCAGGTCTTTGAAACCAAAATGCTCCCCAGTAAAGCCAAACCCAAATGCTCCCCAGTAAAGTCCCTGAGCTGAAGCAGAGATGCTCTTCCTCAGCACACTTGGATGCAGGTCAGTAATAGATGATTATTTCAATGGTGGAGGACACATGAATAACCTGGGAGGCTCCTCGAGGACTTCTGAAAATAAACATCAGAAGAGTGTTCCCATTCTAATTCAGACTTAGCCCGAGAAGCCTGAGGTTTAAGAAAGAAAGGAGGAACCTCAATTTCTGATTAAAATGATAGTCTGACCCCAGCAAATTTAAATTCAAACTGAAAGAGCTTGTTATTTGAAGAGAGAAAGCAGAAGGAAGAACAACCAGAGGAGTATGACTTTTCCTTCCTCTTCTAGCAGAGGAAACAACCACTGAGAAAAGCTGTATTTATGGATGGGGGGAAAAAAATTAAAATTAAAAAGAGAGGATAGAAGTGGAGCCAGAAGTTCCAAGTGGATCACCAAAACCTGTAATCTGAGGCTCAAATACTATTGAAGAAGAAGGTTGCTGATGAGGAGATACAATCTAATTACTCCCCTTCAAAACCAAAAGGCTTAGGATGCAAAAACAGAGAGGTGGCTGCCTGGAGAGCAGTGAGGTAGACCTTGACTAAGCTGAGAGGACCTTCTGACACAACAACACTAAAAGAAATTCCAAAGCAGCCAGGGCTATGGGAAAAACAGAAAACAATTAGGGATTTGTAGGATTTCAAGACCATTGAGAATCCATAGGCTGAGTGGGAAGCGGTGCATGTATCTGACTTTCAAATGTTGCCATTTGAGTTTACAGTTTTCAGATACATTTCATGACCATAATTTTCCAGCAGTGTCACATCATAAAGTGAAGGCCAAGCACATAAGACCCACTTGGTTTATCAGAAACCAACAAAAAATGTATAGGAATAATTTATAGAAAGGAAATCAACATATAAACCTCTCTTTTTACAGAAAGCATAGGCAAAAAGTAGAAAGAAGTGTATTCTCTGAAAAACTTTATTCTTATTTTTGAATGCATGGTTTACCTGCAATATTTAATCACCTCTGAGAAAACCACATTCGAGTTTCTTTTTTAGCATTTAAAAAAAAAAACCTATGAAAATAGAAATTTAAACAAGTTACTTATGAAACATACAGTGGAGTCCTGAACTTCATCAAGGAGAAGACATACCTGAATGAACTGAACTGAAGGTTATGTTAAAAAATGGTAAAGAAAAAAAGTCTTTAAAAAAATTTCTGTAGCAAGCAGAAATATTCCTGAACACATTACTATTAAAAACTAAACTTACACAAACTGCTTGATTTGTTAATGTGCCCTGTAAAAAGCCAACTCAGTGACAAAATTAACCCTTTGACCTTATCCTGGAATGGAATTTTTGCTGTCTTTAGAAGACAGGCCACAGGGAAAGCACTCACAGGCCACAGGGAAAGCACTCAGCTGAACTATGATCTTTTTTTCTGCAAAAATATTTCAAGAATTTATTTTTTGTTTTCTTCATAAATTGAATTAACTGGAAAAATACCCTTTTTTCCCCTATTTACCTGAGACCCTCCAGAAGCAGGGACAAGGCATGAGCAGAGATTTGCAATGAGAGTCTCCAGTGACACGTTCAGGCTGTCCACATACACGGTGTAGATCAGGCCAAGGCAAGCCTAGAAAGGTAGACAAAATGCATCAGTCTGCTATACAGGGGGGGCAGATGTCAAATTATTTAAAGATCTATGTATTTAATTTTTTAAAAACCACACTCTTAATAGTTATTAATGTAGTAAAGTACTTTCCAACTGAAGACAGAGCAATTTGCTATGGAAGCAATCCTTCATTCGAAAAAATTAGCTTGGCTATTTTAGAAGGCATGTGCGTGCAGGTGTAGATATACAACTATTTTTTAAGAAATGCTATGTATAATATTTTTGCTTTGTTTATTACACAAAGAGTGTTATACTAGGAGTTACTTCTAGAAGTTATAAAAATCAACAGCTTTGGTGCTTTGAACTCTGTGGATCTAAATCTGACTCGTTTCTAGGGTAGAACACTGATGAATCAATGAGCTTTTGAGGCTCATTTTAAGATCAGTATCAATGTTCAACAATTCCATATGTTATTCAATTTACATTCCTTATTTTATTATATCTATACAAATACATTTTTGAATTAACAGTATATTAACATTTCAGCATTTCCTTTTTCTTTAATGGATCCAGTTTTGACTGAGAAATCCCAGATACAGCTTTAGCATTTTTACTAATAATTTCATGAAGACCATTCAACATGACATTCTAAGAAGCCTTTGGAAAAAAAGGAAATAACTTTGTACTACAGCATCCTTTTGGAGTCTTTTAACTGCTGTAACTCTGATGAATCAGCAAATATTTTAGTAATTCTCTTCTTAGAAATCAACCCAACAGTAATTTTTCATATAACACTTAGTTAAACAGTGAAACTCCTTGCCATGGGTTGTTGTAAAATCTCAATGTTAAGTGGACAAGTCATAGGAAGAAACCCACACAACTGACACCTTTGTTTCAGGATGCCATTTAACTATTACTCACATTGAATTAGTAAAGTATTTTGTAGAATTATTTCTACAGTCAGCCCTATTTTTACACGCTTTGCTTTACATTTGCTACAGGCCACTATCAGAGACAAAATACTGGGTTACATGGACTTTAATCTTACTTAGAACAGTCATTCTTAATGTCTGATGACAACTGCTGAATGATATCCTCCTTTGATCTATAAACTGAACTTTGTTTGTTTCTGTTACTGTGTATTAGCTTAATAAAAATTTAAGCTTTTCGTTTATCTCTGGTAAGTCATATTTCATCAGCTGAAAGTAATCCAAGATTCTAAATCTCTGTCATGCATCATAATTTGATCTGGAAGAGGCTTGGACATTTTGCCTTGCATATGAAAGAAAACTAGAATTTCACTATTAATTTATCATTAAATAGTTAATCAAATATTGTTAATGTCTTGGTTTTACTTGAGCAAGTCTGGTTTTGTCCTAGTAAATCCCTTCATTATACAGTAAATTGAGCCCAGAAAAAGCTCTATCGCATCTTCTATGTGGTTTTAAAACTGCTTGGAGGGTAAAAAAGCACTGCTTTAACCTACAGGGGCTATTTACTGTCACAGACATTGAATTATATCTAATTCAATCTTAACCAACTTTTGCTTTTAAATTCCCAAATCAATCCTGAGGTGTTTTAATTCAAAAGTACTGCCACTGCTACTCATTAAAAACAGATCTGTCTGCTGACATCTATTATAAATGGCAATTGCAAGTTCTTTACCCTGAAAATTTCTGGATAATCCAGTCTGGACACCAAGACCAGACTTTTAGGAGCGAACACTTCCGCAGGCGGAATTAAACCAGACTCCTCTTCACCTTCAACTTCTTTTGTTCCCTTGAAAGAAGAGATACTTCAATTAACAAGCAGAAAGAAACCTCCAACGTCAGCATTCTCACAGTTTTAGAAAAGCACTGCAATATTTGAAACTGGCAATGAAGTCAAGAAACAAGAGCGCGTTGCAGTGGTTGCCTGAACTCCCTGGAAGTTTCTAGGTGCAGTTCAACTTACTGGAACTCACCTGGGAAGTCATGCACCAATGTACCTGAAATACAGTTCCCTGAGACAGAAGTTTACCAGGACAGTGTTTCACATTAAATACCCCCTGTTTCACATTTGAGACAGTGAAGTAGACCATAGAAAGGATCCTTTCACATCCAAGTGTTAGCTGATTTACAATCAACCATACCCCAAACACAGAAATCACGTATTTCACAAAAGAATGTTTGGTTGGCCTCCTCATATTAATATAATCCAATGTCTCTCAGAATTTCCAATAACATCACAGCTAAAATTATCTATAAAGTCATCTCCGACCTGACCTAGTGAATTTGGAATCTAAAGGAATTTCTCCACAAGAAGACTAGTTCAGATTTCTCAAAAAGATTCCTCACACTTAGAAATCACTAAGGTTAAAAAAAAAAGAGAGAGAAAGGCACATAGCAGATAAACTTGCAGTTGTTCATGATATTGTGCAAGTCGCTACAACCTCCTTGCCAGCGCTTATTATTCAATCGCAAATAGTTTATTATTATTTATAGCCAAAACTAAAGATGTAACTAAATATTTTCATTTCTAAAATTCCACACAATCTTTGAAAAATTCATTAACTGAGTAACTTTTCAGATGACAGAATGTCTGTGCCTTCCAATTTTTGCATGTAATTCTCTCCACTCCCGCACCACCCACCACATTTTTTTTATTTGTTCCTCTGACCGAGCATTCTTCCAAGCAAAAATCACTCTATTATCTTAATTAGGAATACGAGAGGAATTACTTCCATTTCCGTAAGACAGCATGAAATATCTGCCTTCTATTTCCATCATATTACTAGCCATCGTTTCAGTTTACTAAAAAAAAAAAAAAAAAAAAAAAAAACCAAAATCGTTTTTTTANAGTTTTATAAAAAAAAAAAAAAAAAAAAAAAAAAATCCAACATCGATTTTCTATGAAACGGAAGAAACCTGATAGAAATGCCCTTAAATGCCAGGAATGCTTCGAGTTCATGAGCTTTATTTCACAACCTCAATGTAGAAGGCACAGTTTCTTTAAGTGAACGCCGACCCACAATTCAGCATTCAAGTAAAATTTGTTTTAAAAGAGAGTACTTAAGTTTTGATTAAAATAATTTGGTTAATACAGTACAACATTTTCATACCAAAATACAACCAACTGGCACAACAATATATATATACACACATGGGAAAACATTTGTCTTTGCACGTTAAATTTTACCTAAATGGCAATCAATACTTTAGCAATCTATGTGTTTAGTCTACTTCACATCTAATTTCTAAGTTAAAATTGTGATTCACAAATTCACAGAGAAACACAGTAACTCAGTAGTTGCACGTCCCACACGTCCACTTATTTTCATCCATTTTCATGTTGACAGGGAGACAGCTTTTACAGGAATTACAGTTCCCTCCCGCTGCCCCCCAAAGTCCAAGAACTGTTAAATTACCTACAGAAGTTTACTGTATCAAGTGCTCTGGAGAGCAATTATGAATTCTAGGCATAAAGGCAATAGATTCTGGATATCTGACAAATTGTGGACCCTGAAATTAGGAAAACCGAAATTAAAACATATTCCACATTACTAAAGGCAAGGGAACATGGAAGCTCCTCTATATTCACATGGTACTGAGATAACAAAAACTCAGCGTGCACAGACAGGAAAGAGATTTCTACAAAAGGCCATTTTCATAAAAATCCACTCAACTTCAGGTCAAGTCTTGAATTAATTAACAACTAGAATAAATTTAAAACTTTCAGGGCAGGCACAACAGCAGCACAACATCGAATGATAGATCTTTTACGCTGTAAAACCACTCTCCCTTACTTCATACAAGATTTACAGAAACATGCAGTGTGACTGGCCGTATTTCTTCCCCAGCTCAGCGTTCTGACAGGCACGCAGGCACATTATTAGGAGTCACTAGACTAAGTAGATAATCATTTCAAACACATGACTTTTAACCTACTTTTCAAGGAAAGTATTAACAGCATAAGCATTATGTAGCAGTGCTAATTACAAAGCAGTAAAGCTTCAAACGTAATTCTTACTATTTCCATTTCTGCTCAGATGCATACACATTTCATCTTCCTTTATCCCTTCGCTCATCCAAGGAAAAAGTATTCTCTAATCAAAATTAACAGAATACAGGAGTTGGTTATGTCTTTTTTTTTCTTTTTCACAATAACTTTTTATTTTATAAACGTAGCCTTCAGTTTACAACTTAAGAGTAAACGCATGTTAAGGAAAACCTTGCTAAAGATACATAGACTGAAAGATGAATTTCAATTACAGACTAGCAGAAGCACAGAACCATTTAGGTTGGAAAAGATCTCCAAGATCACTGAGTCTAATCTTTGACCAATCACCACTTTGTCCACTAAAGCGTGGCACTGAGGGCCACGTCCAATTGTTTCTCGAGCACTTCCAGGGACAGTGACCCTGCCACCACACTGGGCAGCCAGTTCCCATGTTTAACAACCCTTTCCACGAAGAAATTCTTCCTGATGTCCAACTTGAACCTTCCCTGGCACAGCTTGAGGCCAATACCTCTTGTCCTATCGCTGTTGCTTGGGAGAAGAGCTTGACTGCCACCCTGCTACAGCCTCCTTTCAGGCAGTTGTTGAGAGCAATGAGGTCCCCCTGAGCCTCCTTTTCTCCAGGGTAAGCACCCCCAGCTCCCTCACCCTCTCCTCACAGGACTAGAATCTTCACCAGCTTCATCAGCCCTTGTTTGGATGTGAATCGGTTAATTAAGAAGTAAAATATTGCTAGTTTCTTTTTCTTTCTTGTTTTTAATCTAGTTGATTACCATAGTTTTCCTTCTGCACTTTTATTGGTTGGAAGAAGATGATAATGGTATTTAGTTTAATGCTATGGGGCTCCCCTGATAGCTCTCATCTATATTGCTGACTAGCCTTCCATACTATGATAGAACAGATACAGAATGTTCTTAATTTCAACCAAATATTGAAAGAGATTCCTTTTTTTCCCCCTATTTTCCTGGGTTTATTTCTACAAAAAGGCAGACTTTGAAAACAGCTGAGATTAGAAAAATGTACCTCTAGAGTGTAAAACAGTTTATTATACAGGTTGAGGATATATCATAAGTTTAAACAGAAAATCTTATCTGGATTTACAGCAGAGTGTTTGATTTGTTTACTCGCCCTCTTTTTCTACATAAATAATATATGATAAACAAACACAGAAAATGGCAAAACTTCTTTTGAAGGACGTATGATGCAACTTCATTTTGCTCAACTTGTTTGCTATAGCTATAAAGTGGCCTCTTAAGAGACTGGCCAAAAAATGTGTGTGTGTTTGTGTGTTCTGTACATTTAAAGCAGACCAATACATACTTAAACTCAATTGTTTTCATGTCTTTTAACAAATGTTCACACCCACACTAAAATATATATATACAACTGCTTAACTAGTGTCCTTTGGCTTTAAAAATCCCTCCACAGTTATAAACAAGTATAAAGTTGGGCACAGTTTGCAGCATTTTATCAAGTAACAAGATAAGAGTTTGAAAGCTTGATATTAGAAGAAAAATCATAAAACAAAGGATAATTTTAATAATAAAATGCGGCATATTTTCCTCAAATAAATGGGTGTCAGTCAAGAGCAAAAAACTTTCTTAAAACTGAGATGTATATTAAACATTTTCCTCTTACGCTACACACAGGGTACTGTGGAAAAATGATGTATGCATTGTAATGGAGCAAGTGTTGAGCAGTCACACATCTCTCCAGTTCAGTACCTGTGCCCATCTGTTTTGGGAGATGTAATGAACACTGGAAATCCATGAAATCATGCAACGCAGAGTGCACAGGCTTAGCTTAACAACATATGATCGATATCATTTCAAAACTTCATCGCAGTCCCAAGTTAAAACATTTGTGGATTACTTGATGCCTGATGAAGGTTGATATCACACTCCAAGTTTTCCCCCAGGTCACAGTGGACTGTGAAACATCTTTCTGCCTCCCACCCCCCAACTTCCATAGAAGCCATTGCAAGTACAAGATCTCTCCTGTCAGTCACATTTGGCTGACACTCAATGTGTTTAAATGTTGCTTGTGGTAAATCAGCACGTAAACAGACATTTTCATGTAAGCCTCAATTTCTGCTTAAGAAATTATGTTAAAACTTTTAAAAGAAAAAAGTGACTGATTTTGTACTGCTTTAGTGAAAAACTGCAACTCATGCGGCAGCCAAGAAAACAAATGACAGGCAACTTCACTCATATTAACCTTACCATTTTTTCTCAAACAGAGATATTAATTGCAGTGATATAGCCTTCAAACTTTAAGGTTTCCTCTTTAACTTGTATAAACCTGATTTTGCCACAACGACCATATTATTTTAAGATGTCAGCTCCGCTTCTAAATACTGACATTTAACTTACAAAAACAACCCAACGTAGCCAGAAGCCAAAATCTACATTAAAAACTAACATAAACTTTTAAACATGAAAAGGACCCACCAACAGAGTCCAAAAAAATTCTCACTGCTACTGAACATAGCTCATGTTAAGGGACTTAGCTTGAGAACACATTAGAATCATGGAATCACAGAATGGCCGGGGTTGGAAGGGGCCTTAAGGGTCATCTAGTTCCCTGGGTAGGGACACCTTTCACTGGTCCAGGTTGTTCAAAGCCCCATCCAGCCCTGCCTTGAACAATTCCAGGGATGGGTCAGCATTTGCTCCATCAACATGCAGCTGAATTACACACAAACCATGACCATCCTTACTCTCCCATCTTTTCATCCCTGTCTTCAGACCCTGGACACATCCATCTTCACACCTGCACACATATGCCCAAATTTGCCATTTATCAAACCTCCAACACCGAAGGCTCCTAGATAAAGCAATGCTGACCTGTTAGCAGACTCCTCAAGACTATCAGCGGTCTATCCAGTCTTCACTTACTGGCTCTGCCTCCACTGTGTCCCTCTGGGTCTCTGAATTCCCTTTGTCAGAGATGTCACTCACGTTCAGACAGGAGGACAAGCCAGGCATGCTGATCCTACGTCTCCATTCCAGGGGAATATGCTACTGAAGCCAGTGCAATTTTGTTCTGACTAATGTTGAGTGGAGAAAAATTAGATTTATCTTCATGTCAGAGGAAGGAAAATCAATTTAAACTGAGGTACTAGTAGAAAAGTTAGAAAACACAAAGCATTAGATGTAACTTTACCGTTCTGAAGCTGGCAGGCATTATTTGAAACTCAAAGGAAATCAAATGTGAACAGAAAATGAAATTAGAATTGTACTTTAATTCAGCCCCAGAAAGAGAACAAACATCTTTCGTTACAAAAGTTGCACTCTAGTACTTCATTATGTCAAAAACAGTTTGCCCTGTGCAAAATCTTGCATTGAAATTATGCCAAGTTCAGCAGGCCTGTTGTTTTTCTACTAACTGTCCAGCAAAGATTTAGAGACCATGCATGATTTCTTATTTTAAGAAAAATTATTTGAAGTTTACTTTAGTAATCTTATGCCAATTGCTCATTTGGGACAGATCCCTTTCTCCTCATGTGACTTGGTCTCTGCTTGTCTTACGTGCAGCCAAATACACTCTTAGCTGGTTTATTAACAATCAAAGGCCAAAAAACATTCAGCATCAATTAATTTTATTTACTTTCCAGATTATAAAAATGCATGTATCCAATAAATTCTAACACATGTAGGAAAGTTAAAATAAACTTAGCTGAGTGCTTCCAGAAGACAAATCTGCATCCTGCCTACAATATGATATATTGAACTAAAACCACAGGTGAACAGATCTGCTTCACAGCTTGTCTACGGACTCAGAATCACACCACTGCAGCTAAACTTACACTGGAAAGATTAAACGAGCATAAAAGCCATTACCTTGATTTAATAATTTCAAAATGGGACAATAAACTGGAGTAATGCACAGTAGGGAGTCTATCAACTAAAAAAGATAAGAATCAAAGCAGAAATTTATCAAATAGAGCAACCTCAAGTCTCTATTGCAGGTCAGCTCACTCACTCCCTAAATACTAGTGGGACTTCAGAGTACCTACGAGGTCATAATAAGTCATAATAAGGAGCACCTTTGCAATGCGCCTTCCAGCATTACACAAAATTTACACCACCACCATCTTTTAGATGTTTACCATTCAATGCACCTGACTATGAAAACTCCAGAAGGTGCTGACGTTCATTGTTGTCTAAATACACCAAAAAAACTTCAGAACAAAAGGAGCTTCATACCCACACTCTCCCCGTTTCAGTCCAGCTTTTACAGCCACAGGTCAAAGCATCCCTCTGGAGGAGGCCATTACGATGTCCAGCCCCAGAAGATCTGGGAAGTCCAAGGTAACGTTGCTGAGTTGCCCTGCAAATGTTGAAATTCCACGGGCAATAATCAACAGCATTCAGTAATTGCTTTCAACATGTT
Organism: Oxyruncus cristatus; assembly: GCA_013399855.1. Classification (NCBI taxonomy): domain Eukaryota; kingdom Metazoa; phylum Chordata; class Aves; order Passeriformes; family Cotingidae; genus Oxyruncus; species Oxyruncus cristatus. The sequence continues at coordinate 54,807 of VXAY01001460.1, read as the reverse complement.
AACCTGAGGAATTCGAAGAACTACAGCACTAAGTCCTTAGCAAGAACTATGTGTACACAAACATAACTTCAGAGCTTGGAGTTTACTAAATCTTCTTGAATTTACCCAAAGGCAGCAAACTTGATCCATGAATTCCACCCTTTCAAGCTTTACACACCTAAACTAAGGTGAGAAGGCTGCAGAGATCTACAAAACATAAGCAGAACAAATGACAAAACTCAAAACTTAAGAAAGCTGGTGATTCAAACCCTTTTTTAATTCAGTATAATGGTTTTTAAATAAAATAGAGTAGTATATGTAGAAGTACACCGAGGCAAAATTTTACACACAGATTATTGTTTTGTTTAATTAAAACACAGTTAATTCCTTTGAATTGTACATGGAGAAATGCATTGAAAAGACTTCCAATGAATTGCTGAACTAGTATTGCTACTGTTTGAAAGCCAGATGAGTTATCTGAACTCGACTGACAAAGAAATGTCTCTGCTTAAAAGACAGTATCTCCTTGTCCTGTGGGCTGAGACTTGGGGCTGGAGTTACGAGGAAAAGGTGACCCTTCTCTAACACGAGTTTTTGTACCCTGCAACAGCATGAGTTCAAATTGGGGATGTGTGTGTGAAGGCACGAGCCAGAGGATAAACAAGACAGGAGAAATTACTGCCAGAGTTATTAGGAAGACAGAAATATGCTTTCCTTGGTACAACTGTTCTGACCTGAACTTTAAGTTCTGGTCTAAAGAGGACCTTAAATGTATAAAAGGGCATTAAAATACAAGTCTGTTTCTTATATAGAACATTATCTGCAGCCTTCTGTTTATGCCACAACAGAAAAGAAATAAGGCATTACTTAAATCTCTCTGTGATGTCATACCAGCCATTTTTCAGTAGATTCAGAGAGATGATGATGCAATATATGAAACACTATTTTTTTAATTGTTGTTGGTTTTTTTTTAAACACAAAATGTGATTTTGAAGCATTGACTGTAAAAAGTAATTCCCAGAACAAATTCATGATTTGGTACATTCAGAAAAACTTCATCTTAAGAATAACATGTTAATCTAATATCCAGAGGGAAGTCAGATTTCTCGCACAAAATGGGTACAACCGAACTGAGGGTTCTCATCCTCTGCCAAAAACCAAACATCAGTGACTCATGGAGCAGCATATGCTTTAGCACAGCAGGATCACCAACTCTCCAGTCCAAGCAGAAAAATTATAACTTTATGAAGCACAGTCATTTTGTTGGCAGTTTTTCCCTTGACTCAGGAAATATCTGTGAATGTTGTGAATCTGCCATTTTATGGTTTGGGCTTTTTACAAGTTCTTTTTCCTCTTTTTGCCGGGGAGGGCAGACAGAGGAAGACAATGTGAATGGCAGGAAACAGGAGACTTGTGAATTATTACTTATGTCCATTTTCCAGAACGATATATTTAATCTTACTAACTTTGTGATCACAATGTTTTAACATACACAAGCTTAAGACAACACACAGGAATGATACAATCTTGTAACGAGATTGTTATAAACAAATGTTTGCGGGTTTGCGCTGATCTCATCGAGCAGATTTTCTGTAATGCAAGAAATACAGTTGCACAGGGCTCAATTACTGGCATAAATCATTCTCTAATTTGTTGATGGTGGGGTTGGGAAGAGGGGGCGAATTTCTTTCCAAGTGCGAAGCGATGTACAAATTGACCATTAAGTTCACCAAATTATGCGAGTCAACATTTTTTAGGAAGATTCTATCTGCGGTGCTCTTCCAAGCACTGTCAGTATAAATTCTAACTGCGCAACTGGTAAGAAGCACAGCTGAGGTCAGTAGAAGTATCTGCTGAGTCAAAAGCACTAAATCAAGTCTTTGTCTTCTAAGTGGCAACATCCAGAAACTGCTGGTAGAAATGAGAACCTCATTTTAGCAAGTAGTGTGTACACCCCCCAGAACTACACGTACTAATAAATTAACATATGCATGTGTGTGTGTGTGTATATATATAAATACACTTCTTTTTCTTGTTTGTTTTAATGACTAACAAAGCTACAAACACAGAGTTTTATGGGTGTAGATGTAAGTTATGATTCTTCTGAATACCCTCTGGCTGCTCAGCAGTTTCTGGCTTCAGTTGCCGGAAAAATACTGGGTAGACTATTTTTTTTTCTTTTTTACAGGACAAGGTTTTCTCCAAATCAATGACATTTCAAGTGGGTTTCAAACCAATGAAATTCGAAGTCCACAGAAATGATCAAAATACAGCAATGGGACACCACACAACTCCACATCCATCCCCACTCCCCCAGTACCCCAAGAAAAACCACAACCAGCTTTCAAGGCACTGTGAGAGAGGAGAAAATAGAGATGTTTCGACTTACTCTCCTCCTAATTCCTACAGACACATGCAAGTCAATATTGAATCCAGCTCTATTTGCTAGAGCATCTGAACAGCACCTTAAGCCAGACAGCAATGTGGATAAGACCAAGCATGTGCTGGAAACATAAAAAGCTGGAAGGATTTCTTTACAGATTTCAGGTTTCTTCACACTCAAGTAGGAACTTGAGGTGGGAAAGAAATCTTGCACATAGAAGTGCTCTGCAACACACCAGAGATGCCTTTAAATGGCACCAGCTTTACCACTGTTCATTCAGTATTAGACCGCCCCTAGTAGTGTACCCACATTCCAAAATAGACTGCTGTTATGGTCAAACTTTCTAATGTTGCTTTTTAAACCCAGATGTGTAGGGAACATAACCCTATACAGCTTTAGCAAACGCTACTGGGACAATTAAGTGAGACTAGCATCATGGAACAATTCATGAAGGATTCCATGGCAGAGCTGTATCACTGGAAATCACAAAGCACCAAGTGAGTTCTGTTCCCCTATTCAATGGAATATCATGTGTTCATCTTCCTCCTGAGTACAGATATGGAGAACTAATCAAACTAAAGGTAACATCAATCCTTTTTATTTATTACCACAACTTTATGGGAGCTGATTGCTAATCAAACTGACCAGCACCCATGCAGATAATAAGCTCTGGGTCACCTCATCACTATAATTCGTAGATACCAACTAATAAAACAACATTTTATTTTCTATCCAGCAGTACAAGGTTGAAAACAGGCCATCAGCTGACAACTAGAGCCTGTGCTTTCCTCTGAAAAACTTGTTATGACATGCAACTGCCAAGAGATTAAACTGAACCCAGGGCTTGCAGAGATAGACTTTCAGGGAGGGTATTTTTTTCCTGCAGACTATACAGCTTTTAGAGTTGCTACCTTAATCTTGCACCCGAAGTTATCATGGGTATCACCTAGGTATTCCATGTGAGTACAAACTTCTCACTTTTCAGGTAGCATTTATTTACAAATCATCCTGTAACAAACAACCGAAGCAGGAATGAAGGGAACCAAAGCTACAGAAGGAGTCTTCTCAGACCCCATGGTGTCTAAAAGGTTCTTGTGTCTAAAAGGTTTGACAGCTCTCTTCTAGCATTCACAAGCGAGGAAATCAGTTTGTTTTCAATTCCCACTTCAATTAACCACAGAAACTTCCAAGTGGTTGATTCCACTTTTTCTGTGAAGATGATTCTGCCAAACCAAATATCTAATCTGCTCAGGCTGAATTCCGACCAGTCTCCTGTATCAGCAAGGTTCACCTGGTGAAACCTACTGGGAAAGAAGTGGTTCTGCGGGGGGTTTTTTTTGAAATTTAATCTTACTTTTGTCTTAGCAAGTTATATCATTCAGTTAAAAAAAAAAACAAACAACCAAAAACCCCCCTGTATTTAACTGTGAAAAGTACTGCCCCATATTTCATTTCAAGTCCTGTACCCTATGTTTCATGGACTGTTTAATGAGGCATGAATCTGAATGGTTAAATCAATATTGCTGTCATAGTCCAATGCTTCACAAGCTTATGTTTCATTACAGATTGTACATGTGCTGAATTCTTGCCTAATGACCATGTAACAGGGCACGTTCAATTATTCTCTCCGGGTTTCAGGAAGAAACAGGAAGTTTGGCTATAAACAATGCAGTCATAGAATAAATTTCACCACAGCAAGTTCATCTGAAAAATATGCATTCTTTACAACACAGCCAGGAATGGCATTATGAGAACCAACATCCTGCTACACTCAAGTTTTTTATTGTTTTGGGGTGTTTTTTTAACTTTGGGTTTTTTTGCATTAATACTTAGGCAATATAAGAAGAAAAAAACCCTTTTAGTTAATACTGGATGTTTTGTGATGAGCATTACTTCAAAGATGTGGATAGGGAATCAAAAGCAGCTGCTAGAAACCACAGGATAAATAACAAGTTTGCTAAATTTAGTATATGTTATGAAATACATCGAGTGGAGGAAGAGTCAACCATTGTAAATTTTTATCAGCTGGGAAAGAATTACTATAGAATATTTCACTCTCTACTTATAAAATAAAGGAAATATAACAGACATTAGAATTCATAATAGGAATGTGTCAGTTGATCTACATTAAAATTTAAGATTAAAATACATCTAATTTTTGGGTACATTTCTGCTTTTAACCTCTTCTAATAATCTACAAAAAACATCCACCTAAGCTGTAGTGCTAATGAAATCAGAACAATGATTATTCTCTGGCTTCCAATTGTGCCTGGAAAAAGCACAATATTATTACTACTACGCCACATCTTTCAATTGTTCTACAAATAAAATTTCAACTCCATTATTAAATAAACAGAGTGACCTTGTTTTATCAAAACCTACTTTCTTAAAATAATTAATAATGCTTCAGTTCTTCACTATAAGAACAAAAAAATACTTTACTCAGCTATCTATTTAATCTTAACTAATTCTATTATACTTAGTGCCAAGGTCCTACTTATTTTTTAATTTTTACGTAGGAAAGAAAATATTTCAAAACATAACAAGTAGAGCCTGCAATTACAGATGAGGTTAGGTTTTCCCCAGGTTATAGATTCTGAAGATTCCAAGTATTAAGTTACAGCAGAGATTCTGTGGAGGACTTTATATTAAATGGGAAACAAAATGTCTGTTTTTGACAGAACAAGGTTGCCAAAAGAAAAATTAAATACATGCTTAAAAACAAACAATGCCAAGTGGCTGACACCTAAAATCTGACCTAACTAACAACTGAATCATTATTCTATCAGTTTTAAAATCTTGCCATTTACCCCCACACAGATCTTGCCAATAAATGCACTTACAGAAATATGTATATCCATGGAGCAGGCCAGCAGAGGGAGCATAAGTTAATAAACTTTTCCCTAGAACAAGGCTTAGAATCATCCATGCTATGTCAAACAAGAAGGGAAATAAAAGGAACACCATATTGCCTGTCTCATTAAAAAAAAAACCAAAAAACAGAAAAACCCACAACCAACCAACCAACCAACCAACAAAAAATACACCAAAAAAACCCACCACAAGAAATTCTGTGAGATGTTTTTGGCTGCTTTTTTTGTTTCAAAACAGATAAAACCCGCAAACCCAAATATACGTACACCGAGCTCACCCTTGTGCAAACACATGGATTTCTGTATGAGAGGAACAGCAAAACATTTTCTAGAGTTGCCCTCTATTTTTTCTAGACACCTTTTCCTGCATTTTTGTCACTTGTTGTGAAGTTTTTACCTGCAGGTTAATCTCTGCTTCATAGAAAGTTAAGCAGGAACAGTAGTGCCTCTCTGAGTCTATGTCAGTCAGAACCACCACGAAGAACGTTGGCTGTTTCCTCTCTTTCGAAAGCTGCCATCCTCCAGGCTGGCAAAACTAAGGAAACGAGAAAAGAGACATACAGTTAAGCAGTAATACCAATCGTTTTATGAAACATGAAAAATACTTGTAAACGATGTAACGGATCATTATCAAGCAGCTCATTGCATTTGAAGTGAACACAGGCGAGGCTGCAAAATTTGAAGGAAAGGAGGAAAATCCAGTAGGTCCTTGGAGCTGACCAGACTGATACAAATCTAACTCTGTAAACATTAAGGGAGATATACTTAACTCCACAAACTGAAGATGTGTTCCTTTGAATTCAGTATTCAGGACCATCTTTGCAGTGTTTAATAGGCAACAACAGGAAAAGACTGATACATTATGCAGCTTTCACTTGGATAATAGGTTTCAATTTGAAGGTACAATTCTTGTGACTTGGAATGTCTCTACATTTCTAATTTCTCTCCTCACTTCTTTGTTAATTTACCTAATCAAACATAAGATATTGCACTTACACCTACTTGCAAAATTATTCAATACTTGTTCTAACAAAAGAGTATCCATAGAGCAATATTTTTCATCTATTGATTGACTATATATAGACTATCTCTATAAACTTCATCGTGAACATCTGAAATTTTATAAAAGTCATACTATACAGACTTATATATATATAAGAAGTCATATATATACAGGGATACAAGTTTTGCCACCACTGTGAAAAATACATTCAAGTTCTTGACTTCATAACTCTCAGGGACAAAGAAAATCACTTGCTGCAGCTCTCCAGATACTTCATACGCACGTTTCCAAGTCCTTGTCCCAGTGAGCAGACTAAAGCTGTGCAAAACTTAAACCGCACGTCAAATAAGCCTAAATCCTTTCAGTAATTGTTCCTTCAAGCTGATCATGGCAGTACGAGCCACCAGCACCAAAGGCAGCAAATCTGACCTCGAAAGAGAAGTGCACAAGCAAAAGAGAAATACAGCTCAACAGCAAAGTGGAAAGTGTATGTTTTTTCTTCTTGTTTTTAACTGACTAGAGTACAACATCACTTAATAACTCGTCCTCTATAATGGAAGAATGTGCTGAAATTCAGAAATCAGCTTGCTGAACATTCTTGAGATGCCCTTTATGGAATACTGTATTCTCCCTTTCTTTTACTGAAGGCTAAAGTCACATACACTAAGAATTCGCAAGTACATTTATAATAGCAAAGTTATAAACCTAGAATTTACATGCAGCAAAGGCAATAGACTCTGGACATATTAGGAATGAAAAAAAAAATTTAAAAAACCCAAACCAAACCAGCACAAAAAAAATTTTCTAAGATTGTTAAACAATGCAGATACCAAAAGAACAAAAGAGATAGGAGGTCAAAATCTCATGTTTCCAGAAATTGCTTCATTTCCCTAGACAGATGTTGAAAAGTTGAACGAGCATGAAGAGTAAGTTGCAAACAAACATTTACTACAGATTCATCTTTAGAGCCTCTACAATAAAGCCTGGGTAGTCTTAGGTGAACAGCAGTTAAAACTCTGCCTCTGACATACAGTTTCTTTTACGGTCATGGGAAAATCTTCAAACCAAAGTTTTCTCATGTTACATTCTTCAAATTCTAAATAGTCAGCTTAACACTTCTGAGTCTGTATCCTTAGGAGTGCTAAGCACTCCCTTCTGCATCTGAAAATAACTGCTCTGAACATCAAAAAGTACTCTGAGAAAAGACATCCTAATCATTCCAAGCTAAGCATCCAGCATTAGTCCATGATTTTGATAATACTGGCCTAATCTCCCTTTGTTTTTCATCTCATGTCAGTTAAAAATAAGAAGATACTGGTATTAATCTTGCAGGACTGCTATAAAGATAATGTAATATGGTCAATATATACAGACACTATAACAAAAACATCACTAAAAACTTTGACAATAAAATCATTAGAGTTCTGTATGTATTTTAGAGTTTGTGTAGTAAATGAAGCCTGGAATCCACAGTTCAATAAGATAAACTTCAAAACTCTGCATTTGTTCAACAAGCATGAGCCGAAATGCAAAGAATGCACTAAGATTCTGCTAATAAATAAAACCAATGCCATTAGAACCAAATCATCCATACAAGGCAGGTCAAATTAAGGCTGCTCAAGCAGTCCCAGTTTGAGCTTCTTAAGGTCCAGACGCCCGAGTTTCCAATCTAACACTCCTTCAAATCTGCCAAGTCTACCAGCTCTGGCAGGAGCACCCTGCTGCTGCCACTGCCCTTCAGCTTTACTGGTGATGTCCCACCTCGCTCCTGTAAATGGCAATCCATCAGATTTTGGCGTGTCTGGAATTCCTGGACAAAGGGCCATTGTGCACACATCAAACACTCTCATAAGAGCTGGTATATCCAAATAATCCACGGGCTATTCTGCACCCAAATGACAAACAAGGGAGCTGGGTTATGCATAGCTGCTTTCCACATGATACACTCACAATCTATTGATTTTGAACTCGGACGTATTGGTAAGTTAATTTTGAATATACTTTTGGTATTTACTTTGAAATAAAGTAAATTTTAAAAGAATTCTTTTTATTGTAATAATGCATTATGAGCAGGTCTCTGCATAAAATTTATACCAACATCTGCCTGGTACACTGGGAAATGCAGAGGGAAACCGAACAGCTAAACTTTTAACTATCACAAGAGACTGTGGACCTGGGCAGGCTGATGTCAACAGCAATCTCTCAGTCTTTATGCATGTCTAAAACCTACTCATGTCTCAGTGAGAATTCTTCCCAATTTCCAAGTGCTCTTGTGTATAACATATGCTTTCTAGATTTAAGTATTTTACTAGAAAACAACAATTAGTGATTGTTGAGAAAAACAGCTGAAGCAGAGTACATTCACTGGCAACACAGAGAATCTGTGTTTTCAAATTAACTGGAAGGAATTTATAAATACAGAGATTGAAGCTAAAGACAACACGCTCCTCCAAGAGATTAACAATGAGTGATTCTCAGTTTCCTTAAAATAAGGTAATATTAGTGAAGTATTTGAAATGCAAACAGCATTGAGAAGAACTTTCCAAGTTAGTATAAATACAAGCTACTATCCAGTACGATTACCAGCAAGCTCTGGCTACTAAGAACAAGGAAATATTTCCTTACCAAACCAGATGCTATACCAAAACAGACAAAATCACCACTGTGAATGTAATTCAAAGGTCATCTGCTTCTTCAGTAAACAAGAAAAACCCCAGCAGTTTAAGAACAAACGTGCTCCCATATTGTTTCACTTATTTGCCAGAATTCTTGGAACCAGACCGTCACTTCTATCAGAGACAGTGAAAATTAGGACCAATCAGATTGCCCAACTCACTATTCACAGGAATAAGCCTCTAATGGTGGTGAGTGCTTCAAACCAACTCCACGATAACAACTGATTACCTTGTGAAATCTGGTGCAGATATCCAGAAATTGCACTGAGGAATATGCAACAGCTCTTTTACTCAAGGTGCTGAAATTACATTTTATGTAATTTTTGAAACTGTATTTTTAGGTGACCACGAAAGCAAAGAACTTTCTCTTAATTATTCCCACAAATGCTTTCAGACTAAACAAGAGACAAGACAGAATTAAAAATGACACAATGTTTTGTAACAGTGTAGCTGGGTTTGTTACCTTTAAAAAATTTGTATGTCATCACCACAAGCCTTCTCTCTAAAGTCTAGACATGATTAATTAATGTTTAAAAGTGACATTTCTTTCTTCTAGCTTTTATGAGCTAGAAACATCATCTTTGCTTGATTCATAGGTTTGTTCTTCCTCACCAACCTAGAGCCATAGCTGTATTCCTACTGCTTGTCTTGTCCTTCTCTATTAAAAGAAATAATTTGCATAAAGCTGCATATCCCTTAGTTATACTGTATACAGTATAACTCTGGTGTCTACAATTACAGAATCCAGAAAATCCTGAATTGAAAGGGACAGGTCATGGACTAGATCACCCTAAGTGCCATCATGGAGAACATGCTGGACAACCAGGGGATCAGGCCCAGTCAGCACGGATTTAGGAAAGGCAGGTCCTGCTTGACTGACCTGATCTCCTTCTCTGACAAGATGACACCCTTAGTGGTTGAGGGAAAGGCTGTAGCTGTTGTCTACCTAAACTTTAGTAAAGCCACTGACAGCATTCCAGCAGCGTCCTCCTGAAGAAGCTGGCTGCTCATGGCTTGGACAGAGGCACCCTTCACTGGGTTAGAAACTGGTTGGATGGCCAGGCCCAGAGGGTGGTGGTAGATGGAGATGCATCCAGCTGGCGACCAGTCACAAGTGGAGTTCCCCAGGGCTCAGTGTCGGGGACAGTTCTGTTTAACACCCGGATCAGTGATTAGGACGAGGGGATTGGGTGCACCCTCAGTAAATCTGCAGGCCACACTAACTTGGGTGGAAGTGTTGATCTGCTGGAGGGTAAGAAGGCTCTGCTTGAGGGTAGGAGGGCTCCTCAGAGTGACCTGAACAGGCTGGATCAATGGGCTGAGGACAAAGTGCATAAGAGTCAAAAAGGCCAAGTGCCCCGTGCTGCACTTGGGTCACAACAACCCCCTGCAGTGCTACAGGCTGGGGGAGGAGTGGTTTGAGAGCTGCTCAGCAGAAACGACTTGGAGGTGCTGGTTGACGGTGGCTGAACATGAGCCAGCAGTGTGGGCAGGAGGGCCAATGGCATCCTGGCTTGGATCAGGAATAGTGTGGCCAGCAGGACCAAGGAAGTGATTGGCCCTCTGTACTCAGCACTGGTGAGGTCACACCTCGAGTCCTGTGTCCAGTTCTGGGCCCCTCACTTCAAAAAGGGCATGGAGAGAGCAGAGCGTGTCCAGAGAAGGGCTTGAACACCCACAAGCCTGAGACCAGGACCATTCCCCTGTGGCACCCAGTCTGTTGAAAAGTTGAAGAAAGTGTCAAAATAGTCACAATTTCTATTAAAGCACTGGAGGAATTAGAATGTAGGTAGAAGGCTTAATGGATACTATGAATATGAAGATTAAGTACTATTATTATAATGAATAGTAATTATATAGTATTCAAGTTTCATTAAAGAAAAATCTCAGTTCTTTTTTATCCCTATCATGGCAGAACTATAATGCCCATATCTGTTGATCAGAAATTACTCAGTTGCTGAATTGCACTTTTGGTATTTATGTTCTCCTGGGCTTGCACCCTGAGCACAACCAAGTCCACAGCAAAAACTCGAACCAATATTCTAGCTGGGCCTGTGTAGCTACAGACTGCTCTCTCTGCACTTTACCTTGTTTCCTGTGCCAACGATCCGGTCAGCTCTCCATCAGAAATCCACTACTTCTGATGGCACTACCCAAGTAGAAAGGGGAAAGAGCTTGTTCAGAAAGTTTACGACACGATCCATTGTTTGCAAGTCATCCATTGAAGGCATTTTGTGAGGAGTTTACACAGGTCTGTGACAGAGCATTACAGAACCCTGCACTCACACAGTTATATTTAAAATACATTCTCACACTATTTTTTTTTCTTCAAAATACATTTGTGCATTTCTTTCTTGTCATATAAAATCCAAAGCTATCTCGATGCACATAAAATAGAAAACATGAACTCCATTGACAAGACTTGAATTAGAAGATCCCAAAATTATCTTAGAATCTGAAACATCTGACAGAGTTATCTACCTTCCTTTCTCATTTAACTTTTTCACCTAACACTTGATTCTCCTTTGAATCATCCTGGGCGCAATGACTAATTTTATTAAGCCTGCTTCTGTAGGCTTTCTTTTACTTTAACCATGCTTTGTTTTTAACATGTATCATCATCATCTTTTCTACAAGCCTCCCTAAAAATAAAGGGCCATGTTCTGGACATTGTGTGAAGGAAGTTTGTTCCATCTGGACTTGCATGACCTAGCACCAGCTGCTGAGTATTTCACCATTTCTCCCTTCACTTATGTATGGAATTTTGGCACGGAGAATTTTCTTTTTCAGATGCATACCTCTACTTAAAACAAAACAAAACAATTACAATGCTCACTGGCATAATAAAAAAACAATGTTATGAAGCTGTAAATATGAAGAAAAGCTTGGAGCTTTTCGATAACTATGAATGTAAACAGAACACAAAGTAGACACGGATTTTTGTAACAGCTTCCTGCCTTTCAACATCTTGTATCTAAGAAACCTTGTATTTATCCTTAGCCTAGTCTAAAATAAAACCAATGCACTTAAAGTATACTCCAGATTATTTCCAGGTAAAAGCCCATTTCAAGTGTTGTAGAATACTCTGATGATCAACTGTAAACAATTAAACTCACTCATAAAGAAAAAAATAGCTTTTAATCTTAAAGCTATAAAGAAACATAAAAAGAAAAGAAAAGCCTTTTTTTCTACCTTGGAATGAAGTGAAACGCAGAGTTGTCCGAGATGAACCTTTACACACCCATCTTGAGGCACCTGTGAACCCGCCTACACCCCTGAGCCGTGAACCTGCCGCCAGGATCTCCCACAAAGGTGCCTGGCAAACCAGTTGCCCACCTCTCCTACCCACTCCAGAGGCTACCGGGGTGCTGAAGCCAGAAAAGAGGTTAAGAAGCCAATATTAATGTATTTCATTAATTTCAGACTTTCTAACCTATGACACCAGAGACCGGGGGATGCCAAAATGAGTGTGAATAGGCAGTGTTCATGTGAAAAGATCAAGGGACTCCTTTTCTCCCCTTGGCAAACTGAAGAAACACATTTAGGTGCCTACATGGGCTGGTGTTATTGGATACTACCTGTCCACAGCCTCTCACCCTGAAATTGGTTGAAGTTCTTCGGGGAATCACATGAGAAGCAGCAGGAGGGTTGTTTGTGACTACAGGTGACATTACTGTCCAAGAATATTGGAGGTGAATTATCTTTCCCCTCCTTGCCTGGGACAGACTCTCCCCAGGCACTGTGGACATTTCCACCTCAGCAGTCAGCTCCTCATTCAAACGTTTAAAACCATGTGAAAACAGACACTAAGAAACACTTCCCCGCAGACAAAAGATCCTCGACCGCATTCTTGAGGTTCCTGAGGCTGAAAGCTGCTGAAAGGTCTCTCAGTGGCACTAATCCTGCACAAGTGACAGACAAGGTATTCTCTAACTGGAGCTACAGATTAAAGTGATCCTAAATAACCAGACGCTCAAGTTTGTCACAGAGATCCTGCAGCAAAGTTCAACAAAACAAGAAAAGTTAAAATATTTGGGAACATCTCAACTAAAACCAGTTAATTCATCCTTCAGTCACAGAGACAGAGAAGTCTTTTACTGAAGCACTGGGTTAACCTCCTCCATGTACTAGTAAATATATAAGCCTGGGTGAACATCTACACATGCACATGAAAACAAAAATCAGTTTTGAGTGCATTGCTTTGTCTTTTTAAAACCTCATAACACTGTGTCATTTTAAACACCTTTCCACAATGAATTGGTATGATGAAAACCCAAACTTGTAAAAAGCATTTGTACAACAACTGCATTCCTAGTTTGTCTTCTGAAAAAAAACTATTCGCACTGGCTTTTAGGAAGTAAACTACACCCACTGGAAAAACAGTTTCTTCTTGTGTTTTCAGAACACTTAGTATTGCCATCCCAGTGGCTTATTTAAAACAACAAAAACAAAATCTGTCAAATAATCCTCTGATCATTTCTGAACAAAACCAAGCTAGACTACAGGTATGATGATTTATGAGTAAGTACTGCATGCTAATGCCTTTATTTTAGAAATAGTACAGGATTAATGATTACATAAATGGGGTTTTATTGAGGAAATGAACTTCCTACACCTCTAATCAAGTTTATTTAGACTATAAACTTAGTGGACTTGTGCAAATAATTAAGTTTGGACTTTTTAATCTATTTAAACCATGGCCCCTCTTCTTGATTTCAGCCAAGTGCTATGAAGAAAATCTTATGGAAATTTAAAAATGCTGACACCTTTGGACTCAGGATATTTTTTTTTTTACCACATCCACCCCCAACAAAACCCAACACCATGTTCTGGGCTTCCTCAGGCAAAGAAAGCAAGACAGTTGTGGACAGTAACCAGGAGTTCTCAGACGTATATCAGTATGTCAAACCAAGTCTCACTACGTTAGGTGCCTGAAGTACACATTTTATGCCAGAGAATTTTATATATTTTTTTGAAAAACACACACTTTAAAGTTTATCAAAGATTTAAGAAGTCTAAGATTTAAACTCAGGTCCTGCAAATTCAGGAACACAGAGCTCTGCCTTCAAAATTTCTTTTACGAAGCAATATCTGCTAGCCAGCAATAACTGCTGCCAATGACACTGTCATCAGAAGAATAATGAGAAGTCTGGAAACTAAGTATTCAACTACGTATGAAAGCAGAAAACACAATTTCAGTGCAGCAATAAATTAAAGTGAGACATGACTTCAGCAAATTATACTTCAATCTGAAGAACATAGGTCTATAGTGAATGAACTGTGTTTGATTATGAGACAAGAAAGACTGTATAGCTGGAAAATTTTTGATATTTAGAATATTCCTGAGGCAACACTGAAGGACTATGAAAGAATACCACTATCAAAGAAACTGATTGTTTGTATTAAATACTTGTGTTTTAATTTGCAGCACTAAATAGATAAAGAAGCATCTTTGTCCCTCAACCTTTTCAACAACCACTGTTCAGGAGTGGTTTCCAAAATGCATTGCGACACTGAGACAATGGTTAATTTATTTGGGGGGGGGTGGATTCTGCTTGCTTTTTTATTTTGCAGTTTGGGATTTGTCCTATTTTTAATGACCACCGTCTATACCCTTGGAAAGATTGGTAGCCATCTGAGCTATAGGAGCCTACAAAAACAGTTTCCATTTAGAAACATAAATGAGCATTTTATACACAATTATCAGTCAAGCATGAAATGTTAACCTTGCCTAATGCACTCTTTTTCCTCTCCTTGTCTCCCTCCTTCCTTCTTTCTTTTTGCTCTTTTGGCAGTCGTAGCACCGTGTTGCAACAGCAGCCATAAATTTTTTCAGTTTGTAGTGATTTCCCAACTCATTTACTAGATAACACTATAAACTAGCTTTCAAAATACATACAGCATGCACAAGTACCACTATTGCATTGGTTGAATGTCCAAAAAAAAAATAAAAAAACCGACAGCAGGGTAATTAACACACATCACTCAACCATTACAACTGCCAAACAGTAAGCTACTTAGACAAACATAAATTTTGATTTATGTTAATGATTAATACTGTTCCAGAGAACTGAGTAACATTATATAAAATACTACTGTAATACACAAAGTCCTCCTTATTTTTGTAGCTTACACCTGTACAATCAGATATTGAACGACAGCATTAATACGACGATGTTACCATTTGAAGATTCATTCTGTTGCTCTCCAGCAATTGTAAAAAGAGCTCAGGCAGCCTTGTGTTAGGATTTTTTGTATTTATCATCTTGTAACTTCATAGAATATACCTGCCAGAGACAGGTTTGAAGTCTCAACACTCAGAAAAAAGCACACGGGTGTTGGGGGTAGTGTGTGTAAGTACGTGGCAGAGCAGTGAAAAGAACATTGATGTGACCTGACAGAGGCCTAGCTGCTGCGACTGCTGCAGCAAAAGAGACTTAAGAGCTTCAAAAGAGATGCCAACAGCCTCAAGATGACAAACTACAGAACAGGAAGTCTTGAAATAGGCAAATTAATTTGATGTCAGAATTTGCTCTTAAAATAGAGAGCAGAAATTGTACTGGAACATACACTCACAGAGCAAATCACAAAAAGGGTAATATATACCTAAAACTCCCTGAATAAAATGCACTTGGTCCAAAGTGATAAGCAATTTCTTTTTGAAGTATACTCCTTTAAACACAACTCTCAAGCTCACTTTGTGTTCCAAAAAGTGCCTGGAGCAGCAAAACACATGACAGGAACCCAGATCAATACAAGAGGCAGGCTGCAAGCTAGCAAATATAATATAGATAGGGATATATAGATCCGGCTCTCAGGGAGTTTGTTCAAAAACTCACATGTTTTAGATAAAATTTCCATGCTTTTGGGTAGGTCATACTCAACCTGCACAAGATTCAACCAACCTCTGAATCTCACCTTGACTGAAATCTCCCTTCCATGGACTGAAAGAAATGGGTTTCCTAGAACAGTTTTAAGCCTTCTGGTCTAACCATCCTGTAGAAATAATGCCAGGGAAATGGTGGTGCCACCTACCCCTGTGAATTATCAATACCTCTTTTAATTGTTTTGGATGCCACACGTCAAGTTAAAATACATAATCTACCTTACCCTGTCCTACTCCTTTATTTTCAAATCCAAATAATGTCATAATCCAGGGCACCTCCAAGATCTCGAACACAGGCACCTTTCTGTCAATTTATCCAAGAGAAAGAATGTCCATCCCAACATCAACGCTTGCATCCAGTTAGAGGAAATCAAGAAAAGGAGAAGGGCATGGCTGACATGGGGAAGGGGCTTTTGGAAGGCCTGAGAAGGTTTAAATGGGTTGGCAGTCACCTAGCCCAGCATGAGCCCTTTAGCCATGTAAAAGCTGACTCCCTCAAAGGCAGGGAGGCCCTGCAGAGAGACCTTGATAAATTGGAGGACTGGGCAATCAGCAACCGTGTGAAGTTCAACAAAGGAAAGTGCCGGATTCTGCACCTGGGATGGAGCAACCCTGGATATACAGTCAGACTAGGGAATGAGATGCTGGAAAGCAGTGCCACAGAAAGGGACCTGGGGGTCCTGGTCGATGGCAAGTTGAATGTGAGTCAGCAGTGCCCTGGCAGCCAGGAGGGCCAACCCTGTCCTGGGGGGCATCAGGCAAAGCATCACCAATAAACTGAGGGAGGGGATTGTCCCGCTCTGCTCTGCACTGGGGCGGCCTCACCTTGAGTCCTGTGGGAGGTTTTGGAAACCACAATATAAAAAAACCATGAAGCCATCAGAGAGTGTCCAAAGGAGGGCTGTGAAGATGGCGAAGGGCCTTGAGGGGAAGCCGTGTGAGGAGCAGGTGAGGGCACTTGGTCTGTTCAGCTGGAGAAGAGGAGACTGAGGGGAGACCTCACTGCAGTTACAACTTCCCTGTGAAGGGAAGATGAGGGGCAGGCACTGATCTCTGCTCTGTGGTGACCAGTGACAGGACCTGAGGGAATGGCCGGAAGTTGTGTCAGGAGAGGTTTAGGCTGGATTTAGGAAATGGTTCTTTACCCAGACAGTATTTGGGTACTAGAACAGGCTCCTCAGGGAAGTGGTCACAGCACCAAGCCTGACAGAGCTCAAGAAGCGTTTGATGATACTCTCAGGCCCGTGGTGTGACTCTTGGGGATGGTCCTGTGGAGGGCCAGGAATTGGACTCGATGATTCTTGTGGGTCCCTTCCAGCTCGGCACAGTCTGTGATTGTGTGAAGTGGTGGAAGGTCTGAAAGGAGAGCATGTCCAGACCCACATCCTAAAACCTGCCACCTTGTCAAATGTGCAGTGGCAGCAACCACACCTCACACTGCCTGCTCAGCATTCCCCTCAGATCTGTCTCCTGCACCTCTGATTGAACTACAGCAGTTCACTGCACCAAAAGCTTGATTCAGTCAGGAGAACTTAAATTAAAAATAAGCAAAGGAAATTATAGAAAGGGTAGTATATTTCTGGTCTGTTAATTTGGGGAATTTAACAGTACTTCTTATATGCTTTGTGTTATTGTTTCCCACTTACAGTCACAATCGTCTTCCCCTTTTGCAGGTTCTACAAAGAAACAGAAGAGTAAGTATGTAAACACAGAAAAATTAAATGTGACTAAAAATCTCACAAAGAAACATCTTCTTACGTACGTGAAAGACAGGCTGGAAGCTAAAATAAAAAACCACAAACAACTGGATTGTGATATGAATACATCCCACTAATGAAGTTCTGGACATGAGCTGCTACTACTCAATTCTACATTTCCACAGCATTAATTAAGAAAAATATGAAATGTATTTCCTGTCAGCACTCTCACCAAGAACAGAGTAAAATAAGTAACATGAAAAGACAGCTGAAAAGTTTGGTGCTTTCCACTGAGTTTCAGTTTCCTGTGCAGAAAACTGGGACCAACAATCCGAGACATACTTGCCCTCTGCTCCCATAAAACTGGGGCTTGTATCATAACCAGTGGGCATTACTACTGGACTACATTACAGGATATCTTTAAGGGGTGTGGTAAATGAGCGTGTCTGGCAAAAGCTCCACTATAAACAAAAAGGCTTTGTGCCACTGCAGATGTTCTCATGCACTGCTGGCATGCCAGGAAACAGCCATTCTGATGAAGAGACTATTTCCTCCAGGTAGGTTTGCAGAATTCAGCAGTTTCTGAATTAAGATCATAAGAGATTCCAAAACTTGTCAAAATTAAACTTCAGAGAGGTTTGTCATTGAGGAAGTCTGTACTTGTAAGTTCCTATCTAACCACCGTAGTCACCTTTTCCTCCCTTTCGGCATCTCTCTCGTGTACTCCGCGTTTGGACGACATCCTAAACTTGAATTGTGCACTATCACCAGAAAGCTGCAACTTGTATGTTTTTTGTTTTCCACCACATGATAATTAAACCAGAGCAAAACAGAGCATTACAAGTTTTTATGGCTTCTGTCATAAGATGTTACTGGAACAAAAAAAGAAAAAAAAAATGTACAAGACAGAATGTGAGAATCTCTGATAAAAGTCAACATTTTCCAACAAACTGGTTCAAGTAACTTGCATGCAACGGAAAGGGCTGAGGAGCTCTTCACCAATAAACTTAGTATTCCACAAGTTTTCCAAAGAGGGGAAATCCCAGAGGCCTGGAGACCCCAGACATTATTCTGATGCTTTAAGAGGGTAAAAAAGAACATCCATAGGAAATTAATTACTCATTCAGCACAACAGTATATTCAGGTAAATTAACAGGAGGTAATTTAAAGCTGTAACAGAGACAAAAATTAAAGATACAAATAGAATGATGGCTGGTATTAAACCAAGGCATTAAAATAACTTTTTGAGGGCGAGGTAATAGCAATAAATGCAGCTGAGAAATGCAATCACAACCACAGGGTCCCTTCCAGCGTTTTTTGGGGTTTTTTTGGTTGTTGTTGTGGTTTTTTGTTTGTTTGTTTGTTTGTTTTTGTCTTCTTAAAAGTATTTGATTTGATCCTCTGTGGCAATTATATTTTAAAAGTATACTGGATGTAATTAGCATGGCACATATTCCATAGATTAAAAGACGAGCTTGCTGACAGACTGGAAAAGATAACCCTTACCAGAGACACACATCAGTGAAGCCACCTCTATTGAAGAAGCATTCTCTAATTCCCCACCCTGTCCCCAGCTAAAAATCCTCATCCTGTCCCATGTGTCATAATTGGGCAGTGACAGAACTGCCAAAAATATCACTTTAGAACATGGTGTAGAGAATACAAAAGGGTTTTCCAAGTAAGACAGAAAAAAACCTCCGATGCTGGGCCTGGAAAACAAGTGTCATACCATGAGTTTAAGAGAGCTCAGCTTTTAGAGTTTATTGCAGACAACTGAGAAGCACGTTATAAAGTGGGTATTTGTAGATAAGGTGTTTGCTAGTAGGAATATTTCAGATTAAGTGCTTTAGATCCAGAATTTATTATAAAAATTCAAATCTCAAAGTAAGATGTCACTCTCTAGTCAGTTAAGGGGACAGAAAACTGTTCCAGGTCATCAGACAAGTATGCATTATAAGACAGTGAGCATTAGGCTCCCTCAGTTGGAGCTGGAGCCCTTCAAGTAAAATTTAACAGCTTTTGGAAGACGATATTTAGTCCATGTGTATCAGCACAAGTCAGCTCCGACCGGAGTGGGACCTGGAAATCTGTGTATGAAACCTCTTGTTCTTTCCTTTTCAGGGTCTGAACGTGCTCGCAGCACTTGAAGCTCTATACTACGATACGATTTTAATCAGATCTCATACTTCAGAGCTTCAACCATTCAAGCATAGAGATTTAGACAGAATTTCCACCTGGATACATAATTGGACATCCAGGTTTTCGCAAGAGAGCCAGCGGCAGCGATCCAGCACTTCATGGGGCTGGCAGGTACTTGCAGAGGAGTCTGGCTGGCCTGTCCTGCTTATGTGACTGTAAGTTGTATGCCAAATCAAGGGCTGAGAAGGAATTTTCTACCAAATCAAGCTGAGAGGGATTCAGGGATTTATTTCACTCGTTTCTTTTCCTTTGTAACATATGGCACGTTAGTATCATCAGCATAATCAATTCCCTTAAGCTCAGGAGATGCTCTGGTTTCATCCTAATCTCAAGAACACTATCAATTTGGACAGAACTGAAACTAGCTGGAATAACTAGAATTGCTGAACATTGTATCACAAATCAGTGGTGCTAATTAATAGACTCCAGTAAGACTAAATAAACTGATGTATCACATATGGTCTCCTCTGTGAAGCCAAAAAAGAGGGGGGAAAAAGCTTTTTAAAATAAACTGAAATGTTTAAAAAAGAAAGTAAAATTTATTGTTTCTGAGCAACATACTTAAATCATCATATCATTTCATGCCATAAAATTCGGTTCTTGGAAAGTTCCGAGTAGAACTGGATACGAAGGGATAAACATTTTGCAAGTAGGGACTATATAATTCTATCTTGTCTTGATAATTTAATGCAAAATAATTGGACAGACTCAATACTTGTAAAAGAGTTAACTGCTTATAAATGCCAGTTACTGGTAATTAATTAAAACAATGCAATGTTAAGAGAATTGAAAAATGTAAGCTGGTAACTTTACTGTTCAGAAATAACACACATTTCCCCCTGCGTCCCAAGAGAGTTGGCAAGTGCAGACAAAATATCCCCTGGAAGCACTGCACATTCCAGCTGCATACAAGTGCCCTCTGCAGGGACAGCACGCCCAGAAAGGGCCTGCTCTTGCTTCTTTACTGGTGGGATAATTCCAAAGGGACCTGGGCTGCCCTTACAGTCCTTTGAAGCTGAATATCATCGAGCATCATCAGTTATAGATCATCTCATTGCCAAATAATTATTACACAATAGCGGAGGCTATTGAATAGTAGGAATTAATACATGGAAAATTACACTGTAAATATCACATTCTCATTGAAAACATTAAACAAGTAACACATTTCCTTCCCCAAATCAATCAAATGTTAGTGGTACTACTATATATAAAAATAGAAACACTAGTCAACCATGGGGGGTTCCCTTCTATTGTCCCATAAGCATACTGAGGAAATAGAAATGTTTCAAGGCATCTGTAATGTCTTACATACTTTGAATAAAATAAAGAGCCAAAACACTTAACAGTACTGAATTTTATTCCAAATTATACCCAAGAGGAAGCCATCTGCAGGAAAAATAAAAAGTAAAACAACAACAAAAAAAACCCCCATACTTTTGCCTTGGACATCACTTGTGCAATACAGCTATCCAGAAGGACAGCATGTTCTTTTAAAAGAACGACTACTTATTCTTTCCTGATATAGGCAACATGAAAATCACCTGAAAACTTTCGGGCTTTTTTTTTTTTAATCGACTAAAAATAAATTATACACCGTTCCAGTGAAAGACCGAACTACTTCTGGTTCTTCCCCCCCCCCCAACATAAAATATTACTATATTGGAAAAAGTCATCTGTAGAAGACTCTGAACCTCACTGAAGCTACCCACAGCCAAGTAAATCACTGCTGCTACGGTCTAGTTTGAAAGGACTGTGAAAAGGTCTAAAATGCATTAGTAGTTCAACATTGACACACACAAGGCCATGAAAGGTTTGAAGACTTTGCTCTAGACAACCAAAAAATGCCTGGTAATACTTCAATGGAGAAATAATTACACATAGCTTAGGGATACCCTCAGAGTAAAACTAAAATTCGACTTAGCAGGGAGACATTTATGACATGCTACTACAAGACACAGCCTAGGGTCGGTCAGATGACGGCTACGTCGTAAGCGCTGCCGATGACAACACCTCAGACATGATGGTCTCGTCTGAGCAGCAAGGACTGCAAAGCTGGCTGCAAATACATGAGCACAGTCATCCATCTGTCTCGGGAGAAATGACACGAGATGAGCAGAAATACCCTACTGCATGCAGCATTTCCTGCTGCATCGATGTTTCCCACATTCCTAAGCCTCCAAAATACGAAACAGATCATACAAAAGAGAAGAAAAAAAAAAATTTGCTGTAAACTCCAAACAAATTAAGTGAAAATTTGAAAATAACTATGTAGTACTGGACAAACACCAGAAGAAGAATAGATGAGCTTTGACAATGTGTGTATGGATTACATTAGAAAAAAAAGGACCAAAAAACAAGCAGAAAACCCCCCTTTCAACAGTTGCATACCAGGAAACATGTGTTGACCTACGACACTTGAACAGCTAACAACAATGTCCTACGCACAACCTCCAAAGGCACAGAAGAAAAGCAATCTTTCAGAGTATTTGGGGATTCAGGGACCCCCTAAAACATTACAGAAATTTCCTGCCTTTTCCATATTTCCTAGTCAACACCATGCAATTTGAGAAACTATTTCTTTTTCTTACAAAAAAGGCATAACAAGCAGTAGATACTACCTAATGGTTTTGGCCCACACAGATAAACTCAGAGTAGATTGCCAAAACGATGTTTTGATTATGCACAGATTTGTACTAAAATAGAAACCAACAGACTATTCTTCACAAAACAGTATTCCCTACCCCGCAGATATTTAGAATACTAACTGTGTCCTTAAAAATCTAAGCCGCTACAACTTGAAAACACTGGTTGTATAGAGACCAAGTCATAAACACAGGTCTACACACTTCTGCAAGTGGTCAGAAAGTCACTGCACTTCATTTTGTAAACTACTCTTCACCCAGAACAAAAAGAACTCCCCACGTAAAGCCAGAACTATGTCCTAATTTCTTTTTAATTGAGCTCAAATCTTGAATATGTCAAAGTAAGCCTGAAAGTCAAACATCCTAATGATCTTCCTTTTCCACAAAATTATGCCTAGAGCTAGGAACCAGCTCCTCCAGTATTAAAAAATACTCACACTGGCACTGCTGGCTTGAAGAACTGAAATGTATCTTTTCAGAGATAGTTCATACTGGCATAACAAAACATTAGTATGTGTATACCAAAAATGCCAGCTAGATGACACTAGTTCTGACTTTTATAAATCTTGAACCTGGATCCAAGCAACTTATATGCAAGAATTCTTCTAGATTCACATGTAAAGTTCTCATTAAGTTCAGCAAAGTCCTGCACTTGCGCAGGAAGTTCTCAAAAGAAAACTACACAAGTGCATTGACCTACTTGTTACCGTGCAGCGATTTTTAAAGACTTGCTTTGACGTCCAGTTCCCTGCAGATATGGAAAGCCATGCAATACAGCAAACACACACAGGCTGTGCAGCCTTCCCCAAGCAATTGCTGCAATCTACTAAACCATCAAAATTCTGAACTCTCTTCTCATCACTTAACCTCTCATAGCTAAACCTGAAAAAATTTCCTTGGTATTACCATGGAACAACTGACACATTTTAAAAACGTTGAAACAAAATAAACAAGTGAATGAACGAGAAAAGTGACTTAAGCAGATGAGTGGCAGATATGGGAAAGAAAAACATACCACAATACCAGATCAAAATGAGACAGAGGGAATGGGAAGTACAGTTCTGCCAGGATCTAGACAACGTTTTCTGAAAGTGTACGTTATGAGAGACCTCACAGACTGCTGTTCTTCATTTGCAAACCACAGCTTAGCAGTACCTTCAAGTCACAGAAGTTGCCCTTAGATTTCACATAAAACAGCAAAGCAGTCAAACAGACCCCTCCACACTGCCAGTAACAGAACTGACAAAACCCTGCCCTTAATTCACCAACTGATTCAGATATTTTATGGTTCAAAAGCAGTGAGATAAAAAGCAACACAAGGGAAAAAGGGAAAGGTCAAAGAGATGTCACCTATTTAATTTCTGTTAAGCCAAGAGAAATTACCAATATACAAAGATCCATCAGCACTTCAGAGTAAGAACTGGATATATAAACATGTTTACAGACTGAGTGGCAGACCAAAATTTGAGTCATTATCCACAAAGTCTGTTTTATTTTATATTCCCACCAGCATCCAAGAAAACATAATTTTCTGCCATAGCTGACCACCTTCTCTTCCTGTCACTCAGTGACTCAGATCTTTTTGACCCATTCTTCACTTACCTGTGACTCTAATATTACTTTATCTTACACCATTTCCTTTATAACCTCTAAGAAATTTCTTTCACATGCTAAGTACATGATAAGTTCTTTACTCAAGAACTAAAGCACTATAGTTTTAACTGTTTTTCTCTAAAATCTTGCTCAGCAACTGCTTTATCTTTGCTCCAAATACATCAGCTCCTTTGCAGAACCCATTCATCTGTTATCTCTTACATAGCAACGTCAAGGTTTTAAAAACTAGACCAACAATTTGCTTTCCCCTTTCACAAACCCTTACACATGTTCACACTTAGGAATAATGTACTTTTTTTGATGCAGGTGTTCATTTTCTTCAAAGCTTCCCAAAATAATTATACACTGGAAAGCCTTCAAATGTGCCTTAGACCTGCTCATGTCTGAGCTGTCCTCCTGTGAAAGGTTTGGTTAAATTAAGACTTCCAGACATGATTCCCTTAATTCTTGCAGCAGCACTTACTTCTAAATTCTCAGTTTATTCAGTCACCATATATCCCACTGATTGCCACCTACAGCACTGCAATGATTCTTAAAACCAGATCTCTGTTAGCGGTGAGGTATGAGATGCAATGCTACTTTCCAGTTCTTTTCTCATTAGTCATTTTGCCTTTGGAGCCACATTTACTGTTGCAGTTATAGACAGTTGTACCAGACAGTCTCCTTTGGGACCGCACAAAGATCTTTCACTGTAATCCAAACTTCACAGTGTAACAGAGTCCTGCTATTTCTTCTTGTAACCATTTGTACAGCTCAAGAACTCTCTCTTCACTACCTTTTCCAAACCAATTCAGCTTGACTTTCAACAGTGCTCACCTTGATCAGACACTTTGGTGGTGTCCTGTTCAAAAGAGCAACTAATATGCCCTTTTTGAAACTTTTTCCCCCACTCAGGAATTTCAAAACTGTTTTAAAGCTGGACACAACACACACACCTCATAGGAAAGCTGATGGAGAAATGTAGGCAGAATGTCACCACTAAAGGAAGAAGTTTACAGAAAACCAAGTGGATAACACTCCTATCTTTGCATGGACAGATCTTCAGCGCTTAAAGTGGACAGACCTCAACTTTATGCCTGACTGAAAGCTTCCATTCCAAAAAATATTCCCTCAAAAACACAAGGAGACAGCAGTGCTACAGTCATAACTCAGGCCTAAAAGAACTGTCACCTTTTCCCTGTATTACTGTGAATTTTATTTGATGTTTCTTTGCATATATTGCACATCCTACCCCAAAGAGTCTCGGGGAAGAACAATTCCTTGATAGAATTCACGTTTTGTAAGAATGAAATTGGTGTGCTGCAGAAAGAAAATCTCAGACCTTGCCTCATAAACAAAGTAACCCATCATCTTTCTCCTAAAGACAAAATCACAGTTCTTTAGTTGTCGATTACAAGACAAAGATCTTCCAACACACATTAATAACAAAACGAGGTCCAGTTTAAACTGCCTAACGTTGTACAGCTCCGCCAACCCATCTTCATAAAACTGGCACAGCACTGCATGACTCGTGACCTCCTGCCTGAAGCACTGACCGCACCCTCTGACAGTAATAATGGTGATTACAACTTCTGGAATTCTGATATGATAGGACTGGAAGAATCCGGGCGTTCTTCCACTGCTGTGGTGACTGTGCATTTAGTAAGGTGCACTTGTGCTTAGATAAATGATTTAAGACTCTTCTAGTTTCAAGAACACTTGCTTAATTTTCCTGAAAACTAACATCTTTAATTCCAGTTGCTAAAGACGTTTCCTTACTTCTCTGATTTACTTGGTGGTAAAAACATTAACAGGAGAACACCACAACACTGAGAATGCGGCATTATCCCACCAGGTGTGTTCACAGCAACATACACGAGAACAAACAGGTCTTCTTTCCCTAAACCAAAACACATCTATTTCTGTGTGATTTAATGTAAATCCCCAGACGCAGTGATGTTTAAAGCATGATAGCCAATAAATGCGCTTACAATTAAATCTAGAGTTATTCTTCCGATCTTAATAGTCTTTAGGTCCACTTGTTCCTCTAAACTATCATTCCACTGTCCATTTTCTCTTTCTGTTTCCAAGTGCTCGACACCAGCTGCCAAGACAGCTTACTCAGAAGAATTAAGCTGTGCTTGAGGGGTGAAGAAAAAGTACAGCACAAAGATCGAGAACAATGTCTTGCTTGCTTATAATATAGTAAAAAAAGAGAATATTGCACAACTAATTACTCTGGTTTTCAAAAGATTTAAATCACCCATGAAACAAAAAAGTTGGGAATCTTTACACTGGCTGACACTCTTCCAAGTCTCTAACAATTTACATTCTGTCCACAGTGAAGTAGAAACTCTATAGCCAAGAAAGAAAACTATTTATAAAATTATACATATTTTCATACTGTGAATTACATGTGCCTTAAAAAAGTGTCCAGTATGAATGACAGCTCGCAACTCCACATTTGGCAAAACAACTTACTAGAAAGAGAAGAAATGCTAAACACAAAGCCTGGATCATACCTTTGTCTCTATAAACCCCATGACTTGCTAACAGTGGTGTAATTACCAGACACATTTCATGAGTGAAATGCAGATTTAATGATACAGTTTGCGATTGGATGCCAATATTCTTAGGATTAAAAAGCCATAAAGCTTCAAGTAACACTAAATGCACCTTCAATACACATTTAAAAGTTGCACCATAATATTTTTCCTTTACTTAACATCTTTGCTAATCGCCTTCGTGTGCAAAGTGTCATTGAACTATTGCACTACTTAAATGCAATAAGGATTGTTTTCAACTGCTCTAATGGCTTGCACTTCTCTAAAACCATTATAGAACCACAAACTGTTCCCCCACCCCCCATCCTTTTTTTTTTTTAACATTTCACAACCGTAGTTCAGAACAAGTTTAAGGAGACAAGATGATGCTCAACTACATACTTTGCATCTTTTCGGCACATCAGAAAGCCACACGTAACTGGAGAATTATTTCGAATCCAATATTTCCACACTGATTTGGAAACTGTTCCAAAGTCCAGAAAGTAGGGCATAAACTGATACTACTACTTCCCAGTAATAGAAAGCTGGGAGTGGAGAATTACTCAACTCCCCGAACAACTGACTACAGCCACTTGCTAATGAGTTTACTCGAAACATTTTATAGAAATGAGCAAATTCAGATGGAATATAAAGATGACTTCACAGTTCCTTCTTGCACAGCAAGCCATTTTAGATACAAACTCTGCACCTGCAAATGTGTCACCTGTGAGCAGAAGAAACTTCAGACTAGTGAAGGATCAGGC
Source organism: Oxyruncus cristatus (assembly GCA_013399855.1). NCBI lineage: Eukaryota > Metazoa > Chordata > Aves > Passeriformes > Cotingidae > Oxyruncus > Oxyruncus cristatus. The sequence goes on along the minus strand of VXAY01001460.1, from coordinate 27,567 downwards.
AAAAAGCTGTGCAAGTCATCTGATAAAAGAAGCGAGGTGGTTTGGATAGAAAACACTGACAGAACAATGCACACTGAGATTCCCTTCCCGTACATCAGTGAAGCTGACAGTTGTAGTGATTTTAGACAACCCTGCTGTGGCAGAGCCATGCCCTTGTGCACCCCACACACTGAAGGACACACTCTACTTACAACCTACATAATAAAACCAAGATTGCCTACAGCCAAGACTGTGAAAAAATGACTGCCCTGAAAGCCATCAGGTAAGTGGTTGCTGCATCTAATGCTACGACACACAATCAGCATTAAAACCAAAAAAAACCCCATCTAAAACTGAACAAAAGCAAAAATCCAAACACATCTCACCTTGCTCTAAAAGCATTTGTGAGATACCCGTAAAACAAGGAAGAAAACCGGATAATTCTGTATTTGACATTGCTGAAACTTAAAGGCAGTTTCTTAATTCCAGTGGTAATCATGCAAATGTTCCAAAGAACACTGATTGTTGCTAAGAGAGGAACAGAACAGCTGCAACAGGTGGGCAATCATAAACAGAAATCAAGGGAAGTGTTGTATGATGAAACAATACATGTGCTTGATCAGCCACACAGGTGAGCAATTGCTACCACAGGGACTAGCACATAACCTTGTGCCTCTGCCACCAATATTTAATGTACGATGTTGAAAAGACACTTCTTTACAGGTATTCCCTGATTGCTACAACTGAACACGCAGTCACACAGCCAGACTTTCAGAAATGCTGAGCAGACATACTTTTTAACCTTTGGCAGGAAATTCGGCAATATTACTAGTATGGAAAATCTGGTTCATAGATATTCAAGATTTGACAAAGCTGCTGCAGACTTAAAATTGACAGTTCTCAATAAAACACGATGTGATACGAGTCTTGAATTCAGCAACTCTAGCGAACTGCCCCTGTGTCAGGAACAACAATTTACAGGAAAGGAAGTGACTTTCTACAATGGCCTTCAACACATCAGAGGCTGGAGCAGGAGATGACGATCTAGATTTACCCAGAATCTTGAGTGATCTTACTCATTCCTGATCACCTCTAAGGGATTCACTAATTCAGTCTGAGTGTTGAACTAAACTTCCTATAGATTAGAATAAATCTAAGACTTTCTAATACTTTTCTTAGGGGGGAGAAAAAAAAAACATTAAAAACCATTAAAAAAAGTCCTTCTAAAGAGAGAAGTGCAGGACAATGTGATGACAACCATTTCTAGAACAAATTTACAGCATTAGTCATGCCACAACACCCCATTCATTTCATCAACTGTGACAGCTCAATGGTGACAATACTTAAGGGACATGAGACCAACACCAGAGAATTTGACAACATAGACTCGGTCATCAATCCAGAACGGCATCATTCTATTGGTATTCTCCTCTTTGAACCAATTCAAGGTCTAAACAAGTCTGGAGATGTTTTTTCTCAACACGGGGTAGAAGTTAAAATGAAATCAGAAAGACAGCGCACTGAGTGACTGTTTGGTGCAGTTCTGTCTCTAGATTAACATACCGTAACAAAAATCTCGGGAGGGTGTTTCTGTTTTGACAGGGCTAACTGGAGACAGATTTCTAGAGAAATGCCTCCTACATCGACTGAATAAAGCATAGGGAGGACTCAGGGAAAAGGTCCAGAAATACTACAGTAATTAAACCTCCTCAGGTCTTCCTTATAAAAATATCTGGTACTTGGCAGCAAAAGTTTTTCTTGAACTTACTCTCTAGCTTTTAGGTCCACAGATGTTTTGCAACAAGCTGTTGACAATACTCAAGTTCCTGCTGAAACTGAAGACAATATAGTTTGAAAAAACCCAAAATATTGTCAGGTCTCTTTAGGAAACGAACTTCCAATACAAACGTGTATCCTCTTTAATAGGACAAGAGCTAACAGGCAGATACACAGGAAATTGCACCTGAACATGAGGAAGAACTTCTTTCCTGTGAGGGTGACCGAGCGCTAGAACAGGTTGCCCAGAGAGGTTGTGGAATCTCCCTCTCCGGAGATATTCCAGAACCATCTGGACGCAACCCTGTGCCATGTGCTCTGCGATGACCCTGCTTGAGCAGGGAAGTTGGACCAGATGACCCACTGTGGTCCCTTCCAAAACTCATCCTTTCTGTGATTCTTTAGCCAGAATAAACAACATGTCTTCAACCAACCAATTCAAATCTCAAATACGACAACATGGTCATTTTACCGTGATGCCATTTGAATCACAACTATCAAAAGGAGTAATTTTTTAGTAACAAGTGCATCCCACTCTTGCATATCCTTAACATACAACCGTTTTGTTTTATTTATAGTCAAGTAAAGATACTCACGACGTTTTATCAACCTGATGGCTCAAATGGCTGCTTTTTAATATGAAATAATGTAGCCTAACTGGTCTGCCTGCGTGACACAGCACAAAAGTTCAAGTGCAATTTTTAGCTACTGTATAAGCATAGAGATGCACAGACCAGACAACAACTTCTCTACAGTCCTGTACGTTAGAAAACAACAGATATCTAAAACACAAAGAACAAGAAAATCTGGGGCAATATTTTGAATCAATTTTAACCAAGGAAAAATTTCATTTTTCAGAGAAGATCAAGAAGAGTTGACTAGCAGATTCCACTTTCTGAGCTTCCTGGAAAACAGCACACTTATAGGAAATAGATATGAATAAAGATGTAGAGATATGCCAGAAACGAGTCAATAATGTCCAGCCAAAAACTGGGGAAAACTCCAAAGTTTTGCAATGCTGGACATTCAAAAAGTCCAGAGGAATTTGTACCGAAAAAACCTACAGAATTCATAATTTATGAATTTAAATGCAAAAGAGGGGATTCATAAAGCTTGAGAGGAAAGACTTTTTTTAGCTGGCAAGCACTTTCTACAGGCGAACCATTTTTTCTTTATCTTGCTCATGAGACCTCTTTCAGATACAACACATTTGTTAACCATTATGATGAGGAAAACAAGGCAACGGGACGATAGCGTGTTTGTACTCTTTTAAAGCAAATCGTGCATATTAACACAGTCATCAATTTTTTATGATTTGCAAATTCCACTTTCATTAATAAACAGCTTATTTTGATAAATATGTTCATTCCAACTGACTTGGCAATGATTTTTAGATGAGAACTTTTTGTCATGAGGAACTTCCAATGAATTTGTGTGCATTTTTGCAAAAAGAGTGAGCACATTATGAAATCCCAAGACAAAACACGAAGCATAAAAAAAATTTTAAAATTAGAAAGTAGACAAAGAAATGCCAAAATTAGAACATGAGCAAATACCTATGAGAAAACTGATTTGTCCACTGCTTGAAAACACAATACTTCAAATTCCATTCAAAATCCTGAAAACCCATAAACGCTTACTCTAATCTTCACAATGAATTTGGAGTTTCTCCACGAAGAAAATCAGCCAACCAGATGTGAATTCAATTGACTACGTTCCTTTCTAAGCCCAGAAACAAAGAAAAAAAAAAACAACAAACCAACAAAAAAACAACCCTCCTTCAGCTCTACTCAGAGACTCAGGTTTTCTGCTTTTCGCTCTGTGTAGGTTACAAACTGATAACAAAATTTCTGACAGATCCATAACCCCAACAACAACATCGCCACTTGGGAAGAACTTTTACACTGTCTCCGGGGTGGAGACACTTTTACACTGTCTCAAGAGTGACCATGACAAACCAAAGGCAGTTTGCCTGAGTCTGAGCATTGGAAAGTGAATATTGCGGGAATCGTCTCGCAGGGACTGAGTTCGTATCTGAAGCTAACAAACCCAGCTGACAACACAGGAACCGCCAAAATCATTTCTACATTGCACGTGCCACTGCTCCAGATTTAGAAACACAACGCTTCCCAGCGGATTCTAGGCAGCATCAGCCCCAGGCCAGTGTCACTTCCCCTGCACACAGGCAGAAAAGGGTGGTACTGTTTCCCAAAGCAAGCTAATGTGGAAGCTGGAAAGCCACCACTTTACAGGAACTGCATCAAGGCCACAGTTCATCTGTAACTCAGTGGCCCTAAGCACGGACAGCTCTGTGGAGGGCTGTGGCTGCCTCGTGTCAGAGCAGCTGTGCAGCTCAGAGAAGGACCTGTACCCTGCTTTCCTAGGAAGCACATCAAAGGTCCTGCCACAGTAAGAAATTCATATGCAAATAGAGAGATACGTATGTTTTTTTATAAATCTTAGGTAGCATTATTAAGTTTTATTGAATATAAATCTAGTTGAATCAGTTGTGACTGAACATACCCTCTAATGGTGGGGTTTTTTCCCCCCCTTCAAAAAAGCCTATGATATGGAACCTTCCACACTACTTGCATTAAATCCTTTTGCACTTACCCTTAAATTGCTTTCCTCTGGCAGAGGCAACAATTCTGTTCCTAAAGAAAACTTACCACCAACCACCAAAGCTCTGCAGAGCAGCAGCTGTGGCTTAAAATTCCAAGAAATGAAACGCGGATGGAAGAACACAAAGAGAAAGAATCTCCACTTCCCAGTGACGAGCTGGTCTAACTCCATTTACAGTCACTGGAATTAGAATCCCTTCTGTGGAAAATAAAATGAGTATAAGCAAGACAAAACCTCTGAAGATGCAAATCTGGCCCCCTTAGCACGTTTTTGTATTGAATGCAGAATAAAAATGGCATGCCTTATTTTTCAGATCCCCAGCATAGTTCGAATCTACAATTTCACTACCAACCACCTTTTCATTACTGAAATTACAATTTTGGAAAGCCAAAATTTGGTGATGCAAATAGCTTAGTGCAGCCCTAAAGCTGATGACAGGATTCACGGTGGCCCAGCAAGGACACGGGTAAGTCTCCAACCTCACACACCAGGAGAAAGAGCAAGAATACCCGAATCTGGAGTCTCAAACAGCAAGTGATCTCAGGAATGAACATTCTCTCTGTCACAAACCCAGTCTCTGTTAGACAACAGAGGACAGCAAACCAGCCTGAAAGAAGAATCATTCCAGTATGGTCCAATTTCCCAAAACACTCCATCGCTGCCACCTCCCATCCACTCAAGTGATCCTAGAAATACCACTGCGAAGTCCTCTAGGCACAAGTCCTGAAAACAACAGCTTTTCCCTCAAATATGCTTCTCTTTAAGAATTGAGAAAATGCCTACAGAAAAATAAACTCATGAACCAGGCATAGTTTAAGGGTTGCCAGAGAGGCCAGAGCCATGTTATGCCTTCCCCAATAAAGCGCTCTTGGTGCTCTACAGAGGGTAGAGCCCACAAAGGAATCCTGGGAAAATGGCAGCGATGGGAAACTTTCCTGTTAAGGTTTAGAAAACACCAAAGAGCCAGAAGAGCTGAAGAGGCAACAGAGAGATTACCCAGTTTGCTCTGGATTTTCCCCCGAGCTGGAGGAACATGCATTCTTACAACTGGATTTGCGCTCAGTGGGAGTTGGGTTTGCAGATCTCTCTGGAACACACACCTACCCTGAGTGTTCTGATGAAGAAAGTTATTTTTACTGAGCCCAGTACCAGCAAACACAGAGACAAGCAGTGAAAAGGACAGCAATCTTTCCACATGAAGAGCTATTTTTTTCCCAAGCAGTTATCTTGATCAGCTAAATCTGAACCATTATTCATCTAAATAAACCTCAAGATGGAGTATGTTTGCTAAGATTATAAAAATTGTTTGGATAACTGTAATGAAAATTCACTCTGGATGATTCTCAATGCGCTGCTGAAGGCTTAGCAGACTTCACTAAAGCATAAAACCACCACGATGCATATTTATACTGACCAAGCACGTCATAATCTTGCTGCAATCTTTACTGCATTCCACAACTTTCAAGTTCAGTATATCTAAATGAAAAATTAACTTTTTTTTTTTAGTACTAACAGGAAGGCATTATACACACAAAAATTATACTACCACGATAAATTCTCCATATCAGACAGTTATTTTTAGTCAGTCAAACGCAACAGATGCGAAAGTCCTTCTGTTTAATAGGAACCATTCATAGCTACAGGGAAATCTCTACTCATATTAGCATTAACAGAGTCTTCATCACTTAAAACTCTTCCATCAGTGATGAAGCACGCAACACCAGGCATGCTGGTCAGTGGCTCTCAGGCTTCTGAAGTGAAAGAATAAGCTCAGACCCGAGAGAGGAAAAGGAGAAATTGGGTCTCAACGAAGAATTTCACAGGGGCAAAGCACACCTATCAGCCAATAGTTTATCAAAGTTCACAGAATAATAAGAATGGCTTGGGTTGGAAGGGATCTTAAAGATCATTTAGTTCCAAACCCCTGCTGTGGGCAGGAACACCATCCACTAAACCAGGTTGCTCAGAGCCCCATCCAACCTGGTCTTGAACACTTCCACAGATGAGGCAGCCACAGTTTCTCTAGGAAACCCATTTCAGTGCCTCACAGGAAAGCATTTCTTCCTAGCATCTCATCTAAACCTACCCTCCTTCAGTTTGAAGTAATTTACTCATGTCACTGCATGCTCTTCTAAATAGTGTCTCTTCATCTTCCTTGTAGGGTCCTTTCAGGTACTGGAAGGCCAGAATTAGGTCACCCCGAAGCCTTCTCTTGTCCAGGCTGAACAATCCCAATCCTCTCAGCCTTTCCACATAGGAGAGGTGCTCCATACCCCTAATCAACTTGGCCTCTCCTGGACTCATTCCAACAGATTAACGATTAATATCCTTCCTCTGCTGGGTACCCAGAGATGGATGCAGCACTCCAGGTAGGGGTCTCATGAAAGTGGAGTTGAGGGGGAGAATCCCCTCCCTTGACCTGCTCATCACGGTGTTTTTGATGCAGCAACGCTCCTTTTGGCTCAGTTGAGTGGGAAGCTCAAAGCAGCCAAAGGGTTTGCACCTTCAGCTGTTTGTCCTCTGTCTGGGCGCTGCTGATCAGTGAAGTGGGGCTGTTTTGAAGGACACCAACCCAGCAGGACACTTTTATGGGTTTGAATGTCCCAGAATAGAGAAACCGAGATGAGCTGCTCCAAAAACTTTAACTATGTCATGGAACTGGTAACTGAACTGGGTGTCAGAGTATATCACTGTGGAGTTTTGGACCTGAACGGTAGCTTCATTTAGCTCTATAAACTTACACAGATGAAGATGACCTGTACAGAAGTTCTTACGCGTGATCTTGCTGAACTTCCCGGGGTTCCTGTCAGTGTATTCCTTCAGCCTGTCCAGGTTCATCTGAATGACACCTCTGCAAACTGCACCCCTCAGTTTCATATCATCTGCAAATCTGATTGTGCTGCAGTCTGCCTCCTCCAGACACTATTTTCAGGTTTTGATGATGGACTCAATGTACATCTTTCTGCAGTCAACAGGGTTGTTCCCTGACAAGCTTCAGCATTAAAAACACAGATCCATGGTACAATTCACTAAATTACCACTTTTGCAAGGTCTTACCATGTAATGTCAGATTTCTAAAAACGTAGTTCTAATGTTTGTCTACGTATCTTTAGTTTCTCCTTTTTCAAAAGGACAAATAATCGGGTTATACTCATAAAACAAATAAATTGAAAACAAAAGTTGAAATTAACCACCACAGACATTCCTCTGACTAAAAAAGCACAAGGCATAAGCAGTTGCATAAGTAGTACAGAGACAAACAGGCAATGTGATACTAGAGACCACATTCCAAACCTTGGAGTTTGTTTGTTTGTTTTATGAAGAACTCCACGATATAGGGAACACTTAATCCTCCAAGCAATATACGTGCTTAAAAGTTTGCCACTGGCATGAATATGCTAATATGACCACCTCAGTGCAAATCACTAGTCTGTACAAGATAAAAGCACTGTAAGCATTTCAACAGAGAAGTCATTTTTATTTAGCAGGGCACTTTTCATATCAGTCACTTTTGCCTGAGATTGATACAACACAGAAAGGATGAATGGGTTTTTTGATGTAATTATGATGCTTAAAAGGATTAGCATTAATAAGGGTTAATAACATTGTGCATTAAAGAGGTACATGTAAGTGAAATTACACACAGACATGTATTCTTCATATCCTAAATCTGTCAATGGAGTCAAAGCTAGTATGTGATAGTCTCATTTGAACACAATTCAAAAATCAGTATTCTAGATGACAAAAATGCAATGCCCACATTCACAACAGCACAGAGACATTAACCAGCCAAGCAGAGAAACATATTTAATCTTCTCATGAAAATTGAAAAGTTTTGCTATGCAGTTAAATACAACGTATACAGGAACTTAAGAAGGTGGCTAAATGAAACCAGTCAGTATTCCTACAACAGAGGAATATGCATCTCCAGCCTGCATTTTTGCCAAAGGAAACGAGGTCTGAAAATATGTACCTTCAGACAACCTTAGAATTCCTCTAACTAAAAACAGGTGGCAATGCACAAAGGCTGATCATTTCTTCATGACTTAAACACACATCAGCATATACAGATTGAATTCAGCTTAATAAGCAAAAGAATTTCTTTATCACACAAACAACCAGTGCTCCTTCTACACTCTCAGCCAAATGCATTTAGCCAATACCAAAATTCAGGAGACAATCCGACTGAACTAACCCTCCACCTATGGCTTACCAACGCTTTTGTACTGCCCAGCAGAGATGGTAAATGCTTCACATGTATCTGTGCATACCTGTTCCTGTTCTGGCATCAGCTCTACAAACACAACCTTGAGTTCTCCTCCTGCTGCCAAGCCTAATAAGCCTTGGAAAAGCCTTGCAGATTTTTAAGGGTTTTCTGGCTGGTGATGGTAGGCTTTTCTGGCTTGTTCCATTTTTAACTTGCAGCCTCTGGGATAGTAACATGCTGACATAACTTCCTCCCTTCCTACAGAAAAACTTCCCTTATTACACCTATTGCCAACCTTAAAAGGATTGATGGTATAGAGATACCAAGTTTTAGGCACAAAGAGGCAGACCCAGTATCTTCTTCAGGAAACCAATGACAACCCAAGCAGGGGAAGCTATCGAATGAGGAGCATAGGAAGCTGCTCAGAGGAGTTGCTGCCTTGAGACACGAAGTGTCAGACAGTTCAACTGCACAATGAAAAGCTGAGATAACTCTGATGGGGCATCCAGGGAGCTCAGAGAAAGCTCAGAGAAAACACTAGACCTGCTGAGCACTGTGTAAACACCGGGAACGTGAAGTCCTAACTGCAAATCTCTGCACTTGCTACTTGGTTTGCGCTTTCTATCCAGGACAAGCAAGCTTTGCCTTTCAGAAAAACATATTCTAGACATGTCAGTAAGACATGTAACATAAGACAAGTCATATGTTAATCCATGCTGTGGAATGCAGAAAAGACATTTTGAAAAGTAACCTGAATTTGGGGATATCAAATACAGTTTTACAGCACTGAATAGAAGGATTCACCGAGCTTGAGAACCTGAATAGTCCCATTCATTAAATATTACCCTCCCTGGCGGTAAACTTCATCCTGGGCTTCTTAGGACAACATGAGGATAATGGAACTGGAAGAACAACCCAATGGCCAGTACAGCAGAACTATGACAGGTATCGCCAGCTACCAACCACTCTTCTTCCACAGACAGAACGTCTTGTACAACAATATCCTGCAATCACCACATACCTTCACTTGCCAAATACAGAGCTCCAGCATTCTGTAATCATCAGAATCATCTGATGATTGACCAAATATTCCTTCATGTGTTCCTTCCTGTTCCTTTTCTGGACTTCAGAACAGAAAGGTCTATAACACCTTGGTCTGCATTTTAGGATGATCTTTTCATTCTGTCCACTTTTATGTGAAATGGTTTCTCTGTCTTCTGTCACACACGGCTAGATTAATTCCTGGAAAAATTGAAGTGGCCACTCTGCTCCTTATGTATTTACTCATTATCTTACTAAAGGATTTGAACAGTGAAGGCCACCCTTAATGCTAAGTGTGCAAGGGCTGCACTCCCAGAACCAAAGACTTCGAGTTCTAACACCTTCTTTAGAAGAGATACACATGGAAGAAACACTAGCATAATGGAAATTAAAATTAATTAGCAAGGTGAAACACACTAGATGAAAAAAAAAAACAAAAACAAAAATGACATTCAGAAATGAAAGTTGGCAAACATTGTATTAGCCTTGGACCAAAATCAAGAAGCAGTGGCTTTTCCAAGCTTTTATTTCACTAGTTATACCTTTGAGCATAAGAATGTCACCAACACACACACACTAAATACGAAAAGTTTCCATTTAGGACAGAAATTTTTAGAATCCAAATGGTAAAATCCTGTATCAGCTACAAACATATGAGGAACATTCATTTTTAATAATGAGAAATTATTCTCGAAATGGCAGTCATTAGTACTTATCTAATGTATCACAGAGCCATACTGCTTCCCAAGTAATTTCCTACAGACACAGTTGTAAAGTCAGCTTCTCCTCCAAAATGAAAAGAAAAGAAACCAATTAAGCACTGGTTTCTTTTCTAGAAAAGAAACCAATGCTTAATCCATCTATGGTTTAATAATGCATAGAATACAACTGTCAGTAACAGATACCTGAATCTCAGTTACCTGTTTTATCTATACAATTGTTTGCATCACTTAGCAAAGCAAGAGAGCATCATGTGCATCTTTGTAATGCTTTGGGGTTTTTTTGGCAATGGTACCAAGCAAGAACTAGAATCAGAAAGGGGGGCAATGGCCACGGCAGTCAGCACATTTCTTTATAACAGTTCATTCTCAGCGTTGAGAAGCCGACTGAAAAACACCTGTTGGCAGAAATTTGGTTGAACCACAAAGATTTTTTAAAATAGTTCTTCTGCTGCTCAGAAATGGTACCAGTGTATTTGCTGCGTTTTGCTGCTTCCCAAAATTCACCGTGAAGCCCAAATTTAACTTCATGCATCTAACAAGATTGTTTAGTATTACAAAGGATTTACTCACAGACATGATTTAAATCAAAAGCACCTCATTGATTAGCACCGTAATTTTTAATAGGATTTCTGCTTCACTTGTTCCAAGCAGGAAGAAGAACATTTATTATTCAGATGAGATGCTCAGATGTAATTCCTCCAATAAACTGTGACTTATAAATTTAAAGGCCACCACCAGTTTTGAAACCACAAAGATGAGCACTGAGTAAGAATGTGAGGAGTCAGGCTAACAGTGTACCTACACAGTGCTCAGCTCCAGCCTGGTTGCCATACAGGTACCTCACTGCAAATATAAAATCACACAGGCTGTTACTATAGTACAGCAAATACAAAAAAAATCCCTTCCGTACTTATGGAATTTCAATCCAAAGTTAAATGTATCTGAGTTAAAGGATCTGTAAAACCTTACTCTAGTTGAACTAAAAAGGTTTTGTTCGCTCACCTGCAAATCCTTAAAACTACTCTGAATGTTTCTCTATAAACATGGAAATGCAAGCATCCATTGGTGAAAAGAAGGAACCTGTTCTTCTCCTACACACATAACAGGATCTTACAATTACTACTTGTTGAAAAAATGTTTTTTCTGAGCATTTAACATTACTTCCAATTTTTGTCTTCTGGTTTTTGTCTTCTATAGAAACATAAGTCTTTGTTACACAAGAAAGAAAAATATACAAGGTTCCAGAAGATGGAGAAAGAGATACCCAACATATTTTCAAATTTTTAAGTATTACTTTTCTGTAAAACAGTCAAGGAAAAAAAAAAAGTGATTTGATGGAGAAAGTACACAATCTGTGATCTGAAACAAATTGGCTACTCCTGATTCATATTTTAAACCTGAATAGTATTTGAGTGTTACTTTAGAAAAAGCCCAGCTAGTGTGTGTTGCAATGGAATAACATGTCTTAATAAATGCTTCCTTCCACCTATTACGGATCAGGTGTTGGAGTTCTTGCACAGCACAGAAGTTATTATCTTTTCAATCTCTCTTCTCTTGAGCCATTACTATTGCCAACGTTCATGCATGCACCAAGGAATTATTTTAAAATCTAATTAAACTCTTCACCTCCAGAATACACCCCTGGGAGTGGCTGTCAGAGCACAGCTGAGCATTACCCAGAGCAGAAGCTTCTGCAGGGTCTGCATTCAGAGCTGTGTGTTCCGGTGACTGGCTGTGCTCATTGTGAGCAGAAAGGCCTCTGGGCTGTCTCAGAGCTTCTCAATCAAAATCTGCACTTTTCCCAAATTTGTAACAGCTATTCCTCAAGGCAAAAAGGTCCAAATGTTCAGATTCCCTCCAATACACACCTCCATGAACTTTTCATCTACCTTGTCATTCTACTAAACATACCGAAATTTCTTGTTTCTGTGGTTCTAGAAACTGTTGGTTTATGCATTTTATTACCATAGTTCTATCCTTAGCAGATCTTAGCTTTTGCTTTTCTACCACAAACTGTTGCTTGCCAAGCCAGAGATCTTCAACTCTGCTGCCCAAAACATTGCTCAGATATCTTCCAAATTTGTAAAATTAATTCCTAACACAGCAAAGCTTACGCACAGTTCAAATTACTTCCTTCATTATGCATGCTTTCGCATTCATCAGCATTGAATTTCATCTGCCATCTTGCTAATCATCCAACTAACCTGCTCTCACAAAATCCCCCTGAGGGTTTTCTCTGATCTCAACTAAATATATAATTCTAATATCTGCAATTTTGTTAATCCCATACCTGATATTTATTGCATGTAAACATTCTCATCTCTAACAAGGAGCACTTTTGCTGTGCTGAACACTTCTGTTTTGCACCTTTCAGCTCTCCTGGTCCTGACTGCCCCTTGCCTTGTAATTTCCTTGACCTGTTTTGAAGGGGTTTGGCAAAGGACATGGAATCTTCAAATAAACTATGTCAGTGTCTTCAACTATATCCACTGTTTGGTTTATGCACTCAGAGAACATTAACAGACTAGCAAGCCACAGTTCTGCACTGTGGAACCAAGAGAACTTCCCTCTGTATTTTGTTCAGCTACAGTTTTTTAAGCAGTTTTTTTAGCAGTCTAATTACAAAATGAAACAACTTCTGAGACTGTAACTGACGTTATTCACCAAATTCCCACATACTGCAGTCCCCCCCC
>VXAY01001460.1:0-14487 GCA_013399855.1 Oxyruncus cristatus | reverse complement strand
ATACTGCAGTCCCCCCCCCCCTTTTATTCTATTTCACACAACTATTTAAAACTTTATATCCCTTGCATTTGTCACTCAATGCGATGAGAACGTCAGTTCCTGGCAAAGGAAGAACATGTCAGCAGGATGCATCCTTCTGTACGCGGACGTTGTTTCTGGGCTTTCCCTAAATAACTTCAAAACCGACAAAAAAAACCCCCACAAACTGCTTCCGATGAGGTGACGGGCATGGGAGTATTTACTGAAATGGAATGCAGGAGAGAGGGACGAATCCCTTATCTGCTGTGTCACACACTCCAGGTCACAAGACAAAGGGATCAGCTGCAGGGACTGAACAGCCTCCCTATCTACTGCACAGCTGAATCCAGCTCGGAATGTGCACCCGAACGTGAACAGATTCACCAGGCAGTTTAATTTGTGGAACCACTAACTTCTTCTTCTTTGATATCTTCATCTTTATTTAATAAACCCCCCCTAAATCTGCTGCTTGATCAGTTGCATTAGTTGTTCTGGTTAAGTTCTACCACCCTTTCAGGGCACACACTTCAAAGATGTGATGCTTTCAGCTTCATTGGTACAAAAGGAAGGCACTAGACAGTCTCTAAGAAAAAGTGCCCATTTCACTCTCCAAGCAGAGTTCTAATCACCTGTGCAATTAAGGCCCAACACGTACAGTACTTATTAAATCATTAAATCATTCAGCGTGTGTTATGCAGTAATGATGTCTTTCCTGCAGGATTTGGTGTTCTTAATTACTAGAAATATGTAAGTATTAAGTGTATTACTAGAAGCATGGAGGCAGCTAGTACACACACAGCCATAAATTTTTCTGTGTCATGAAAATATTACTACTCACCTAAATAAAAGACTTCATTTACTATCTGCAAGGTACAGCTACGAACTGCAATGAGTTTTAACTCTAACGCGCCACCATCAGTAAAACAGTGCAAAAAAAACCCTTCTCCCAAGGCACAAAGAAAAATAATGGGTACCTCCTTTCACATGAAAGATCTTATAACAGTGGAAAAATCAAAGTGACCTTTCAAAGCTTTACCACAACGTGAGCAAATACTGCAACTCTAAGTAGTATATAGTGCAGAAACTAAAAATACATGTAAAATACTGAATTTTACAACAATACGTAAACAACCTTCTGATTACAATCACACTATCCTCTTACACTGAGATGTTAAACCCCAGTTTCAAAAACGCTGGGTTCTCTTGCTCTAATATGAGCTTTCTAAGCAGTAACACGATGCTTCTGGTCCAGAGTTTTTTTCTGGAATATGCTGTAAATGAAAGGAATCTTGGCAGGTCAGTATCTCGCTAGAACGTGCAATTCTGCATGTCATTGCCGCCTGCTTATTCACTGAAACAACAGACTTCATTACCAAACAAGAAAGAGAAACAAACACAGCCTCCCACAGTTCCTGCTTTAGGAGCAGCGTTCACCTTTCCTTTCCTTTATCGCAACACCCATTGCCAAGACCACGTCCCACGGCAGGGCAGGAAAACAAAAGAAATAAAGAATTGCTAAGCTGAGCCCAGTTGCCCTTAGTCACCAACTGATGATACTCCTATTTAGGCGTTTTCTAAAGCAGCGTTCCAGTGCTTCCCGGAAGCTCGTGCTGCATTCCACATTGCAGCTGGGACCGCGCTGAACAATGAGAAGAGTTTAAAAAGTCAAGCAGCCTCTGCCAGACAAATACCTCCGTGCATAACTATCCGCTGAACCCCCAGTCAGGTTTGCCCTGCAAGCCTCACACGAAATAAAACACAGAAACACGACAGACTTTTTTTAAAAAAAAATATTTACATGAACTGTAGATTACCCATAAAGTTGCCTTTATCTGTATCACATTCTTGTTTGAGGCAGGGGGGCACACTTCTCAGTTTCATTTTCCTCACGGAACCTCTTCCCCGAAATTATTGAAACCCAAATCAGACTGGAAAAGGGTCTCAGCCTGAAGTTGAGCACTCCCTTTCTGTAGTAAAAGAAATCTTCCAGTACTAATAAATGGAATACAAACATTGAGATATTTTCATTTTCCTTTTTTTAATAACAGTTTTTCAGGATGGCACATTAAAAAGCCACCTATTTTCAACTGAAAAAAACCATTAGATTTCTGCTATAAGATGCAAACCCACATTTTCACAATTTTTCTCAGCAAGGTACCTAGATGTAGGTACCTTGAATCAAAGCAATTCCCACGGAACTTTTAACAGGCATTTTTTGAACGCAAAACATATTGATATGAAAGATGAAAAGAGCAACCATTTAATATTTTTAAAGAAGATACATGAAAATGAGCAAGCTGACACACTGACAATGAAACAAATTTCTGCCTAGGGTTTCTTTTCCTGAAAATCAAATCACTGTGTGATAGAGCAGATGAATTTATTTCTCCAGTCTGTGCAGCTGCTGTTTCTCACATTCTAAGTGCCACAGCTACAAGCACTGCATGTGTGAAGAGAAGGACCACGCTATACACAACAACCTCCCTCACCTCCCATGGAAAACACACACTCTTTCTAGAGCAAAATGTGAAAACATATTCAGACCGATTGTTTGTTAAGTTTGCCAGTTTTACCTTCACATTTACCTTTTCAGTAGACAACCACGCTCACCTAAGAAACACACAATCT
This sequence comes from Oxyruncus cristatus, assembly GCA_013399855.1. Classification (NCBI taxonomy): domain Eukaryota; kingdom Metazoa; phylum Chordata; class Aves; order Passeriformes; family Cotingidae; genus Oxyruncus; species Oxyruncus cristatus. The sequence continues at coordinate 11,841 of VXAY01001460.1, read as the reverse complement.
ACCAATGAATCAAAGTGATTTATCATAAGAACAGCTATCTCCGAGTTAATGATCCATGTATCCTGTTTCTATTGGGAAGAACTTCCAGGTCTTTAATAACTTTTGACCAAGGGATTTGGTAAGCTACAAGTGGCATCCTCTGCTTCCACAGGTTTCTAGGAACACCGCACATCGCTATAAAAGAGATGGTGTTTTACACCACAAATCGAGGCACAGCAATTACTAAAACCAACACCTTATAGATCTGCTTCTACATATGAAAAAGTGACAGAAACCAAGTGACTGGATGGACTAATGAAAACCATACCACAACCCATCAATAATTTGATGGGTTAATAATTAATATTAGGAAGGGAAAATGTATTGTAAAATTAGTTGCTCTCTTCCCCATACTTTTTCACCTGCAGAGTTGTCAGGTAGGCCTCCGGTCAGATGAAAATGTTGGAGATCTTGCAATATATAGGTCTGTGTCCTCTGTTTTTAAAAAAGTACTTATTGCCGACAAGGCCTTTTACAAGCTGGACTATGCAGTTTGGTTTTGTTAGCAGGCCACAGCAGCAAATGCAGCTGTTGTTTGTTCTGTGCAACTGAAAGAAATCTGCTGGTACTGATGGTCAGACTGAGGAACAGTATCCAGAACCAGTTCCCAGGCTAAGTACCTTTAGGGTCTTGGGCAGGGAGCACATGGAGAGCTGGAAAAAAAACTCTACACTGTTATTTATTAGAAACCTACTACAAAGTTAATCATATGATGTGTGTGACCTGACTAGCCATTCACTGAGCTACGTGCTGGGATTCCTCTCTGCCCCTCTTGCTCAGTAGCAGGACCATTTTGCAATGCAGCAGTTGCTTTAGCTCAGATGTAATCTCACTGCACAGTTCTTCCTTCTCATCAGCTTCTGCACATGTATGACACACAAGATTGTGCTGACAGCAGGAGGTCTCAGGGAAGGCACTTCAGAAGGTGTACAGTCCAACCTCCTGCTCAAAGTATGATAAACAACGAATTCAGACCACATTGCTCAGGGATTTACAAAGTCAGTCTTGAAAACTTTCAAAGACAGAGACCATAAAGTTTCTTGAACAACTTATTTCAATGTTTGAGTTTCCTTATGATGAAAACTTCTCCCTTACTTGGCTAGAACCTGTCTTACTTCAGTTTATACCCGTTGCCTCTTGTTCTCCTATCATGTGCCACTGAGAAGAGCCTGGCTCCGCCTCTGTAATAGACTCCATGTAGGTATTGGAAGCCTGCTGTTAGGTCATCCCAAAGATACCCCTTTTCCAGCCTGAAAAGGTCCAGGTCCTGCAGGCTCTCCTCATGGAGCAAGTCATCTGGGTCCTGACCAGACCATCTTGGTTGACCTCCTCTAGAACAGCTCCAGTTGATGGACATCCTTTTTGCACTGGGGAGCCCAAAACTGGATGCAGCTTTTCAGATGGGATCTCTCAGGTGCTGAGTTAAGGACTTGAACAATCACCTCCCTCTGGTTCCTGGTTGTGATCCTCTTAATGCCATTTGGAATGCTGCTGGTCATCTTTGCTGCCAGGGCACGCTGCTGGCTCACGTTTAGCTTGCTGTCTAGCAAGACCTCCGGGTCCTTTCAGCAGAGATGTTTCCCAGCCAGCCTCCAACGTGAAACACTACGGGTGGTTCTTCCCTCCCAAACACAGGCTTTGCATTTCTCCCTGATTCGTCTCACACTGCTTCCACCGGCTCGCTGCTCCAGCCTATACAAGCTCGTCTGGATGGCAGCCCTGCCCTCAAGTGTATCGACTCACGTATCTTCTAGTACCAGATTCCAGTATCTGCTGGAAGCCAGAGACTTGTGGTTTCTTCCTGTAACTGGTGCTAACCAACTTCCACCGGTTCCTAAAGGGGTTCCTAAAGGTCAATTCACCTCAACAAAGACACGCTTTGGAGCACTGAGGGTCACACAGTTGAAATCAGACAATGAAAATATCCTTAAATGGTAAATACCTGACTAAGTCTATTCTTCTAATGCCAGCCCCAAAACCAGAAAAAGCACAACAAGATTTAAAATATTACACTTGTGCACATTTGCACTGCATGCTGTACAGAAATGTGCAAACAGGACTCAGGAATGACTTCCCCAAGGCCTGCTAGTCTGTTTTGCAAAACTAATGTTAATAATGACGCTATAAAGAGTAAATTATCATATCAAAAGTAATGAGTAAATTTACTTTTCAAAATACAGAAGGAGTAAATTATCATGTCTTCAAAGTTAAGAAAAAATCAGAGTGTCAAAATTTATTGACAATTCTAATCTCTCATCTGAAATAATTGTTTCCAGAGACAGCAGGTTTTTGGGTTTCTAATATAAAAATAGTATCCTCAGAAAAGAACAATCTTAAAAAAAACCAAAACCAAGCTTAGAGGGAAATACTGCCAACTGAAAGGGAAAAAAAATTCTAAGAAAAATACCCTGTCTCGTCATTTTCAATGAATCTGCATGAAAGTGCCCACAAAGCCCAGTGGAAATGTACATCAATATTTAACAACCTTTAAAAAGCTTCTCCCTCCTGCTCCAAACAAAGCGTTACACAATTTTTTATCTTAAACAGAATTTAAGACCAAGATTAATTTAATTCAAAATAAAACCAAACTAAATATAAAATACCACCTACTGAATAGTGAAAAAATTATTGTATTCATTGAAAAAACATACTGAGATAGTTATATGCGAGACAAAAATTGTAAACAGCACTCCATGCATTTATGTTGTTTCCATTTAAAGTATGCAGTTACTTATTCACATGATGCCTTTTAAAAGCCATGGTAAAAACACAATAAAACTCTCGAAGTCACCCTTTCTTTCACTCCCCAGAAATTCTAAAAAATAAGGCATATATGAAAAAAAAAAATCTATCAGAATTTTATTTCACATATATTCATACACATATTCATTCAGTCACAGTAACTGAAGTCAAATCTAACCCATGGCATTCCAACAATTACGTTCACAACCTCAAGCATTTTAACTCTTTTCTAGATTAGGTTATTAATAATGCTTACTGGAGTAGAAAACATTGCATGTAAATTGCAGTCTTGTGCAAAATTTATGGGATGTAGCAGTGAAACTGAAGCCTGAAATCTTTAAAAAAAAAAAACAAACAAAAAAACCCCAACCTAAGACTCCAAGGCCCCCAACAACAGTACTCTGTGCCACAATAACTGCCACAGCTTTTAAGTAAAATCTCTGTTTTCCCACCTCAGTAAAGTCCACACGTGTGGCACAGCTGCATCCCAAAAAAGAGGTATAAATAAGTTAAGGCAAGTACTCAAGTTTAACAGTACCATGTACAGTCTTCCCACTCTGGTAGGAAAATACCTTCAATATTCCTTTGTTGAAGAGATCTGTACTACAATACCTGAAATACATATCCGAGCAAAAAAAAATTAACATCATTTTCATCACCTCAGATGTTCTCAGGAAAGGTACATTATTTTCAAGCAAAACCCAAAGAAAATGTAAACACAGTATAAATATACAATATGCAGCGAAAACATACAAAAGCTAATTTCAGGAAGGATAACCACAGCAGGTTTAGTACGGGAATTTCAAAACTGTTCCTACTGAGGAAAATTCAGGCAGTGACAAGCACCCCAAGCTCCAGAGTTCTGCTCCAAATGAACACAAGTGAGCTGGCCACAGGCTTTTATGAAAGCACACTTTTGCCAGCGTGGTTGAAAAGTTTAGAGACAAATTTTCCTGCTTGGGAAAATCCATTAAAACTCACTCTTTTCAGCATTTAAACATTTTTTAATTACACTTTTCCGTATCAAACGGAAATTGAAAAGTTAAAAAAAAAAATTGATAGTAAGTACAGACAAGCTGAAAGATCAACATCCAGAACAACCATTTTATCTTCCCTCCTCCTCCTGCCACATCCCAGTGGTGGCCCACATAGTTCCCTTGGCAAGCTGTGTCCAGGCTCTGCTCCTTGGAACATGATGCAGCTGCTGCTCTGCCAGGAAAGCAGCAGGTCAGTCAGGCCGTGCTGGGCCGGCAAGGCCACACAGCACAGTCCCACTTCAAGCCTCTGATTCTTCCTCAGTATGGAAAAGTCTCACATTAAGAGAGAGACAGGACTCTAAGACAGGACCCTACGCACCACAGGCCTTGGACCTCTTTCAACAGAGGACACTCTCACAGTAGCAACGAACACGACTTGTAAGGAAAAGCATGTTCTAAAGGCAGGGGAGTGGGAATGTAACTGATACGAGCAAGAACTGTAGCAATTGGTTTGTTGGATGTCAATGTGATAAACCTCACGTAGACTTGACTGTTCCTAAAGAAGTGGTGATGAGTCTGAAGTCTGCTGAGGTCAGAGTGCACCACACAGTAGCTCTAGTTGTTTTTTGAAAACAATGAATTAAGTAACAGAGGGGGAAAAAGTCTTGTCCAAGATAAGGAAAATCAAAACGCGCATAAACTCCATCAAGTTACATGTAAGACTAGCACTGAAACTAATGGAGAAGTTTGGTGGAGAAACCTCCTAAGAAATAAAAATTAGAATCATAGAATCATAGAGTATCCTGAGTTGGAAGGGATCATCGAGTCCAGCTCCTAGCCCTGTACAGGACCATCCCCAAGACTCACACCATAGGCCCCAGAGTGCTGTCCAAATGCTTCTTGAGCTCTGTCAAGTTTGGTGCTGTGACCACTTCCCTGAGGAGCCTGTTCCAGTGCCCAAACACCCTCTGGGGCAAGAACCTTTTCCTAATATCCAGCCTAAACCTTTCCTGACACAACTTCACCCATTCCCTCAGGTCCTGTCACTGGTCACCACAAAGCAGAGATCAGTGCCTGCCCATTCTCTTCCCCTCCCAAGGAAGTTGTAACTGCAGTGAGGTCTCCCCTCAGTCTCCTCTTCTCCAGTTGAACAGACACAGTGCCCTCAGCTGCTCCTCACACGGCTTCCTCTCAAGGCCCTTCCCCATCCTCGTTGCCCTCCTTTGGACACTCTCTAATGGCTTCATGCCTGTCTTATATTGTGGTGCCTAAAACTGCCCACAGGACTCAAGGTGAGGCTGGATCAGCGCAGAGTAGAGCAGGACAATCACCTTAATTACCACTAAGACGTGTTTCAACATGCATCAGAAGTGGAAAGCTTATAAAAACTGATGATGACAATGGCTAAAATAAGTACAAAGGTAAAATGATCACTCAAAGACAACTAATCCAGAGCTCAAAAAAACTCCACTAGGAATTCTTTCTATATTGTACTTCCCTAGAGAGGTGCCTGAGGAAGTCGCCAGAACAAAACTGTATTTTGGAGGGGAAGACATAGAAGATTTCGGAAAACGAAAATGAAAGTATCAGACAGTATGACTCCAAGTGTTCTGTGTAATCAAAATATAAAGTTAGAAAGTTACAAACTGTGGGTTTCACTTTCTACTCTGGAGACGAGAGAGGGTTATTGGAAGATGGGCAAATGTTTAATCCGTTTTTAAAGAGCATTGAAGTCGTTCAGAATCTTTGCTCAGATGTAGCAAACTTGCAGAAAATTTCAAGTTAGAGAACTAGTAACCCTACAGATAAAAAAATTACACTGGAAAAAAAAATCAGAGAGGCTTCTCTACAGCAAGATCGTAAGTCATTCAAACATTAACAGTTCTTCAACACAATGTACTAAATAGAACAATAGAACCACCTAATAAAATTCTTTTAGCAAGAACATTCTCAACAAAAAATTCTCAATTAAACTGAACTGTCATGGTATAGGAGAACAGTTCTCTTTTGAACTACTAACCCATTTTTAAAAGTAGGAATAATGGTTAGTTTTCCCCAAGGGAAGCAGATCAGATCTCTGCTGGGCTCCATGCATGTGTAGCAAGGCCTGATTGACTTACAGTTTTTTGTTTTCTACAGACAATTTCTGAACATATCAAGAAAGTTCAACAATAAATTTGTCCAGTCTATGGACAATAAAAGTATTTGGAACAGTCAACGCTCAAGTTGTTTGTGCTAGTACATGAGGGTCTCCCAGTACCAGGCAATCAGGTAAAAAAGCATTACATGTTTCCTAACTTTGTAGAGGAAACTAAAGCCCATAAAAAAAAAATATCCTAAAGATGCACAAGCAATAACAGATTACACACGTTGTTACCACTCAGGAAAGGGAACCTGACATGTGGTTCACTTTAACGTGAAGAAACCACAGAAAAAAAATAATTCAAATGCTCAAAATCATCAGGAAAGGAACTGGGAGGCACATGCAAAACTCGTCATTTTGCTATTTGCATTTCACAATCACACATTTGAACTAAAAGTCACAGAGAAAAACAACAGTATCCAGATCCTTGTAAGGTCTCTGCAAGGAAAGACTGTATCAGAGGGGCTTCTCCACCTTCGAAAAAATATGCTCTAAGACAGGAATACAAGAGGGTATCTCACTCATTAACAGAATCAACAATACACATACATAATAATTAATGATTTTTCATTAAAATTAAATAGATATCATTATATAAAAGGATTGTGTGTTGGTATAAAACACACTGAAGTCTTCCACAAAACACAATTAAACTGCAGACTGTTATGAAGGACAGAATGTAATGGGCTTAAAAACTTTCAGACAAAGAAATGGGGGAGAAGCTCCTGAGGAACTCACATATATGTTGGCCAAAAAGTATCACCACTGCTGAAGCCTCTTAAACCTGGAGCAGCATATGCCAGTGTATTTATCAAAACAAGCAACAGCGTCTCATATCATGATATCTTACATTCATTCCCAAACTATCCACTGCTGATTCTCGTTCAGTTCTGGACAATAAGCTTGATCCACTTTTATTCTGACCTTGGATATCAATATTTCCATTGCCATTCACCGTAATTATCACAAGAGCTTCAGGAAGCCAAGACTTGGTTTTCAGCATCTTCCCATGAGCCTTTTGCGTGACCACGGAACGAGCTCATCAGTCAACAGCATGACATCTCTAGTTGTAGCAGAATGAGCAGATCTAAATCTATTTATCTGCTAAAATTACTGTTTAATACAAAGCCTTCCAAAATTCATACTGTTCTCATACAGTACAAGAGTTGCTTCAGGAAGGGGAAGGTAACACATACAGACTAGTAAGACGACAACCTTGCAGAAATTGCACCGCCGGTGTTTTGCCACTGGGTTGAAATTTAAACAGGAACTCACAGAATCATGGAAGGGTTTGGGTTGGAAGGGACCTTAGAGATCATGTACGTCCAACCCTCCTGCCATGGGTAGGGACACCTTTCACTAGACCAGGTTGCTCAGAGCCACATCCTACCTTGCCTTTAACACTTCCAGGGATGGGACAGCCACAGCTTCTCTGGGCAACCTGTGCCAGGGCCTCACCACACAGTAAAGAATTTCTAATCTATCTACGTATCTAATCCAAACCTACTGTCTTTCACTTTGAAGCCATTCCCCCTTGTCCTGTCTGTCACTCCCTGCCTTTGTAAATGTCCCTCTCCAGCTCTCTCGTACCACCACTTTAGGCACTAGAAGGTGCTAGAAGGTTTCTCCTGAACCTTCTCTTCTCCGGGCTCAACAACCCCAACTCTCTCAGCCTTTCCTCATAAGAGAGGTGCTCCATCCCTCTAATCATCTTGATATCCCTCCTCTGGACTCATTCCCACAGGTCTACCTCCTTCCTGTGCCGGGGACCCCAGAGCTGGACGCAGCACTGCAGGTGGGGTCTCAGAAGAGCCGAGTAGAGGGAGAATCCACTCCCTTGACCTGCTGGTCACGGTGCTTTTGGTGTCTCAGCAGAAAGCACACAGCCCGCCTGCACTGCCTCTCTTACTGGGGTCTGAAATATGGAAGTTCACTTTGCAAGTCTCATTTACGCATTTCTACGTTGCGGCTTAAATGAGGCAACTTGTTTTCTCCCCTTGCTCTTCTGGATCAGTGCTGGCACAGAGATCCTCACCCTCTGAGACAAGAAAACCTGAAGCAGCGCTAACTCACACTAAAACAAAATTGTAGATGACTCAGGACCACCACATTCTTACTTCATCCAGTGTAAGACATAAAATACTGTGAAACTAAAACTGAAAAGGTGCATTCTTTTCTGCCACACTTAAAATCAGCAATCTGAAGAGACAAGAGTCATTAATTTTCTTTCTTTGAACGCCCTTCAGAAACCACCACTAAATTCAATGCCTAATTTAAATGCAGTTTCCACTGTAGTGTTGCTCTTGCAACAGACAGGTAAGGAATTATCCATAATAGGTAAAACACTGTACATAAATTTGCTGTTACCCAACTCATCATAGTAAATTAATACTTAAAAAGGAAAGCTTAAAAGCACTATCATATTTAAGCGGTAAGGCATAAGAGGGTGTGCATATGCTGTAATAATGACACACCTTAAGAAGTATGTCACCATTATCCCATACTACACACCCTAAAATGCTTCAGCATAGATCACATCTGTGTATTTAACTAATGAAATTAGTATACTCATAAAAGACACCTATTTAGTGGCTGATAATATCAAAATGTTCATAGAAATAACCCAAACAAACTGCCCTCCCTCCCCCTCCAAAAATACCCAACAACACTACCCCCCAGGAAAACCCAATAAAACCCCCGTAAAACATGCCACCAAATATTCCTGCTCAAGTGACCATTTCCAACCAATCTTTTAGCATCAAATTACAGACTGTCAAAACATACTTGCATCAGTGAATGCATTCGGTTCCTACAAAAAGAGTTAAACAAAGGAAGGAGAGCCAGTGAGAAAAATCTCTCACTTTGCGCCATTTTGAAGTGTTCTTGAAAGCCCAGTGATGAGTTTTGAAAGACAAGGTGCAGATAAACCCTTTAAATAAGTTTTTTTCGTTAAACTTCTTCCACCTTTCCATTTCAGCAGCCTAAGAAACTGCTCAATAAAAACATCCCACTTTAGTTATCTCTGCTAATTTTCTGTCTGAACTCAGGAGCTGAGGAGTTTAGTGGTTTTAGCTGGACTCTTCCACACTCCACTACTTAGAGTCTAAAGCCCAAGTCAGCACAAAAATCTGACGTTTAATTACATGTTCCATAATTACATCATTGTTCACCTTGGAAGCAAACTGTAACATTTCGGAAAATGTATTATAGAGCACTTAACTGAATGCTATCTACTTAGTTTTTGCCACACAAAATACAAACACAATTATGTTCGTGGCAGCCAGAATAAACAAAATTTAACATCGATATGCTTTTATCTTAAATTGAACTGAAATATATCTAAATATTTATTAATCACATATAATTCCACCAAATTTATTATTGCAAAACGCTTTTCTCAACTCAACTACTCAACTACTTATTTTCTTCAGCTAAGGCATACTATTACAAAAAACTAACATCCACAATCTTTCAAGCCTAATCAAACTTGACAAAACTACTGCTATTGAATGTATTCCCATTCATTTAACTGCTCTTTGGTTATATACAACTGAAACAGTTTCCCAAGTCATGTGAAGTTCTCACAATTGCATTATCCAAAACCAAAGAAAATTGTAGATATACATTTATTACAACATTCCCAAACAGTTTTCCAACTACAGAGCTGGAAATGCTGCTGATCTTTTAGATGAAAGACATTCAGACACGAAATGACCACAGCACATCCTTTTTAAGCGACGGGATTGATCAAAGTGTAACAAGAATCAAATCTTGAATTTCAAAACAGAAAACTTAAGACATGCTTATATAAATGATTCAGCCACAAACAAAAACCAGCAAGTGATTTTTTTTTTCCCAAGTAATTTCTGTTAGTCAGTGCAAATACAACAACTCGCTGTGGGTACTGAAAGCCTTTTCCTACAGAAGTGGCTGCTGCTAACACACATTGGACATATGAGCAAAATACTGAAATTGGGGGGGGGGGAAAGAAGGGGGGAATGTACTCTCCACCCACTTTTCGAGAGGTCTTGCCAGTTCCTCTGCTTTTTGGGAGAAGGAGATCAAATTCAATATACGAGACACAAAGCAGATATGAAAATGGTCCAACAACAAATCTTCAAAATTGCAAATGCCAACAAGTCTCTACAAGTATATTACTGGGCCAGAATGCAGGAAAATCCTTGTGAAATAAGCTTTTCTGGTATGCAGTTATAGCAAATAATCATGAGGTGATGCCGAGAACTAGACAAATCTGGTATTCAAAGAATGTTAAAAACATCGAGGTCACGAATGCACGCTGTAACTTTAGTACTCACTTCTTATCCCACTATTTTGACATTAAATCTAATTCATTCTTCATTCTAAGCTTATAAGCCATGATTTTAACGAACATCTCTCTTGTCCACATGCTATAACACATGACAAAAAGGAAACAATACAGTTAAAAAATGAAGTGAGGTTGATTTTGTATATGCCACGTACAGAAGGGGAATATTGCTTGTTTTTAAAATACTATATTATACCACAGATTTTTCAGTAAACTACGAAAACAGACATTCTCTCTTGGACAAAAACGTTGAATTTATTTATATTTTTCTAGAATAATGCTTCCTGCACTCCTAGCTCACAGGTGAGCCTAAGATAAAGAACCAGAATCATAATTGCACTGTGCATTTTATTACTAAAAACATATCTGGTTGATTATAATATGGCATCAATCTATAAAAACTAATTACATTATCTGACCTTGTCCCACCAGTTTGTTTTACAGACACTCTAGAATGGACTTGTGTTTAACTGCCTTTATTTAGATAATGAGCTAAAAACTGAGTTCTGAAGGCACAGAGACCAGGGGAGGGGGGGCATGGGGTGTAGTGAGACATGACCAGAAAGTTAAAGCCAGTTCTTATATTAAATTCCTCACAATTTATGGCAGACTGACAACAGCAATACTAGCAGCACCATAATACAGCATTTCATTTTATTTGGAGGTGGGGAGTGTGACTACACAGTATTCATCACATTAAAATTGCTTTATTCTTAATTTTATATATATACTAGTTGCTTTAGTCCAAGTAACTTGGCAGAGATTCAAATCAGAATTTGAAATATTAATTTGAATATTTGAAAACACTTTCAACAAAAAAAGGAATAAAGACATTTTTGACTTGAGGATTACTGACACTGCTCAGTATCTGAGCGTGATCTCCTTTTCCAATCTCCTTTTGGTGACATAAATAAAAGATCATTTCTCATCAAGGTTAAGGAACCAGCGAGCGCAAAGGAAAGATGAGCAAGTAATTTAGGTACCTTAGTTAATACATAAATCCAAAAGTTATGGGGGTGGTGGGGGAATTTGCTTTACGCTTGGGAAATACACAGAGCAAAGGTGACACTTTAAAGGCTGCAAGACTCGGGATGTGTGGTCAGGGAATCTCTTGAGAACAAGTTCCAAACGCCATTGAAAAGAAGAACTGGGTGTCAGGGTTCTCCCTCTTTGCCCAGGTTCCCTCTGCAGCCTGGATTTAATGAGCTGCAGGCTGAGCAAGAACGACAAACTGTAAGAGGATCACCATACAAGAAGCATTATCCACAACTGAACTGCCTCGTCTCCAAATCTGCAAGTTAGAGCTTTAGAGATTCATACTAGAAGCCAGTGCAAATGCTTAATTTACTACTCTATTACTGATAAAATAATAAAAATCCTTTTTAGTTTATCCTGGTATCCATGACAGCTAAATAAAAGCACCTGTTCAAGTGATCCCTTGACAGTACATCCTTGAAAAACATGAAGACACTGCAACCAAACATCCCCAGGAGAGGTCTCTCTTAGCAACATTAAATAAAGTTTTCACACTTCATGGATCAGCTGCACCATTAACACTCTCATCTTAGAAATCTGCCACTAAGCAATTTGCCATTAAGCAAAACAAAAAGTCT
>VXAY01001459.1:1431538-1447643 GCA_013399855.1 Oxyruncus cristatus | reverse complement strand
AGGGAGGGAGAAATCAAATAAATAAATAACCTCCGCACCAATAAGAGCGGCAGCGGCTGCCGAGCGGTCTGGGATCGGATGGGAGAGGTCCTTCCTGGGCTGTATTTGTTTGTTTGTGACTGGAGCTGCAAAGTTCAGAGCCAAACGTGTTGCTTTCCGCCGGCGGTGACCTCTCCGCTTCACCTGCTCCGCTGACGGGTGCCGGCCCCGGTGGGCCCCGCCGCTCTGCGGGCCCTCAGCCGGGCATCCTGCCCGCCGCTGGGGCTGACGGACGGGAAAGGAGCGCGGGGCTGTGTCTCTCGCCTTCCCCTCCGCGGCTGCCGGAGGGACGACGGACAGGTGAGTGCTTCTTTCCCGCACTTCTGCCCAGCCGGGCGCGGAGGATGCCTCCGCTCCGTAGTCACCTGTCACCGCAGGAGCCGCTCATTTATCAAACTTTGCCTCCTGTCGGCTCCCGCACTCCCTGTCTCGTCTTTTGCGGGAGGGCGAGCTCCCGGGTTAATTGGTTTTGCGCAGAGGGAAGTCGAGGAGGGGGGAAAAAGGGGGGTCCCACTCTGCAGAGCGCAGCTCAGCCCTTGGCGGGAGAAGGTGCTTGTCCGAGCCGCGCGTCTTTGCCGTCGCCCGGAGCCGCCACGCGAGTTCGCGGAGCGGGGGCGGCGCGGCCGCCCGGCGGAGCGAAGTTCTTTTTACCCTGCAGGGAACCCGCGGGCCCCGTGCAACAGGCACTGTCCTGCGGAGGCAAGGTGGAGAGGCGCCTCGCCCGCCGGCGTAGGGTGGCTGGTGACGCCGCGCAGACCTGTGCCCTTTTAGGTAATTTCGCTTTGTTTCCAGCACCTTCAAGGATTTGCCTTGCGGGGAGCCTGTGCCCTGAGACGGCTTGTGAGAGCCCGGCAGCAGCCCCCAGAGGCACACCTCCCCCTAGGAGGGAGAGAAACTTGCCGATCCGGAGGAGGGACAGATACGGTGCTTTCCCCCGGTTGCGCGGAAGGTGCGCGTTGGGGCGCCGGGCGGCTTTGATCGCCCCGCGGTGGCGGAGCCCCCGGGGAGGGAGGAAGCGAGCGGGGCGCTGCGGGGCGCGGGCGCCCGGCAGGTGGAGCCGTGGGGAGCGGCTGCGGTGATTTATTTCGGCTTAAGCAGCGTTGCGAGCGGAGCCCCGTAGGCGCGGTGCGAAGCGGCCCGGTGCCCCCGAGCCCACACCTCGGCGGCCGGAGTGGGTCCGGGATGGGTGGATGCGGCGGGCGGTGCGCGCCTTCCGGCGGGGGCTGCAGCTGGAGGCGGTGTCCTACGGTGTTAACGTTACCCCTGGTCACACGGGTGTTTTATCGACCACTGATCGTCTTTCTGTTTGTCACTGTGTGCTGGAAATGATGAGAGTCTAGGGGTAGTCTGTCTTAATCAACATAGAATGTATAAAAGCATAATTGCTAAAATTATTCAATAGTGGTTAACAGTTTAAAGATTATCCCAGTACTCTGCAGCCAGCAAAGAGCAGACTGCACTAATTGGATAGTTAATGACACTTAAATAGGCAGGCTTTCTTAAAACAGTAAGCTCCACTCTTCCAGAGAGCTGAATAGAGTGTTAGAATATTTAATAATTACATTACAGTGATGGTAACACTTCTGAAAAGGCTGTGGTTCGAGTTGTTAGTTGGGCAGCAGCACTGGGACAGCCTTTGCCCAGTTTTAGAGCACTGGTTAAGGGAAGACTGGATTTTCATCACTTTCCCTTTGATAGGTAAATATAGCTAAATGTTGCAGAAATTTGTGTGAAACCAAAGTGAAGGGGAGGCAATATTTTACATATTGTCTGGTGAAATCTTCTTCCATCTTCTACTGACATCATTTGACTGAATTGATAATTGAACTTGAATTTTATGCTACTAACCACCTAATATTTGAATTTTGTGTCTTGTTATGCCACTTATACTGATTGGAAATATTTACCGTTTAATATTGTGGAGACTGGATATCGGGTGGTTTAACTACACTCCTCTTGTCATCCTTCAATAACTAAACAGCTAAGGTAGTTGTTTTTTTTTTGTGGTAATAACTTTCTCATGTAAACTGTGTACTTCAGTAACAAAATGATAAATCAGCTTCTGCGGGGTTAAACTTAATTTTGAAAACTCTTGGTTCTCCACATTCCTCGTGTTTCTTGCCTAACTTGAAAATGTTCTATGAGAAACTAATACAGTAACTTCATAAACTTCTATTTTGTTGTAAAAGTTTTCTTAGTTTTCTTGGCATAACAAGAAGCAACACAATGTAATCTTCTGCTTGTGATATATTTTTCCAGAGGCAAAATGTTTTGCACTATCTTAATCAAATACATACTTAAGGAAAATGCCAGAAATTGAATTAAATAAGAGATTATCTTCACGAATTAAATAGAATATTCTATCATAAGAACTACTGAATAGAATAACGTAATTAAAATTGTAAAGTATGTATGGGCTTTTTGTATTTATGCTTTATGCAGTCTTGTCACCAACATAATTTTGTGTTCCTTTGAGGGGTAAAAATGCATAAATCAACTCTTGAAGCACTGGTCTAAATACTGAAAGGGTTTGGAGTATGTCTCCCAAGTAGGTGAAAATGGTGAGCTTCACAAAAGTTACGTATGCAACTGTGAAATTAGTCTGTTTTCTTCTTTCATTGGATGCTATAGTTGTCCCAGCTTTGCTCTTTTCATTATTATAGATACATTTGTCAAACACTTCCTTTATCCTTGTGAGCCAAAGTATTCAAATATTTCTTATGAGCATTGCTGCTGACTTCTGAACCTGAATTCCATTTTATGCTGTCCAAGTGAGAGTTTCTAAAAATTCAGAATAATAGAACTTTTAGATTTTTCCTCAGTTTCTGTAAAAATGTTAGCATTAAATCATATTTATTCTTAACACTGCACTTCCTCCAGAACAAAAGTATGACTTTCCACACAGCTGATAAATAGAAACTTGAATGTGTTATCAGAGATTTACAAAACAGTGATCTCTTGACATCTGGATTTGTTCTGTGTCTTTAATAAAACATGGCCTGTGAGAAAGTGCTGTAGAGGGTTATGGCATTTTTTGAGAGGGAAAAAAAAACAACTCTGAAATAGAAGGAATATTAAAAAATTTTTTCCATGACATACTGGATTGTATAAAGCTGGTTGGGGGGGGTTATATTTGTATATTTTCCACATTGTATTGTATATTGTATTAAAATGATACCTACACAAGTCTTACATGAGAATTAACTTGTAAAATCCTTCTAATGAAACACAGATGTTTTTCTTCTATAACATCTAGATATTTTCCCCCCAATCTTTATTAGTTCTCTATCAGTACATCTATGCAAGAAAGTTCCCCAGCATTATTAAGCATATTCTTCTGTATTGCTTCCAATTTGTAGCACTTGAAGTCTTTCTTTCACCCTAAAGTTTGTTATACTAATGTTAAACTTACTGTCCTTGTTAGCTTGAAAGTACCTTTCTGCTCTTTTGGCAGAAAATACATATCCAAAAAATACATGTCAGTGTTTTACGCACAGGCTCTAGAAATGTTGTATTTACTAAACTGACAGGTCGATATGGAAAACCCAAAAACTTTAATCTTAGAAAATGCAATTTTAATATTGTGGGAAAAGGAAAGAGGTTCTTAAATCCTGTGTTATTACCATACTCACTTTTTTTTCTTAAATGAGGGAATGTCAAATTCTAGGCACATATTTTTGTCATAATAGTAAAGTCATAACAGTAAAATACCCTGTGGTTGACTTTGAAGCTACAGCCTACATTACAACTCATGCCAGGTAAAACACATATTTAAGAAACAGAAGCAAAATATTTATTAATGCATTGAGGTGAACAGGCTATGAAATTCAGTGTCTGAGAATATTTATAGTGTAGCTAATAATAATTATTACCTGTGATAAATTCTGGAATAAGAGTTCTGGGAGACAATACTTCTCGATTTTTGGTTTTTTTTAAATATGTTGGCAACATCGATTTTGTGATTTTTTTTTTTTTTTTTAACATTATAACAGTGTTTTACTGTATTCAAGATAGAAATTGAAGTTAAAAACTAATACATTCTATAGGCTTAGCAAAGTCATGGTTTGCAAATTGTCAGAATGACTAAAGCATTAAATTACACTTTGTGCAATAAAGATAATTTCATACAAGACTTGACTTGAAGCTCTGTTAAATCATGGATATGTGCTTCTGAATTTGCTTTCTTTCATTCAGGTCTGTGAAGAAAACAAGTTTTACACATGGACCTTTTAATTCTGGACTATGAATCTAGAAATTAAAGGCTAGATAATGTAAGACTAGCGTTTTTTGAGGACTATCATTTTGTCAAACAGAGAAGACTGTTCTTGGTTTACTGCACACATGCACTGTTATGTATCTAAGTATGTGCCTAAGTATATGCTTTCTGTGTGAAAAGCAGTCTTTCATTTAGTTAATCTTAGTGGGAGAAACTGTCTGCTTTACTAACTACATTAGAGATTTAATTTATCAAGTGTCTTGTAACCCTTGTACCTTGTACCCCACCTATTACAAAGTAAGACCAAATTTGCAAAGATTCTTTTAAAGCCGGGGAAGTGGGTTTTTCACTGTAGCATCTAGAAAGATCAGCATGGAATATCTGCAAATACTTTTCCTCTAGAAATATGAACAGAGTTAAAGATTATTTTGGTTTTGTTAATTCATATTGTATCTCTGAAGTATTGTGTGAAATGGATTCCGCCTGTGACCTCAGCTGAAATTTAGGATGCTTGAGAATGTCTCTTCTAATAGCTGCTAAATGTTCCAGTGTTAATTAAGCAGTAATGTAAGTGGAATCAAATGTTATGACAGTGTAATGGTCTCCTGTTGAATAAAAGTTCCATGGCTAAGCAAACAAGTGTATTTCGACATTGTCTGTTCAATAGGAAGTATTTCTGCAAAAGTCTTAAATAATGCCCCCTGGAGAAATCTGTTCATCATGTTTCTATTGCAGCAGCCTAATGAGAGCAGCATCACTTTCACTTAATTAGCTGAATGCAGGGACAGTTTACAGAAATCTGGAGGGTCACAGACATGGTGGTTCCCTATCCCAGTCCTTGTCCATACCAATACCCAAGACTTCTGCCAGTTGAAGCTTTTACCTTCTACAAGGGTAAAAGAAAGCAAGAAGGTTGATCTGTGTTCCAGGAGATGCCATCATGTCTGTTTGACAGCACAAAGCTGCAGAGGGCAGACTTGCAGCCATCTCACTGTATGTGGTCAGGACACATGGAATAGTTGTAGTAGGAGCATTTTGAACACAGAATGGGAAGCAGTCAGGTTGCTTTTCTCTTCTGATAGACACACATGCATTAACAGTTCTTCTGTGTCTTCAGGAATCATTCCATCTTTAAAGCAGTTTTGAGAATCAAATTGATTTAATCTCTGAAGAAATAGTGACAAATCGTTCTGGCTGAAGTACTCTATCCACACCAGTCTCTACCTTTTTATTGTAAACCTGTTCTCCCTTAGGATGGGGTAACATTGAGATGTTAAAAAGAACATCAGCCATTTCCAAAGGCAGAGAGCAGGGCACAGTCCGGAGAAGACAGCCATCCAGCAAGGATTTATCTACTTTCAGAGCAAGTAAGGTGAGGAAGAAAGAAGGACGAAGCATGTGGTAATTGACAGTGGACACTGCCCCTAGGTCACAGCAGGCGTGAAGCTTGTTGAAGTGTGAACTGAGACACCACCAGCTCAGCTCTGAGAGGCATTATCTTGGCAGCTAATTCCACTTTATAGTAGACTGACTGTTATCTGTGTGATTTCAGATGGAGGTATTTGAACTGTTAGCAAAATTACCTGAAATTGCTCTGATTTATGCAGTGACAACCATCTAATGTGATGAACGATAAAGTCCATTCAAGCCTTGTTCCTGCAGACACTACATACACGTTTAATCTGATGGGAAGGCCTGCTTCTATTTTTAGGACTACAACTTGATATAACAAGAGATACAAAGCATAATCTTAACGGAAGTCTGTTTAATACTTTTTGGTAATTTTTAAAGTATTTTTAACTTAAGTGAATGGGATAAAATACACGGATGAGAAACGAAAGTTACTAACTGATGGTCTAAGGGGAAATCAAGTTTTGAAGAAAAGAGGTGATAGTCAATAGAGATTCATACTTTTTTATTTCAGCAAATCTGCTGCTAATTTAGGGTGCTGGCACAGGATAGTCTATGAATTAGGTACCATGGGTAGGAAAGTACTGTCCATTCACTTAAAAGATACTGATAATTTAATTGGATTTTTAGTTGACTTTCAGACTAAACTGCAGATGTATTCATAGCCCACTGCAGTAGGAAGTAAAATATGTTCATTTGCAGCTGCAAGACTAATTAATTTTACTTCACTTTGCAAAAGATTTACTGTGGCTTATGTGGCCCTGGGAAAAGGAATTGTAGATTGTTGTAAAGTGCTGTAGAATGAACATTTTTTTTCTTAAATAAAGACTAGTTAGGGCTTACTTCAGCAATAGCTAGGATTATGTACACCAAGGCTAGATTAAGGATTAGGTTTTACCTCCTTTCCTTAGACTCACTAGTAAATACTTTATAACTTAGGGAGTATTTGCTCAGATATGCTTTCTGATTTGTCATGGAAAAAAATGGGGAAGAAACTACAGAAAGAAAATGAGACAAGATTGCATTGAGTGATTGGCAAACTAGCAACAGCTGTTACAACAATCATGGGGAATGACAAGTAGTTATTCTTTAGTAGGAAGTGAAGGAGAGAGGATTGAATTTAACATGAAGAAAAAGGAGTGATGAGAAGAAAAAACGGTTAAAGAAGGCTTTAAAATATCACCTTTTCAGAAGTTCTTGGGACAAAGAGGTTAGTCAACAAGGGGGAAAAGATGTTTAGATTTTTTTTTTTAATTAAAAAAAAAACACTGCTTTTTTTGTTTTTGAATAAGACGTAAGTTGGGTATGAAGTTCATCTCTTGAAGGACCTTGTGGTGTGCTCTAGAGGACATGAAGTAAATGTATCTCCAACAGTACAAGGCTTCTTTGGGTTTAAGACAGGTGGGGGAGAACTACTCATATACCTTATGTGGTGTGGGCTTGTATTCTTGGAGAACAGGAAGAGCTTTTAGTAATCTCTAAAATTTTCTGCACTTATTTCCTTTTTATAGACTTTCATTCTACTGTCTTTGTTTTCTTTACTTCTGTGATTCAAGAACATGAGGATCTGAAGATAAAATTGACCTGAACTGAAAACTCCCTGAACCAGTAGAATTGACTGCTGCTGTGATCACACTCAATTTCACACTGCTGCTAGTGTCATGTAGAGTAATATTGTGAAGGATTCTGTCAATTTTTGGTTCAGCTGCTAGTTGTCATAATGGTAAAGAGTTACAAGGAAAGTCTCTGTCTTCAGAATGGGAAACTTTAATAGTGAAAGAAAACCCGGTATTTTTTCTGAAGCTTTTTTTTTTTTCTTCATTATAAAACTTTCACATAGAATCTTTTCATTTCCTGACTGAATATCTACAATTGATTTTCAAAAGCTGTACATGACATTTGAAACCTTGGTTCTATACATATTTTTCTTGATGGAAAAGTTAAATTGTTCAAACTCTTTGGCTGTTCATTTCTACTCTGTAACAGTCTTCCCAGTTGAATTAATGAGAGGACTATACACACAACCAACCAACCAATCTAAACTGAGTAATTCTGTGGTGCAAAAAAAGAAAAAGAAACCCACATTGAATTACTTCATTGCCTCCAGATAGTTTTGCAGGTGAAAATGAGGGCAGAGTAAGGATGGAGGTGGGATTAGCTTTAGCCACCTTTGTTATCAGAAGAAAGATTTGTAGAACTTCTGCCTCATGCTTGGTATCATCTATGCTCTGTAATCAGAGGGCTTTGTGATGGTTTCATTTTTGTCTTTTATCTGCTGTCTTCTTCCATAACAGCTAGAGACCTAGCTAGATGGCATGTGCATTTAATGACGACTCTGTTTTATTGTTTGATGGACATGAAATTCCATTCCATTTGGAACTTTGGAAAATGTATCTAAACTTTCAGCTTACTAATTTTTCCATTGCCTTTTTTTTTTTTCTTTTACTTATCCATGCACCATTCTGCCATCTATTTCTTGGGGGAATTTCATGGCTTTCAGATCACATACTGAGGATCCTATTTGCTATTTATGTATTAGTAACTTTTGGTATGGTGTAAGTAGTGTGCAGCTGGCTATTGTAAGTTTTTGCTACAGAAATTCTCTCTTGCTGCTTTTCTTTACTACAATGGCTTTCTTCTCCCAACCAGCAAGTCTTCCCTCTTGGTCTTCTATTTTGGTCTCTTCTGTTTCTGAGGTGTGACTGTATTTTTGCTATTACTGTAGCTATCTGCATTTACAACTTGTAATTGAATTCACTGTGGTCAGCCCTGAGTGCTATATTCTGAGCTTTGTGAGTGGCTATACTTTTCTGAGCCTTTGTCTGACTGCTTCATTGCTCTTTACTTCTCCACAGAAATACTCCTAAACTGATATTTTGGAAGCCAAATCTGAGTCTCGCACCATCGTTTTTGAGAATAACCCGTAAGTCTGGAAAAAGATTCATTGTGAAACCTATGCGGCAGTCCTTCTTTCTTATGTTTCTTAAAGAAGGAGTAAACTGTCTTTGGAGATACAGAGACTAGACAGTATTTTGAAGATTAAACACAGTCTATTGTCCAAAATTGTTTCTTCGTTAATACACCAATTATGATCTGTTTAAGAGTTGTGCTCAGCAGTCACACTTGCTCAGAATAACACAAAAAGCATATTGCTCAGGTTTTTTTCCCCGAAAGCCAGTTTGAAGCCAGTGAAAGAGAAGTGTTAGCTGCATGAAAAGCTTGTCAGCTTACCCAGGAAAAAGATGCACACTGGGTACATAGGCATAAGACTATTTCATCACTGTCGTGGTAATTCATCTCAATCTTACTTTTGGGAGGCCATTTCTAAGTTTAATGTCAATTTACATTCCAGTGAATACCTTGTTTCTGTTTTTTCACTGCAGTGAAGGTATCCTTACTTATTACATGACAGTATTTTGAAATGCCTATCATGTTTGTTAAGTCTCTACAGTGACAAAACATACTCAGTAAAATGTAAGCTGTAGAAAATAATATTGCACACTGAACCTTCAGTAGTTTGTGTCCTAGTAAAACAAAAAACATAATGAAGTTATCCTGCTTTTTTCTAACACTCAAAGATGATGAATGAATGTCTTTGTCTTTACATGTTTAAAGTTTGCAGAGTCGGGACACTGAGGGGACTCAAAAGAGAAGTTTAAATGTCAGTAGGAAATCTTTTTGTTTAAAAAGCCTCAATAAACAGTAGAAATACTGTTAATTGGGGGAAAATGCATGTCATAAGCAAGGTATTTCAGGAATTAGGCATTCAAACCATTAGCATGAACTACATTTTTACAAAACAAAAGCTTTCATCTATGTGCTGTCCTCAGTGAAGAATACCAAACCTGTCTGGATAATTCTTTATTAACTGTATTCTAACTGTTCAAAGGGGGGGTTATGCAATGTAATATGCAGAATTAATATATTGTATGATGCCCGTAGTTCCTCAAAATCAATAATCAGTCTTTTTCCATTATAATAATTTTTTCAAGGAAGTACAAACAGTGACACTGCAAAATAAAAATTGGATGTACTTTGTGATTTTGCTACTGCAGCTTACTCTCTGTTCCTCAGAACTCTGACAAAAGCTACCAGATACTGCATGTTGTAGATATTACAGCGATAGGTCCTCTGTATTTAATATTTTATTGTCACTGCTGTGAAAATGTCTAAACACAAGTAGGTTTTAATGAGAAACTAATTTTAATTGATGACTTAAGGGTTTACAGGATTTGAAGGTTGAGTGTGTACAACATGTACTTTGACTGGAGCTGTTAATAAAAAACTGTCTTGAAAATATCCTTTTCTTCACATTTGACATAATGATCAAATGCTTTGTTCTTTTAGTTTCTTTCTCAGGACTTAATTAAACCGTCTGTAGATAAAAGAAATACCACATTTATTCCAGATATGTAATCCTTCTCTTCTAGTAGTATCTTATCATTAAACCAAATCAAACTCAACAAACAAAAAAGCCCATTGGCTTTTTTTTTTTTAAAGTTTTTATCTATATGTACATATTTTATTAAAGCATTGAACCTGAAATCCACTATGAAAATGCTGAATGCTAAACTTCATTGGACTGGAAGCTAAAGTTTTAGTTTTCTTCCTGACCAGTGATTTCTCTTCACTTTTTTAATCTAGGAAGCTTTTTTTTCCCCACATTTTTTTGAAGGTATTAAAATGTAAAAAAAGAAAAAGACCTAATGGTTCTTTAAGTGAAATTTGTTTGTTCTGTAAGTGGATTTAAAATTCAAAACTTTTGTAAAATTTCAAGGTGACAATTTCTAGATCCAATTATATGACTGCCTTGTTTCCTATCTATCCTCCGTATTTTAATTTCTTGTAATGCAGTTGGTAAAAATTTCAATCAAATAATTTATAATTCTTTTAAATGGGTGAAGGATATAATTTTTTGTATATTTACTGGAAGTAATTTACTTCTGATTTATTTTTACAGTAAACTTAGAATAAATTAGTGTATTCATTTTTTGTATTACTTCAGTGAATTTTGCATCTTCATTAACATTAAATCTTCATACTTTAAACTACATATGTAGCTTGTGAGAAAAGTACTGCCAGTGAATTTCAGATTCAACTAATTTTATTTCCAGAACACTCTTTTTTTGGAGGGGAAGTTAACTTTTGGACAGAATGTGAAAACCTATGCACAGAATTTTATCCTTACTTAATTTTCTTTCCATTTTTTGATGATTTGATATAGAAAAGGCCAGTGGAAGCCTTATTCTCTTTTACTGTGCGCTAAAAGAGCTAAATGTAACCTTTGTCGCTGGGCTCAGGAGAGCTCTTATAAAAAGTGATTTTCTTCTAAATCAAAAGCTCCTGGTAGTCAATAATCACTTTATGCAATGGACATATATCTTACCTTGTAGCTCAATTATCATATAAAGGTGCTTTATTGTGAAGAATTTTCTTAGTTTGGCCAGTTATTTGGTTGAAATCCAGCAAGGTGGTGCATCAATTTCTTGGTATCTACATTGTCAGGTAATGACTGGCTCTTTAGTTCCTTCAGTCTGTCATTGATACTTTCTCAATGCATTAATGGTAAAAATGTTACTATGCAGGTTTGGGAAGCTAATTTGATCTGATTTACAATCCGAATAGCTTTGTCTCTTGTTTACTAGGTACCCTTTATTGCTTTATAATGTCACTTTTATTACTGATTTACAAGATATTTTGCTTTCTGTCTCACTTTGCTCTCTTTATTTGATACTGTGCTGAAACCAGTGTGCAAAGGGGCTGAAGATTCTCTTTCCTAATAAATGTATATTTGTCAATAGCTGCCTTTGTTGTGTATTGTCTGAATTTTTCTGGATACGCCAAGTATGGTCAGGCGTGCATTTTAATTCAGTGAAATTAAGCAGTCTGATCTAGACTGCCTAGTTAGAGCGCTTCAGCTCTGTGCTTTGTGGAGAAATTCTCTGTCTTTTGGGTTATGGTCAGAAGACTAACTGCTCCTTGAGAGGCCCCAGCAAGCTTGTGAATAGAAAAAGTCAAGTGTGCAATGTTTTGTCTGAAATCTCACATCTCTTTAGGATGGAAGACTGACTCAGGGCTGTACATTAGAAGTGTCTCTTCATTCAGTAACCAGAAATCTAGTGTTCTCTTTACAGGAGTAAACACCTATGTGAGAGGTGCTTATTCTCTTTAAAAGGACAGTAACAGTGATTGCAGGCACTCTTAGTACTTAGGGTTGCACACACAGTGGGAACACCAGTCTCAGTCTGCCATCTTCAGTCAATAACTCCTGTGTCCCACAGAAACAGCAGGTTAGTTTATTATGGTGCAAAAAGTAATTTTGATAGGGAAATAACAAAAGAGCATTGCTCTGAGATGCCATGAATATGAGAGGAAGCCTTGGATGCACCAGTGGATTGCTTTTGTTTTTTTTTTTTTTCTATTACATAGTTATTGAGTAAACAGATAAATCCTGTAAGTAAAAACTAGAATCCAGGTTTCAACTCAGTGAGGTTTTTAAAGCTGTCGGTTGCTAAGGTTGTAGGCACACAGGCATTCAGTGTCAGAACTGGATATAAAAGATCTGGCATTTAGGCATTGTTAGTGAATGTCAACTATTGTACTTGAAGAATGATAGCTTTAGAAATAAGTGACGTACCTAAGCCATTTTCTATTATCACAATATTCTTACACACTTTACAACAACAGAATGTATTTTTTTTATTTAATGTGTCAGAAAATGTTACAGTTATAATTTTGGCTAGCAGAGAACTTTGACAGGGAACTTGAAGGGAATTCTAGGGTTCAAACAGCCATGTAGATCAAACAACTATATCTTACCAAGGGTTTCTGTACTGTTTGATTGTCAAATGATAATGTTTAGCAAACTGCTAATAAAAAGGAAGAAAATTAAGACTATTGGGAGCCTGTATAGTGTCAATCCTACCAAAGAGCTCTAAGTAATAAACACAGTAATTTAAAAAGATACTGAAAAGAAGCTGTGAATCTAAACTCCCTGATGCTAATGTGTGTTCCCCATACTCACACAGTGAGTAATAAATGCCTTCTGTATTTTTAAAATGGTATATGGGGTGAAAATATATCTCCAGTCAGTTCTTAGTCATGGCACATACAGTGGAGTATCTTATCCACTTTGGTATGATCATTTGCTCTGTTACATTTGTATGTGCTTAAGCTTCAAGTATAAAGCAAGGTGATTTTTGTCTAATTACCAAAACACAAAGGAGGTTCAGTTTATAAGCCATAACAAAAATGCTAAGTATTGTTTATTTCTTTTTACAATAATAATGGGCTGAACTATTCTTTTAAGATGAATACATATAGTCTTCATAAAATTCATCTGCCTTACTACGGATGAATGTGTGTAAATTAAAATGATGACTTGCTTTTTGTAGGGAGTAGTTATTAAAGGCTTCTTAGGCATCATTATCCTATAACCACAATTATAAGTATATGTAAGGACAGTGGTAAACAATTTTAAAGAATAAAATTGGGAAGTCTAAAAAAGGGTTTCCTCTTAGTGTTTCAGATTAAGCCTTTTTCTTGCATAAACATTACTTATTGCAGAAGGGTCTAGTTAAGTGGAGGCAAAAATACCCTGCAATGCAGGGAGCCTTAAAATGGCACATTGGAAGTGTGCCAACCAGTTTAGTAGAGGTATTATCTACGTTTCACAAATTATAAGTAAGAACTAAAGAGGGAGTGATTATTGCCAATATAAGGATCAACTATGAAGTGTCCTGGATATCAATGAGAGAAGAGCTCTCTGCTGTTCTTTGTCTGAAGGGTGGCTTTTTCAGTAGCATTTCAAAAGTGGTCCCACGGTACTTCTGTCTCTTTCACAGGTTAGCTGGGAAATTTGGTAAGCAGGGACTGTTCTGATATATTATGGGAGGAAAACACTGAGTCTGCTTTAGAGCAGAATCCAAGTAACAGACCTACAATTATGGGAAATTCTGATATATGTATTTTAGGTGCTTACTTTGGAATTGCCAGAGTGTGTGGAAATAAAAAAATCAAGTGTTACATTATTAGGTTTACCTTTGACATAAATTTGTACATTGTACAGTATGGCAGTATTTGTAGTAAATAACACTGAGGGAGTGCGGATCTAGAGCAAGCAAGTTTGTTGTTTCACTTGCATATGAAAAAGAATTATTTTACGGTGTCTGTTACGTGTTTATTGTTCAAATGGCTAAATATAATAATATATAAATACGCAGAAATACTATGTGTTACTGCTGATAACAGCTACATAATTGACATTTTGCACTTGAAATATGTAAAATTATTTTACTGGAAATCATGCTCCCCTAAACATGGGTATTTTTTTTTCTGAAAAGTTACTATATGTTAGATCAGAATATGACATGGCATTTAAACCTCAACCTGTTTTTTCACTTTGTCTGAGTATCCTAACAGCATTTTTTGTGGATTTCTAAGTTACTAGCAGAATTACAACAATTTTTGTTTGTGCAAATAATTTTACTCTTTGAATGCAAGTCACTAAAACTACCTCTGTAAATTGGTATATTGCAAATATTTGTCCCATCTAGCATTATGTCTATCATCATTTTGGGCTGCTACTCAGTACAGAGGTCTACAGTTCACTGGAGCTTAAGCAAATTACAGGCTGGGGGCAAAAGAAGAAATATGGGTGTAGTAGAGCAGCACACTGTACTTATGGAGCAGGTGATGTTAAAAAGTCATGAAGACTGAAAAAGAGAAGAAAAAACTTGCTGTTTACCACTGGCTCCACTAGCTCTCAAAGATTTTTTTTTTTTTTTTGGTGGGGGGAGTTTGCTATAAATTTACTACTTGGGGAGTTTTCTAAAAATGTACTAATTCTGACTCAGGCATATAGAATGAGACAAGGCTGGACCGTGCTGTTGTTTCAACAGACCTGAAAATGTAACATTTTTCAGAAAGTGTTGCTAGATTAGGGGTTTTTTTTCCCCAGCCTAGACAATAGATTCAAGATCCCAACAAAGGGGAGCTAAACACAGTCTTCGGATACCTAAAAGGTTATTATAAAAAAAAATTCAGGCTCTCTCCTGGTGACAATGTGAAGTGATAGGACAAGGCAACAGGCAACTGGTGCCTCAGGAAAAATTCTTTTTGGGTGCAAGACCATGAGAACAAACTTGAAAATAGATTACCCAGAGAATTGGTGGGATACCCTTTACTGAAAATGAAATTCAAGACTCAGCTCTGAGCTTGCCAGGACCCTGGATAACCTAGTCTAAAGTTCTGTATTCAATAGAAAGTTGTACCAGACAATCTTCAGAGGCCCCTTCTAACACCATCTTGTCTAGGATTCAAGAGTAAAGTCTTACTACAGTCTTAGGTGTTCCTTCCGTATTTCTGCCTAAAGGGAATTAGGAAATTGCCTTCTTTCTCTAAAAAGACAGACAAAGTGCCAAAGAGTGGTTGATTTGCTAGAGTATTCTTTTGTTTGCTGTTCAGTAATTCACACTCAGTATCCTATAGTATACCCACTGTCATTATTTGGATACTCTTTACTTATGAGTATGTAGAGGGCTGGGGTAAAAGGAGGCAACCTTGATCAGGTCAAGTACCACGTGCAGAACAGGAAGTGGAAGCAGAACGTAGGCTTATAATCAGGTATTTTCTTACCCATAGAGAAAATTGTATATATTTATTTTATCCTGTAGGTGGAAGAGTTAAGCAACTGCATGTTGCGTGTCAGACAATGTTCATAATTTTGGTTCAGGACTGATGGGTAACTCTCAGTTTATAAGGAATGTATTTTGTGTAGCTGTAAAGACTACTCTTTACACTGTGGAATACTTTTAAGGAAGGAACAAGGTCTTCAAGAAGATTGATATGTACTGACATTGTGTGACACAGGAAAACATGGGTTTTGGTGGGGGACAGGGTTTGTTTTGAGTAGCTCTGAGGTGTGCTTTTGTGAGTGGGTTGTCTGTTTTTTGGGGGAGTTTTATCTGGATTTGTTAGTTTGTTTCTGTGAAAAAGTATGTGGGGGTGTTTGAAGGTGAAAGCACTGCAGAGACTGCCAGGATTATATGTTGTGCTGGCTGTCTAGGGTGGCGCATGCTATGCTTTTGTGTGGTGTGTATCAACATCGTTGGTCTACAGTGGACTTTAGAAAAATCTTGGTAATGGTGCCTAGATTTCCTCTTAGAAGAGGATTAAATTACTAGATTACCTTAAAACAAACTCTGTGTAAATATGAAGGTCATTCTTCCACAGCATATCATCAAATTTTTACTTTGGAATCCTAAATGTCAAATTTACTAAAACTGTTATAGATGTATGTTGCATACTTTGAGAATAAACCTGGATTAACCTTCAAGGTGCAAACAATGTGCAGCTACTTGTGAACAACCTGAAGAATCCGAGTAGGCCTGATGAGCTATCTTTTTTTTTTTTTTTTTTTTTTTTAAAAATAGATTGGTT